>OX377203.1:101530643-101610333 GCA_947396885.1 Heligmosomoides polygyrus polygyrus
AAGTCCTGTAGGCTCAAGTAGTAGTGGTAGTTGCATGGAGAGATTTCCAGCGAATTCGGTAGGTGAGCCATGTGAACGTAGCCCAGCTAGCCAAGCTTATCCGTGCTTACTTGTTCCCGATGGGGTGCGGCGTTGTCGAAGAGGAGAACCTTCTTGAAGCGCTGCGAATGAATAAGAGCGAGTCGCCGGCCCATCTCCTCTATTTCGTTCACTATGGCCTTGGAGTTCATCGCGGTGCTCTTGGGAAACAGCCTCCGGTAAACCGGTCCATGGGCGCAGACCCAAAAGCTCCAAAGATGCTTCTCGCCGTGAATATCTCGCCGAACGAAGGTCGGTAACAGGTCACCAGGCCTCACCCAGACTCGCTGCTTGGCAGGGTAGAAGACGTACTTCTTATCTTGCGTGAATATTGAGCACAGGCTGCTCGCGGTTGGGAATTGAGGGAGATTTGCGCGACACAGGTCGACTCGTCAGATTGGGGTTTCGGCATGAGACAGGCTGGGGTTTTTGGCATGCTTCTGGAAAGGGCGGAAGTGGTAACTTTTCAGATGGGCTTCAGTAAGTAGCATACAAACAAACATACAAATAAGATAAGCACGAAACCAGACTCCAGCCACGAGATATATGGAAACGGCATAGGGTGTCTCATATATGGAAACGGCATAGGGTGTCTCATATATGGAAACGCATAGGGTGTTTTGCCCCCCCCCCCCCTAATACATAGTATATACCTAATTATACACCTATACACATATCTATGCGCGTGCGAGCTGGACATACGTGGATATATGGCTGCGCAAGCATCCTGCAACACTCTAGAAATAGGAGCCAACCCTTAAACCCAATGGTGTACTCCTACAGGAGGGACAGGAGACGACAGAAATCGCGCCGGGACCTTTTACCTGGTCGACCGGCGCAGCCAGCCACACCAACTGCGGCAGGTTCTCACCTCAATAGCAAGTGGTTGTTTGATCCGTCGAAAGCGAGTATCCGAGATATTTTCAAGATTCAGGCCTTATAGAAGGAACTGATGGAGTAAAGTATCCTAGTGCGTGACTAAATTCCAGATACATAACAGTAGTCCTTAGTTGGAATCACCCACCGTAGGGTGCAAACCGAATTATAGGCAGAACGGTAACGCACACAAGAAACGATAGAAATTGAAGGAAACGAGACAGAGAGGATCAAAGACGGCCTCACTTTCTACCTAACTGACGAAGAAAAAAGCAAGAAGCTACATTTGTTTTCGCCGTGGTTGTAAGCAGACAAAAAGTTATGTGCCCTCGTCACTATGTTAGATTCTGGTTACAACATGTCAGGCGACGGTGAGCACGCGGCATGCCTCTATTCCGTCGCTCTCTGCCCGACGAGACGGTGGTAAAACAGCGGCGATTTTTTATTTTTTGTTCGACTGTTGTTTTTCGTTTCTTTTTGGTTCTATCTTGTTTTCTAGGAGTCGCTCGGTAAGTCTCAGTTCATTTTGTTACATACTTTTTAGTTATGTGGCTCCCCCCCCCCTCCCTCCCGACTAGGATATATCCTGAAAAGGTGCTGAACAACAACTTACGGTGCTGTTCAGGAAAGAAATCTGTGTGTTATCGATCCAAAAAGACTGTAACCAATTTATCGATCCAGTAGTAAACGAAAGTTTGATTAGCCTGAGTAAATTTCGAAGCATTAGTTAGGTCGATCTCCTACGAGAGGGCAGACACGATTTGCTGGTTTCGAAATCTAACTCCAATTCTCAAAATTGCAAATAATCGCCAATACAATTGTCGCCAATACACCAGTAATAAATAACCACAAACGGCATTGCGTCCATAGGCAGTTTTGGTTGGATTCGCAGACTCTACCACACATATCATTTTATGCTCAATCTACGGAATGTGTGCTGGGAACAAAGGGTAAAGTTAATCGAGTTCTTCGTTCTCCTCATTCTTCATTGAGTTATAATATGTTTAAAATACATGTTGCTGAGTTCATTTTTATATTCCTTTTTTCTTCGTGGAACTGTTACCTCGGTTTCGTTACTATCGCTCCTTCGCCTTTCACTCATTTTGGCACAGGTTTCTTGGTTTCACTTTTGGATTAGATTTATTGATGTCGTTGTGTGTTGGTGTGGACACTCCTGAATAAACAAATAATTAAATAAACGGTGAAAGTAGGCGTAAGCCAAACCCATTGTTGAATAAATCACGCATGTCGCATACCTCTGTGGGCTATTGCGAAAGGAATTTTAGTGCGATTTCTAGCTCAGTCGGGGGAGGCGCCAGCTGTTGTTCCGTGGTTTTTTCAGGTTTAAGGCTCGGATTTTCCGCCCAGGCCACATAAGCCTTTCATCACTCCGGAGTCGACGTATTCCTCGCACACTTGTCTGAGAAGAATAAAACAATGACTTGTACACATTATGATTCCCTCGTATTGTTGTACAGGGTAAATACGCAATGAAATGGCCTATAGGGCATCCACTGGAAATAGAATGCGTGGCGCATCACCAAAGGGATTGATTAATGATGCCCTTTATCCCTTATTAAGCCCACATCATGAAGTGCAGCGTCTAGGCGTCAGGCTATCCAGTGAATTTATCCTTCAATGACAACCTTGGAGCCTATTTAACGACCCAGATGATGGAAGAGGATCGTTAGCTGGAACCGAGGCGAATCAAATGAAAAGTAAATTCTGGTCGTTTGCGAGGGCCACCACCTTCTGAAAGCGCTCTCGTTACTCAAAATAACAGAATGAAGTCCAACCACTGAATAGATGACTTGCGACAATCTTCTCTGTAGATCATCATCATCATCATTTTCATTAGCGTCTGTCCCGCTTGCTGGCGGGGTCCGCTCTTCTGGTGTGGTGACGCCAATTCTCCCGATCAAATGCTTGATCAGGGTGCACACCAGCCATCTCTAAGTCCAAGCGCAACGTATCTAGCCAACGTTGCTTCGGGCGTTCCCTGGGCCGCTTTCCAGGGACCTCAAGGTTCAGGCCAATCTTACGGACGGTGTCGTCGTTAGCGCGAAGGACATGGCCGTACCATCGAAGACGAGCTTCGCGCAGCTTCTCGGATATCGGGGCGACACCGAACCTCTGTCGTATGGTGTCGTTACGAACGCGGTCCAAACGCGTAACTCCAGCCCTCCACCGTAGCATCTTCGTCTCCATTACACTGAGGCGGCTTTCAACTTCCTTCGTCACGGGCCAGCACTCAGCACCTACGTCGCTACTGGGCGGACTACTGTTCTATAAACCTTCGATTTGAGGTGCTCAGGTATTGTCCTGTCGCAAAGCACCCCAGTCAGCGAGCGCCATTTGGACCAGGCTGCACTCACATTCACCTCCATCTTTAAGCTGCCATCGGACGTGACTGTTGACCCAAGATACTTGAAAGATGTCACTCGTGAGAGCTCAGTACCATCGATCTTAATATATCCGTGCTCATTCACATCCGTCGCGAACAATGCCAAGCGATCGCACCACGCCTGTGCCTGTCGCTCGAGTTCGGTTTTGTCTTCACATGCAGGCATGACGTGGTCAGCATACAGCAGCGTCCAAGGTGCCGCCATTTGGAGATCTCGTGAGATTGCATCCATCACGACCACGAAGAGCAGTGGGGATAGCGCAGATCCCTGATGCACCCCTAGAGAGATGGGAAACTCCATCGAGGTACCCGCTGGCGCTTGCACTCGACTCCTTGGGCAAGAGTATAGAATGCGCACCCACCCAATAAGCTCTTCAGGGATACCATGTTGTCGAAACGCGTACCATATAACATCTCGCGGAACGCGGTCGAAGGCCTTCTCCAAGTCCAGGAAGGCAAAATGCACCGGTTTCTGTTTCTCGCGGTGCTTCTCTAGCAGAAGACGAACGGCGTGAATGGCATCAACGGTGCCACAATCTTCTCTGTAGATGCAAAGGCCTATACATCGGGCTCCACAACATATTCTTACACCATCCGTGGAACACCATCAATATGTGCACAAATGCCCTTATTTAAAGGATTAGATGGCTGACGTCAGTATAAGGCGCACTATTAGGGGGGGGGGGGCAAAAGTAATGAGACACCCCATGCCGTGTCCATATATCTCGTGGCTGGAGTCTGGTTTCGTGCTTGTTGTATTTGTATGTTTGTATGCTACTTAGTGAAGCCCATCTGAGAAGTTGCCACTTCCGCCCTTTCCATAAGCATGCCAAAACCCCAGCATGTCTCATGCCGAAACCCCAGTCTGACGAGTCGACCTGTGTCGCGCAAATCTCCCCCAATTCCCAACCCCGAGCAGCCTGGGCTCAATATTCACGTAAGATGAGAAGTACGTCTTCTACCTTAACCCTGCCAAGCAGCGAGTCTGCGTGAGGCCTGGTGACCTGTTACCGACCTTCGTTCGGCGAGATGTTCACGGCGAGAAGCATCTTTGGAGCTTTTGGGTCTGCGCCCATGGATCGGTTTACCGAAAGCTGTTTCCCAAGAGCACTACGATGAACTCCAAGGCCATGGTAAACGAAATAGAAGAGATGGGCCGGCGACTCGCTCTTATTCATTCGCAGCGCTTCAAGAAGGTTCTCCTCTTCGACAACGCCGCACCCCACAAGTAACCACGGATAAGCTTGGCCAGCTGGGCTACGTTCACATACCTCACCCATCGTATTCGCTGAACATCTCTCCATGCGACTACCACTACTACTTCAGCCTACAGGACTTCCTAGTCGGAAGGGACACAAGAGTCCAAGCAGTCCTTGACAACCAGGTCGAGCAGTTGATCAACACAAGGCCCAAGCAGTTCTGGAAGGATGGGATCAGGAAGTTGGCTGAGCGATGGCAGCAAGCTTATTGACCTTAATGGCAAATACATTTCTTAGCATCGTTGAGTAGTAAATGAGTTATAAGGAGATAAAGATTTTTTTCAATTTGTCTCATTACTTTTGCCCCCCCCCCCCCCTAATATTTATAGTAGACGTCTGTTGACAAGAAGCCGCACTAATTCTACACACTGTCCACTTTCCACTTAAATTAGCAGGAGTGCAATTTGAGCACAGAGACCTTCAATCCTAGTAATGTGCCTGAGTGCTCTCCGAGTGCAAAATTCCATGAAATATTCAGCAACATTCCGACGCTACGAAGGAAAAACACGAAGAATCCCACGAGAGCTCGAAGGCCAGAACAAGCAAATCACAGCGAGGCTGCTAATTAGATTAGGAAATGAAGAGCATCTCCTTGATGTCAGCCTCGAGAAAGGGCATCAATGAAACATTACAGCACCCTCTTCGACATGGTTAGGTAAATGTCTTAAAGTAATTATTTTAAGCTACGTGGAGCTTCAAAAAAGAATAAATTCCAACTCCATTCCCTTCACTAGAGAGCTTGGTATTCAAAGCGGACCTAGCAGAACCACGGAATATCGACAGCTGAAAAACAAAGGCAGTAGTTCATAGGCAGGGAGAGCGTGCCGAGAGCTGAGTGCCTGAAGAAATCGCCAAAAAAAAGTCTGACGCTTCCGGAACGCTCGAAGGATTTGTTGTGTACTTAGAATCGAACCAGATTAAGTCCATACGCAGGTACACAAAGGGACAGTTGAAGGCTAAAAGGAGACCCCTAAGTGCTAGGGAAAGCCTATAACATACCTACGTCTATCTAGTAATTTGTCTGAACCGTATTCTGAAGAAGGTGGTCCGTCGAAGATTAGCATGAAATCACAAATACAATCCTCGTATTAACGACAAACAATGCTTCACAAAACCGATATTCATTGAAAAGTCTCCCTTTCTCTACATTTAACCATTTTTCCGGCAAAAGTATATATGAACTATGAGGTGTATATGAGCTTACTTGCTAATTAGTGAAACCAAGTTGGACACAGACGTAAGATGGTTACAGGTACGACAGATTCAATTGCAAGTACATCCAACCAGCACAAGCGGCGCGAAAGATGAAGAAAGGCGCAAAAGGGCGCCGGAGAGCGCCGTTTTCCGCTCGCCACGCGTCGCGTCTGACACAAATCGCGTTAGGGCACTGCACCCTCAACTTTTGGGCGTTAGCCTGATGGAAGCAGCCTATCCACGAGTTTGGACGAGTATGGCCTACTGTTTGGAACCACCTGCCGGCGTGGCGCGCGCTGTGAACAAGGCATATAGACCGATGAAGCATCGGTCACTACTTTGTGACAACGGCAGCAGGTTCAATTAAATGTACTTCCATTATGGAGGAAATGAAAGGAAAATGATGACCCTACGGTGAATACCACGAGAAACAAAGTTCCATTTCAAGTCTCCTCAAATTCTGTGCTGTTCAATAAATGAAAGAGCCAACAAGGTCTTCACCTGTAGCATTTCCAGTTGTTGCTAACGAAGACCAGTTTCCAAAGGCGAAATACGACTTCAACTGAACGACCAGAACTCTGCCAAATCCAAATTGTCGTAACCGAGTTGAAAGCGTAAAATCTCAAAGTCTTAAAGAAACGACCAGTGCATCGAAACAACAGAAGACGTCGAAACGTGATTTTTCTAAGGCTAGCCGTGCCAGAAGCAAAACTGAAGAATCTAGGTCTGCAGATAGATGCCCCGTGATGGCGGCTGTATTCCCAGTAATGATCGACACGGTGGAACTGAGCCGTGGGTGTTTGAAACACGTCTCGTGTCCGCTTCTTCTTCATCATCATCGGCGCTGGCCGAAACCATCTGTCGAAGCCAATTATCATCCATGGGTCTGGCGCCAACGATGTCCTTCGGCCAGGTTCGCCCCTACGCCGAGCGGCGTCCACGCGACGGTCCATCTCGATCGTCGACATGGGGAGGCACCGACAAAGAACCGGAGACAGATGCTCATTGGGCGACATTATGGATTATGATTGGAAGCGGAACACATCAATCAAATTAAGGTACTGTGGGGAGGGGGTCGCTTCAAAATTTGGACACGGTATGTGGCCCTGTTAGGAGAGAACCCCTTTACGGTGGGGTATACACACAGACAAGGAAGATACGAGGAAGTACCTCGGAGGAGCTGCTGGCTGTTGCCTTCCCTCCAATGTTGTAGAATTGGTGCTAGATCTTTCTGGGAAGGATAACACACGGAATTGTCGCCGCTTAAGTCACTTGTATGCCATATACACTTTCGAATAGCACCCCGACATCCTATAGAAGTAGAATGCGTGGCACATCCCAAAAGTTACTGGATAATGCCGTCCTTTATCGTTTAACCTCTAGAAGCAAAAAAATGACAAAAGAAAGGCATTCGGCTCTGTCGAGACTGAAGCGGTCATCGACAGCCTGCGCACTCAGGGCACAATATTCAGTACATCTGAGTCCTTCCATTTCAGAGCTGTACAGTGGACTCACGAGCAAGATTTCACCATTCTACAACTTATGAAGAGCGGACATGTTTCTGAAGCATTATTCTCGCTCAGCGGAACGAACATCTCCAAATGCTCAGCTAGGTGTATCTGGGTTGCGAAGTCAGCATGGCCAACGACCTAGCGCCAAAGCTGAGCAGGAGGAAACGAGCGGCTTGGGAAGCTTTCAAGAGCGTCGAGGAAGTCGCGAAGAAGACGAAGAACGTCCGACTCCGTGCCCGCCTACTCGACCCTACTGTTCTTCCTCTCCTAACATACGCCTCAGAGATCTGGGCTATACGAAAGCAGTATGAGCCCATGATCAGCATCGCGCAGCGTGGAATCGAGAGGACGATGCTCGGAGTGAAACGATTCACGCAAGTGAGAGGAGGTCTCAGGAGTTCCGAGCGAGGCTGTTGCATGTGACAAGGCCTCGAAAATTAGGTGGGGCGGCCACGTAATGCGATTCGGAGACACCCGCTGGACAAGAGCCGTCACCGACTGAGCTCCGCAGGTTTCAAGAGAGGTTTCAGGTCTTCTCGCTTACTCAGAGCTCAGATAACGCGGCTTATAGCTCACCGTGTCGCTTGATAAGCTTACAATTCTCCGTTAAGGTTACGTAATTCCTTGATGAATCCCAGTGCACCCATCAACGCGTTGGTTCGACTTCTCCGTAAAAGCCCTGAACGGAGAAATGACGCCCTTAGTGTCCCTCGTGCGAAGAGGATCCATTGGAGCACTCTGGCACGCGACAGGGACGAATGGAGACGCTGCTGGCGCCCGCTCGAGCAAGTCGATGATCTACGGTGCGACAGTTCATACAGGTGATACTGTGCCGTTCTCTTTCTTAGAACTGATTGTAGAGGAAACATATGTAGTCAGCAGTCAGTCAGCTGATGAAGACGGACCCGATATTGATATCACGCCTATCTTATGATAAAATCACACTAGCTACTATCGATAACTGATACTACCATAAGATTGACCCGAGCATTGCTTAGCAGTTTTAACCATACTACTCCCTATACCAGTGCTAGTGATGCGATGAGACAATGTAGAATAGCGTGTAAGTTGCACACGTCAAGGATTGTTAAGCTCTTGTTGTTCAGAAAATGTTTCAGAAGCAGTTGCAGAAACTAATCTCTACCCCAGTTCTTCCTCAGCTGTTCCTAAATTCCTTCTACTTCTAGTGGGCAGATGCAAAAGTTTAAACAGATGCACGGTAACACTAATCCTCCAAAATAAACAGTATGTTCTTCGATGAGCACCAGCTTAGCGCTAGAAAAGACCACGAGTAAACAGAGCATCGAGTTCAACCCTTCAAGTGCGTTTTTAAATGTAGCTACCTTCCGGAACTTTGCATGGCTTAAGAAATGAATAGCAGACAATGCTGTAGGTTCCTTGGGCATACGTTAGTCGAGCCAGTTTCGATTCCAGCAGGAATACCAGCTATGTATCTCCTCCTCGTCCTACTCTATCAGCTTTTCCAATGGATTCTAGAAATAACGACAAAGAGTGAATGATAAATAACAGCGTAGTCAATGCGTCTTTGGATGCGCCACGCATTCTACTTTTACGGGATGCCATGCAGGTGAATTGAATGGGTATTTGGCCTATGGAATGACTTACGGTGGCCAGCCGTTGGACAGTACATTGCTTAAGTCTTCACGACGAGTATGGTAACAATTCACAGGCGCGGAGGAATGGAAGCAATGAAGAATGGTTGGTCTTCGTCAGCAGAGAGATGAGAATCTTGCTTGGTATCACCGAAGATAGAGGCGCGAGTAGCGCAGTCGGAGGAGGTGTCGGCTGTCGTGGGCACCTGATAACAGGTTCCTGGTTCGGATTTCCCGCCCAGGCCAACCAAGCCTTCCATCCCTCTGGGGTCTGTGAATTGGTACCAAACTTGTCTGGGAAGGATAAAGCGCTGACTTGTCCATCGGCTGGGTAGCGCAGCAAGTCATTGTATGGCCAAATACGCATTCAATTCGCCTCCACGACATCCTATAGAAGTAGAATGCGTGGCGCATCCCAAAAGGGATTGGGTAACGCCATCCTTTATCCTTTATTATCCTTATCACAGAAGATCAGTTTGGAGCGCTCTCAAGCACCAATCTTCTAAACTGCTGTGCCACTTAGTGAACTTACAATAGCCAAGACTCGGCATCAAGACCAGATGGCTATAAGTAACACCGATTTCTAGTAGTTGTCGTTTTTGATGTAGTTAGGTCTGCAGTTGCTTCTTTTCTGATAAGTGATTTAACTGGGTATTTAAGTAATCACTTAAATAATATTCTCCTTCCGCAAGGATGAGGAGAAAAGACGGCGTTACTCAAGCACTTCGGATTCTACTTCTACGGGATATCATGGAGGCGATTTGAATGCGGATTTGGTCATATAATGACTTGCAGTGGCTAGTCGATGAAGACGTCAACGCTCTACCCTTCCTCGACAAGTCCGGTACCAATTCACCGACTCCAGAAGGATGGAGGGCTCGGCTGGCTTGGGCGAGAAATCCGAACCAAGAACCTGGTACCGGGTGCACGCGACAGCCGACACCTCCTCCAACTGCGCTATACGCGCCCTTCTTCTGCAATAAAAGTATGACATATTTCTTTAATTATCATATATATGTACCTTTAATTATCTATTTAATTTAATTATTGCATTAGTTTAATGTTTAATATAATATTGATTTTACAATCGTATTTTTAACGGATTTTTACTCATTGTTTTACTATATTTTAAAACAGCTGTGATATTAAAAATTGTTACGGTGAAGCATAGCTGAGTAATGCCGATGACGAACAAGGAACTTGCAGCGCTGCTAAAATCTAACGAACGTGGACTTTTCTTCAGGAGAATTCACCGAGAACATTCGGTTAGGGTGGACATCGCGAGCTTTTTGTTCCAATGAATTGAGCGCGACAGAATTCGAACAAAAACGTTCGCACTCACTTCTTCTTCCAAACTGAACAAGGGCACAACAAACAGACGTATGCGGAGGAAGAAGAAGTTCCGAGGACGGCTGCACAGAACGTGCCAGGACTAATAACGTATGCACGACGGAGCCGCAGCCGCAGTGCCCTGCGAAGGCCGGCGGCCATCAGGGCTCGCCGACGACATTCGGACGACGTGCGTCGTCTCGCTTCGCGTAATAGGTTGCATTGTCTGATGCGATGTGTACGACGGCGTGGATGGGAAGACGGAAAGAAGGAGCGACAGGTAGGGTGGCCAGGGCCGTCGTCGCGGGCCTCGTGGTCGCGCTGAATGGGACATGGCGGAGCCGCGCGGACGGCCGGCCGTGTTCAAACATTGGTAATTGAGCGAACACAGAATGGGAGGCGCTGTTCTGACACCTGGAACTGATTCGCCCTTCCCACACACACTGATGGGATCATTAGCCTCGGACAATAAGGGCGTAGATGACTGTCGAGACGCAGGCTCTTCGACGAACGATCGGTAATTTGAAGGCTCAAGGCTCTTGTAAGGGAATTCTCCTGGGCAAGTGCAAGTCTAGGCCACCCAAAAGGACAAGAAGTAGCGGATTCTTTGATACCACGCTTTTGACCTTAAATCGCTCAAGACTCTTGCTTAATGGAAGGCGGAAACCCTAAGCAGCATAAGAATTCATGGGCGAAAGAAAAAAAGCGTTCAGCCTCTTGTTCAATCACCTTCAATGTGGGTAAAGGACACAATCCTTTTGGGGAATGTGCTACGCGTTCTTTCTACGTTCAGGCGATTTGAGCGGTTTGGCATATACTATGATTTGCGGTAGCCAGCTGATGTACAAGTCAGCGCTCCACTGATTGGTCTAGGCGGAAATTAAAAAATAAACTATGGAATTTTGTAATTAAATAGGCTGGGTTTTAAGGTGTAATTACCCAAGTTTGAGGTAATAGTCCAACAACATGGCCAAGTCCAAGGACCACACCAATCACATTCAGAACAGAAAGGCTCACCAAATGGTATCAAGAAGCCGGAGAAGGAGAGATTCATGCCGATGGAGGGAGTCGACCCGAAGTTCCTCAAGAATTTGCGTTCTGCCAAGAAGCACAACAAACGACACGTGAAGATCAACTCGTCGGTTCAATTGTTGATGTAGGTAATAAAGGTTTCAATACCCAAGTTTGAGGTAATGGTCCAACAACATGGCCAAGTCCAAGGACTACACCAATCACATTCAGAACAGAAAGGCTCACCAAAATGGTATCAAGAAGCCGAAAAAGGAGAGATTCATGTCTTGAGAACTTCAGTGCAGGGAATCGCCCTGAAGTTTCTCAAGAATTTGCATTTTGCCGAGAAGCACAGTAAAGGACAGGTGAAGATCGACTCGTCGCTTCAATTGTTGTTGCCGTTATAAACTTTTGATTGTTGAAAAATCCGAACCATTAACCTGGTGTCGGGTGCACGCGACAGCCGGCACCTCTTCCGACTGCGCTACACGTGCCCTTCCCAGACTATCCTAGCTATGATTAATGGCAGCGGTTCAAAGCACCTCACAATGGTCGGTGAATGAACAAGACATAGCATCTTCAGTATAGCGCTGACTCTCACGCATAGCAGCACAACAGCATCGTCACCGAAACGAAGTCTGCTTGACTGAAATGCTGAGCAGGAGCACAACAAAATAGGCGGTCGCGGAAAAACAACCATACTCAGGCGTATGTCGGAACAGGAAGCGATATAGGTCTACCTTCCGCAGGTGCCGTATCAGGTTCAAGTGGCTATGAGGACGCCAGAGCAGCTGCCACTGCGAACGCTGCTACTCGATTTCGGGTTCAGCTTCGAGTTTTGGAACGGAGATTCAAACAGTGAACTGCTAGAATCTCTAGTAGTGAAACTCTGGTTAGGAGAATTAGATCAGATTCTAGCTAATCTCTCTAGAAAGCTTCTGGATCACGCTCACCAGGGGCCGGATTCGTCAACGACTTACAGAAGTTCAACAGAGAAATTACAGCCGGAAATCCTAAAAACGCAACTTAACAGCAATCTTTACAAGGAAATCTCTGTGAAATTTCCTGTAAAAGATACGACGTAGCAAGCTTCGGCTCTCAGTCGAATTCTAGACTCCTTCAGTTTCACAACGTTTTTGGTGAGTCAGAATTGGCGGTAGTTTATCTGTAAGACCGCAGTACTGTGAATCCGCTGCAGGAAGTTACCTCTGTAACGTTGATGATCCTCGCCCCAGGTTGGTTAGTTCATTAGCAGAAGCGTTCCACTAGCTCAGAAGGAAGACGCATGACTCATTCTGGACGGGAACGCTTTCACGTGGAACTAATCGAATAGCCATAGAAACCTTTTACCCCGTCCCACGGGCTACAGCTCGCATCGCTGCGTGCCCTTTCCCTTCGAAAACCTGGCAGCTATATTAGGCGTCTACGCGTGAGCTTTCCCGATAAATGCACTTCGCTGCTTTCTATAAACTTCCGCCTCGCTGTCTCCGCGACTCTAGCCATCGAGCGGAAATGTGGGTTAAGTGCTTCGAAACGCCTGTGGCGCAATGGCGCCTCAAATGGGCCGAAGTTGGAATCTTGTTAAGATACCTTCATACAATAACGGTCCACATAATGCTGCCTGTGGCGACTGAGAAAGAGCAGACATTTTTGAATTTTTTTTCAGGAGAAGAAAACGCCGCAGCTCTCTGCAGAATTTTATATGCCATCGAGCGAGCACTGGAGAAAATACAGCCGAAATCCCTGATGGCGCGAATTAACAACAAGCGATATGGTGAAATGTCCCAAATGTATAAGAAATGTTTCACCATATCGCTTGATAAGCCGCGTTATCAGGGATTTCGGCTGTATTTTCTCCAGTAAATTGAGGTAAGTCTTTGATGAATCCGGCCCTTGCTGGACCGCTTTACTCTTTTGTTTCCGAAATTCGACTTATTCTGTGGGCTTTACTAAGGAAATGAGTATTTGTTTGCAGAACCAGGCAAGTGAAGGGGCTCCAGGGTACGGCACATCCAAGCTGCTCGTGTGGTAACTGCTCTCGTCGCTCAGGGGAAGTCCGCAGCTGGAAAAATGCGTAGGAAACGCCTGAAATTTGTGTAGACGTCAAAATCCCCCAGATCTCAATCGGTCAGTTGAAATGCAAAAACGGCGCAACGCAGGAGAACCAAACCCTCGACGTCCCTCGCATGAAGCACAACGTCGCTATCCACTGCGCCCAGAGATGCTTGCCGGCAATGCCATCGCGGGCGTACAAGTGCGTGCAAGAGACTACAGCGCACAGCTTCCGCGCACCATTGCTAATCGGTATACGGTAACGATGCAGGGGTGTGTTCTTCAGAATCGTATTACAACTTATGAGGCAGCGGGCACGTAAGCGAAAACCAAAGGCTTCTGCTTGAACTGAGAAAGGAGAAGAGGTCCAGAATGTGGCGAAATTTGATACAGAGGGTGTAGGTGTAGGTGGACCACATCTTAGGATTCTTTGCATGGGCACGGACCCTCTGTCTCATAAGTACCTGAAAAGTTTGCTGACTTTGCAGCCATCGATCAAGTAGCTTTCAAAACTCTTCAAACTCGTTTGCCGTAATAATACTTCGGAATTTTTCAACTTGACTTGGCTTCTGAATTTTTCTCAATCCTTTGTGAGGCGCACCTTTGCGGGCATCGGAGTAAATAAATAAATAAATAAATAAATAAATAAATAAATAAAATATCTGTATTTAAATCAACATATTCTCATGGAATGAGAATAGAAGCCAGATGAGAATGAAAGTAGAATGAGAATCGGAAGCAACAACACTCTATTCGACAATTTCCCCTATAGGTGCACTTTAGGCCCTTCCATAGCAAAAATTTGCCTCCGTTGGAGAGATTCATCATCGTTAAGTGGAGCCGATAAAAATCTGCCGGAGGAAACACCTAGTGTTCGTTCAGCTGCTGGTGATCGTGGAGCGAAAGCAGATGCGGACGGTGAGCGCATCCTGCGGACGCGGAAAAAACGGCTCTGATGAACGGAGGCTTCACACGCACCCGTATAGACGTCCTATCGCCGGCGGGGAAGCCGCAGAAAATCGCCGTTTGAACCCGTTGACGAGCACGTCGACTACGGCTGGCTCCCACATCAGAAGTGTATCGACTAGCCGCGCGTGTACTACGAAGGGCACCCACGCTTCGGGGCCAGTCGGACTTCTCGCCGCCATCGTCGTTCTTATAATGAGCCTTGTCGTGGACGGCGGTGGCGAAGGGCAGCGAGGCAACGGCGACGACAACTGCCTAATGAACGCCCTATGGATCGGCTCGGTCGACTTTAGTTTACTCCCATGATGCTCCACAGCGGACTATGGGACTTAGTTCCGCTTTTGAGTAAGGAATCGGAAACGGAGTGAATCGTCGGTGATCGACGTCAACAGGAACGGTGATGCGGCACAGCTACCTGCTTCCCTCCTACTTCACTCTATAACTCTTACAAATAGAAGGGTGGATAGTGCAAAACACGTCGTCTCCTTTCCTCAGCTATCACATTAATAGTAAATATGTTCGTTAAACCCTTGTTGTGACGATCCTTCCAGAAAGAACAGGCACCTGAATAAGAAGGATCTCATTAGCTGAAATATCTCATTAGCTGAAGGGGTACAATCGCGTTTTGCGGCAGAAAGCCGCCTGGGACACACGCGCGCGCTATGAGCCACCGGTGGTTCATAATGTCCTTCGCGGACCAGTAGTTTCTATTGTGTGTTTTTTCCTATCAAACTTTGACCTGAGAGGTTATTTAGGGTGCTGATCACGAATTTGATATCCGTTTATGAAATTTTGGCCGATAACGATTGGTCACGGTAGGTACGGGTGACTAAAGCTGCCGAGGTCATGGTCACCGCTTTCCCCCAAACGCCTTCGCAGAAGTTTGAGCAAACCTAGGCAGCAAGGTAGTTCCTAACAGTAGGAATTGAAAAAAGGAATCGACTGTGACAGCATCTCTCCGGGGTCAGAGAATTCGCGCCAAATTTGTCTAGATAGGACAATGCAGTCTACCAGCCCGCCAAGGTAAATCACTCCCTGGAAGCATGTAGAAAAACCAGGCGAATTCCTGAGAAGGTTGATTAGTGCAGTCGTCTTTTATCCTATATTTTAACCTGTGTTTTCTGGATGTAGGCTTTTTAACACATTGACGATAATACGAGCCACCGATGGCTCATACGTGTCTGTCCGCGTGGGACAATATGAGAAACCGGTGGCTCATAACTTTTCGCGATATTTTTTGTACTCCTTCCGTCGGATTTTATAGATGTTCTTTCTGTTCTCTAATTACTTGTGATAGGAGAATGTCCAACAGGAGTAAGCAAGAAAATTGCCTTTGCTTTATTAGATGTTTCGAATTTAAAAAAAATTACTAAGAAAGAGACCAATTTTACAATCAAATCAATTCAAGTCAGTATTTTTCACCCAAACTTTGCCCAAGAAGGTTATTTGGATGCTGATCACGAACCTGATATCCTTTTTCAAAACTTGAGCCCATTACGGTAGGTTGCGGTAGGTACGGGTGAGTAAGGCTGTCGGAGTCATGGTCACTGATTTCGCCCAAACTTCGTCTAGCGTGGTTATTTGAGGTGCTGATCACGCATCCGACATCCGTTCTTGGTATTACGGTGGAATAAACTAGGCTACGGTACCCCCCCCCCCCTCCTCTCGTTTCAGGCGTGTGGTACTTGTATCTCAACCGTTATATCGGTGATACCTAAGTTCGATTTGAACCGTTGCGGTCCACAATATAAACCAATCAGTATAGGCTAATACAACGAGTGGTAGAGCAGCTCAAGAAGCATGAGCTGTCACATGCACCCCACCCAAATCGGGGGCCATGGTTCGTGTCTCGTCAAAGACAAAAAATCATGAAAAAACATTGACTTTTTCATCTGCTGGCTAATCAGATCAACAGATATGAACCAGGTACATTGCAAAGACCATATAAATTTCCTCTACATAATCCCATGTAAAAAGTATGTGGCGCATTTTGAACAATGGTTAAACAATGAACATTCATCCTTTATTATCAGCTAATGTATGTAGCCTCGTTAACGAATAAGATATATGTAGCCTCGTTAACGAATAAGATGAACGGCCATAACTGAAACATACTCTTTGGGAGCTATAACAGTTACAGCTGCTACGATGCGAAGCATTATTAGCAGAACTGCATTTCTGTTGGATTGTTTCGGATTTAATAAAAAAGAAAACAGTCCACATAGGCGATTACCCATCTATTAACCGTTAAACACCAGCTATTTTACAGCTGTGGATCCTTCATGTGTAGATTATGAAATGAGACCCAAAGAGATGAGAGAGCGAGATTTCTAGAAAAGATAAAATTATAGGAAAGCATAAAATTTACTTCATTTAATATTTTGCATAAATACCCATAGAGTAAAATATTTTATTTTAATTTTATGAAAAAAAAATTACAAAAACGACATGTACCGTTATGGTAAACTAAGAAATTTTGAACAAATATAAAATAAAATAAAATAAAATAAAATAAATTTTAATTTTATGAAAAATATTTTACATAAACGACGTGTGCCGTATGATAAACTTTAAAAAGTTTAAAAAATAACTAAATCCTAGCATAAATGAATACCAGTCTACCAGTCTTGCCTCTGCACTCGCAGTGAGCGGTGGTGCTGCCATCCACTTCCGCTTCGCTGTAAGTTCTACTTTCCACTTACAATGGCAAGCACTCCGACCCAATCCGCCGTGGTTGGCGTGGGTCGAACGACAAGAAAATCAGCGGCCGACTTCTCCATATGTACCTTCAACGTGCGGTCCATAGCAACTGCGGAGCGACTTGCGGACTTTGAAGCAACGGAGGAAAAGGTGAAATTTGACGTGATCGGCATATCAGAAACGAAACTGTCTGGAAGAGGCGAACTAAGGCTCCAGAGCAGGTATACCCTGTTTTACTGTGGAACTTCGGGCAGCAGAACTAACTGAGGAGTAGGAATTTACATGCGATCGTCATTGAACCGAAAAAGCAGGTGTTTTTTCATAATGAGCGCATTATCGAAGTGATAATAAGAATGATGGCCAAGAAATCATTGCGCATCATCCAAGTACACGCACCTCATTCGAGCCATGACGACGAGGAGTGCGAAAAGTTTCTAGATGATCTAAGCAAAATTATTGACTTACGCAGAAGCTCACACCTAGTAAACGTTGGCGCAAGATACAGAGGGACAAGGAAAAAAGAAGCCATGAGAAACTGTACCGCTCTGATTGAAGGCAATCCGAACAGGAACGCTAAGCTCTTCGCAAAAGAAACACGTAGATGCTTGTTTGTGCCGTTGCGATAGAAGAGATGTAATAATAAATAAATAAATAAATAAATAAATAAATAAATAAATAAATAAATAAATAAATAAATAAATAGCTTCTCCGCATTTACCGTTGTCGAAACTAATGACAAATAAGCGGAGAAAGAGGACCACCGGTAAATTCTTGGTAAGAAAAGCGGGATGGAGAGGTGTACTATCAGCAAACGGCATTCAAAAACACGAAGGAGAAACATCGCTGGACAGTGAAGCAACGATGGAGAATGAGGTCTTTATCCTCTTCATCAGGCGAAGATTTATTATTTTGAAGAGCACACTGCCTCGAGAACTCCCACATCGAACAAGTAGAAGAGTTCAAATACTTCGGTTCTTTACTACGCAGAACAAAGTCTAATGCACCACGGAAATTCACAGCAGGGTTGGCAAGGCTGCGAGGGCGTTCAGTTCACTAACATGGTGCTTATGGAGGAGACACAACGTATAGCTGACAACAAAGATGAGAGTGCTTCGATCCATTGTGATGTCAATATTGCTTTATGGAGCTGAAACATGGGCGCTTCTGAAAGCTGACTTGCAGAAGCTAGAAGTCTTCCAAATGAGCTGCCTCAGACCAATACTAAACGTCTCACTTCGCGATCGGATTAGGGACAAAAATATACGAAAGTCCTACTCAACCAGCGCACCATTGAATCCGAAATCCGAAAACGCCGACGACTGAGGTGGTTTGGGCATGTTCACCGAATGGCAGCTCATCGTATACCCAACAAATTATCGTGGAGGGACAGACCGAGCGGGTGGGAAGCCCAGCGAGTAATTCCAATGAAGACGTGGATAGAGCAAGTGCAAGATGACTTGAGTAAACGAAGCTTTTGTTTAGAGCGCGCGAAAGAAGTGGCCCTGGATCGTTTGGCATGGCAGAACATTGTCCGTGATTCTCGCCACTCCATGACACCCACACCGACGCTGGCTTCGAGGCCGCCCCCAAACCTGGCGCCCGCTAATGGGGGAGGGGTATGTAATAAGTACGTTTGCATGTATGTAATGCCGTTCAGTCAAGAAAAGGGTAGCGCTACATAAGGCCGACATTAAGAACGTTTCAGATTTGAATAAAAACAGTCCCCATTGCGAATGCAAAAGCGGTCAAATTTTCGATGAGAAGGGTGACAAGAATGCCAGAGGTGGGCGAGGCTGTGGAACTTTTTGAAACCGACTACGTCCTGAAACCCTTCCTCTTCGAATACAATAATCGGGGAATGGCACAGCTCCTCTGGCAAGGGCCATCAAAACAGAGACTCGATGCAGAAGAAGAACGCACAGCGGGAGCTCGTGTGGTCAATAAGCAACAAACAAAGTAACAACGAGGAAAGGAGATCCTGTGGATTTTGTGAACAAAGAGAATACTTTGTGAACTGATGAGTAGGAACAACGTAGGAACGCTGAGGGCAATTTGTAAATTAAAATTCGTCGACAAACAGTAGAGACAACGGAAACCATCACACGAGGAAGCTCGTTACTGTTCTGAGATGGACGCATATTGTTTGTCGTGCATGCGTCCTGCTCAAAACTGCTATACTATCTCTAATTAGTAAGGCTCTTTTCAGAATGGCCAAAGGATGACGAGAGTTAGTGTATTGTTCTTGTTGTAGCCGTTAACCAAGATTGTTGCGCTGTTCTTTATTTAGCTTACGTTTCGGCGAGCTTCGCCTTCTTCAGAGCCTGGAATAACCGATAACATCTACAGGACTAACAGCCCAAACATCATTTCATACTACAGGATACTAGTCTTTACGAATACAGGGACTTGATCCGACACCATCCAACGACTAACCTCAGAGGTGAATACAGAAGCGGACCACCAACGCCCGCAGATGGGCGTAGACGTAGGTGAATGAGCTTCAACCCCGAGACAAACCGACTTAATCAGCCTGTGGATAAGATCGTTATTATTGGCGGCTATTCCAGGCTTCGAAGAAGGCGAAACTCGCCGAAACCTAAGCCGAATAAAGAAGAGCGTAACAATCTTGGTCAACGGCTACAACAGAAATAATCCACTAACATGTTGTTAAGGATGTTTTGTTGCGATCAAAACTTTTGCGCCAGGTCTTCAGCTTAACCGGCTCCATGCTGATATCAGCGACCGGCCCATCCCGTATCACGGGTGGGTGCTGACAGGCCTCGAGGATATCGCGGATGTTACGTGCGGTCAAACAGCGCCGGTGGTGTAAGGCGAACATCGCTGCCCGGAAAGCAGAAGATGCGGGTTCGAGTCCCGCCTGGCGCAAGAGTTTTGATCGCAACAAAACATCCTGTAACAACATATAGCCTCTCTACCAGCCGCTCCAGGCTTAAGCAAATGTGTTCAATCCACTAACAGTTTAACAACGCCATGTCAAGACTTATCGAAAGTCGAACTTTGATGACGAGCGATGTTGTGCCCCCTCCCTAGAAAGTTCAGCCAATTCACCAATTTATGATACCCCTGGGCAAGAACATTATCGGAAAAATTCTTTCGTTGCGCGCAAGTGCTCCTCGATTCCTGCCGAATGCGCCACATGTGTTGATAGAACAAATGAGACAAAAAAAAATAAAAAAGAGAAAAATTATGACTGCGCAAAGAAGACGTGGATATAGATGAAGATAGTTTATTTGTTATGGAGGTTAGCAACCTGAAAAAACTGTTAGGTATCTAAGCATTCAAAGACCAAGGCCAAACAGTTTCTGAAAAAGCCAATACTGCACTGTATGCATAGAAACGTCAATAACAAAACAAAAATCCTGAAGACAGAAACCATCAAAATTCCAACCATAGCTCAGCGGGAGTAAACGCGATCAATCTAGACCCAAAAGCAAGCCAACCACAGCTATTTTTTTGCAAGGGCTGATCAAAATCAAACAACAGCAGAAGTTAAATAAGAGAAATCTAGCTGTGGCATACATAATTCAGATGGGGCTAAAATATTTACAAGATGAAAATGAAGAGATAGAAACCTTAGTTTTAAATGCGTTTGTTTTCACTTGGTTTTATTACAGTTTGCGGAGTCTTAACAAACCTCTCCTCAATCCTCTCATCCTTAAAAACTACGCAACATTCCATTTCTCGGACTTGTCATCACAATGATACATATGTGAGGGCTCGTGCGAGACGAAAACTAACCTACCATTTTAAAGTCTTGCATCTTCCCTCCCTCATTTTCTTTATTTATATTAACACTTAAGTCGACTTATTTGAATCAGAACCTTCAAAGACTTTCTAAGACCTCCGTGCTTTCTTTGTCAACAAATAGAGATAAAAATCGGTGGCTGAGCAACAGCGTGAGGATGACGCAGAATAGGGGAGCGTAGGTGCAACCAACGGCGGAAGGGCATCAAATAACATAGTATTAAGGGTTTCCTGTGACAGGGTCATGTGAACAAAGATCTTGCTCAGTGGTCGGAAGATGGACATGGATTGGCTACGCCCATCACCAAGAGATGAATGATGACGCAGAAGAACAGGTTCGTGGCCAGCCCATCAATGACTTCATTAGCAGCTGGGTTGCTCTTGAGCATACCGGGACCTTCGCATCAGCGGCTGACAAGTAGACATTGGATCCGACACCGACACGGATAATTCTGATTCGTCATTTTCTTCAAACCCTGATTAAATATAATGTGCTTAAAAGGATAAAAGGATAAAGGACGACGTTACTCAATTTCTTTTGGGATGCGCCACGCATTCTACTTCTACGGGATGTCGTAGAGACGATTTGCGTATTTGGCCATACAATGACTTGCGGTGGCCAGCCGATGAACAAGTCAGCGCTTTACCCTTCCCAGACAAGTCTGGTACCAATTCACCTACCCCGGAGGGATGGAAGGCTTGGTTGGCTTGGTCGGGAAATCCGAACCCGGAACCTGGTATCGGGTGCACACGACAGTCGGCGCCTCCTCCGACTACGATACACGCGCCCATGGTCGAAAGGATTATGCCAATAATGACGTTTTTAAAGGCTCCACAATTTCGGAATGATTCGGATATGAGGAGCTTTAACAAGAACGACTTTCGGATGATCTAAATGAATTATTTATCATTGGATCTCACATCGGATATCCGAATCGGATACGCCATTAGATTTCTGATCAAAACCAGCTTTCTAAAGTATCCGAAAACTCGAGCTGCTGAAAGTCATACCTATTTGAATGCCCTAAGATCTGGGTTTTTCAAAAATCCCATTGTAAGCACAGTATGGGCGCGTGTAGCACAGTCGGAGGAGGCGCCGGCTGTCGCGTGCACCCGATACCAGGTTCCTTGTTCGGATTTCCCGCCCAGGTCAATCAAGCCTTCCATCCCTCAGGGCTCGGTTAACTGGTACCATACTTGTCTGGGAAGGATAGAGCGCTGACTTGTTCGTCGGCTGGCCAACGAGTCATTGTATGGCCAGATACGCATTCAAGTCGCCTCCACGACATCCCTAGAAGTAGAATGCATGGCGCATCCCAAAAGGGATTGAGTAATGCCGTCCTTCATCCTTTATCCTTTTAAGCACGCTATATTTATCAAGGGTTGGAAGAAAATGACGGATCAGAATTATCCGTGTCGGCGTCGGACCCAATGCCTACTACCAAGCTGAGTATCACCTCTCATCGAACATTGGCTCCACAGGGGCAGACACTTTTAACTGCGACAGGTTACGGAGTTCGACACCAACCACGCAGGGGTACAGCACAGTACCCAGGAATTGCAGGAAGGTGATCTATACACAGAGAACCGCTAGGCAAATTCCGAAGAAGCCTCCAGAAGAGAGAACGTAAGAAATGATCAATAGCGGTGACAATGTCCAGATAAGATGGCGGCGAAAAGCTGTACGCCGCCAGCGGCCCCAGCCAGCTGCTGTACAGCTCTCGGAGAAGTTCGCCCGCCCGGCGCGTACTTGAGAGTAATTAAAGTCAATCGATGAGGTGTCGAGAGCGGTTGCCATAAAAGCAAACACGCTGGCGCCCCCTCGCAACTGCACTACTGACTGGTTGAGTCATGCTGGCCGGATGTGGTGAGCGTGAAGTGCATTCCGAAGCCGTGGGAGGAGGAATCAGGGCTGCTTTGAGTTCCTCACCGTGTGCAGACCACGACCACGAGGGAGTGCCACCATCGTCACCGTGATTTATAGATTTTTGATTGCTATCTTGGCCCGAGCTGGTGTGACCATCGCCAGATTGAACAGTCACTACCAGTCGCCACTTACGAATGAGTAACTCAAGCAAAGGAATGAACCAAGAAGAAGAGAAGGCAAAGGATGTCCTGAAATTTCCTCCACCGCTGATGTCAATAGCACTCAGGAGGAAATGAAATAGGCGAAGTGCCCTGTTCCCAGGAGCGGTGCACGACTGCTAAATCGTGGACGAGAAACGAACTTGAGCGGCTGGGTAAACAGCGACGGCTCTGTTTAGTAGTCTCGTACGGAAACGCCGGCTATTCTGCCATGAATAAGGCCAAACTCTGAGGCGGAAGAGTCGGCTGAAAACGAATAGCTGACTACGTAACCCCTGAAGACTAGAAGCTCTCCGCTTACAGTAACTAAATTACGCATCACATGTATCTGGTGTGATTGCCAAATAGGCATCCTCTCCCTGTGGGCCACTTTCTATGCAAAAATCTTCGCACTTAGCCCTGCTTCACGCGAAGCAATATTGGCGTGAAAGATTCCTATTTCAATTTCCCTTCCATTACTTTTCCAAAGGCAAGCACCCAACGATACTCAGTTCTTTTGCGCTATTTGCCACGCATTCTTCTTCTGTTGGATATCGTGAAGGCACTTTGACCAGGCATTTACTACACTTTGTACTACAACAAGTCCACAATTTCGGTGAGCAGAAGGAATGAAAGAAACAATGAAATAATTAAACAGGATAAAGGATGGCGTTACTCAACCCCTTTTGGGATGCACCACTCATTCTACTTCTACGGGATGTCTTGGAGGCGATTTGAATGAGTATTTGGCCATACAATGACTTGCGGTGGCCAGCCGATGCACAAGTCAGCGCTTTCTCCTTCCCAGACAAGTCTGGTACCAATTCACCGACCTCGGAGGGATGGAAGGCTTAGTTGGATTGGGCGGGAGATCCGAACCAGGAACCTGGTATCGGGTGCACGCGACAGCCGCCGCCTCCTCCGACTGCGCTACACGCGCCCGTCCATCGTATAGTCAGTATAATTCACTGTATTTATAAGCGAAATACGCATCTGAATTGTATCCACAATATTCCGTTGAAGTGGAATGCTTGGAGCGTCCCAGGAACGAATTGACTAAGACTGTCCTTTGTCATTTATCCTTTATATTCACTTCTGCCTAGAAAGACCTTCAATCTTATGGACATGAATTTTTTGGAAATTCTGCAGGTAGTTATTATTATTATTATTATTATTATTATTATTATTATTATCTGCTTCTGGATACAAAATACTCAAGGAGTCGTTGACCGCACATTGTAGGAGACAGCGAAGTCGCGTGCAAAACGAATAGGTTCATTGTATGGCTGCCCTCTCTCTAGGGCTCATGAATTTTTATCAGACCATATGTGATGAACACAACGATGTCGGAATCCACTCCAGCTCTATCAATCTAAGATAGCCATTCTGCGTTCGATCAAGCAAAGGTGTAAAGGCGCAGAGCATTCCCGCCCGGTCAGAGGGAGGTGCGGGTTCGAGTCTCGCCAGGCGCTGGAGGTTTTGATTGCAACAAAACATCGTTGTAAAAGCTATTCTATTCTAAATATCTATCTTAGGGCGGAATCGTTAGAAAAGCGAGACTAACACAAACAAGGTTGGCTCTCGCGGGTAGAAACTGCACAGAAACCTGCTTTTATGGGCTAGTTCAGCATGTTGCCTTTGAAAAATTGTTCGATTTCAACACAGCGTTTTCAAATATTCAGAGTGAATGCCTTCACCCTTCCGCTATCCACTCCCCCTCCCTTACTATGGGATAGATTCTACTGTCGTTTCATTTATCTCATCTGGCCATCGAAAGTTGTTCATTCCCTTGCAATATCTCGTAGAAGAATGTGGAGGGAGTCGCCGATCCAAAGAACAACATTAACACTAATAGGAGCTTCCATCGATAGGAGCCTCGCCGACGTTCGAAGATCAGAGACGCTGTCGCATGGGCCAAGTCGTCGAAAATTAGGTGGGCCGGCCACGTAATGCGATTCGCAATCACCCGCTGGACGAGAGCCGTCACAGATTGGATTCCGCGGGATGTCAAAAAACACCAGGACGCCCACCAACGTGTTGGTCGGACTTCTTCGTGAAAGCCCTGAACGACCGATATGACGCTCTTCGTGTCTCTCGAGCGAGGAGGATCCATTGGACCACTCTGGCCCGCGACAGGGACGAATGGAGACGCTGCTGGTGCCCGCTCGAGCAAGTCGATGATCAACGGGACGACAGGTGATACAGGTGATTATTATTATTATTATTATTACTAAACGAAAGCAGGATGAACACGCGATCAGCGTCGGGCAGCGTGGAATCAAGAGGACGATGCTCGGAGTGACACGACTCACGCAAGTGAGAGAAGGGCTCCGGAGTTCCGAGCTTCGCCGACGTTCGAAGATCAGAGACGCTGTCGCGTGGGCCAAGTTGTCGAAAATTAGGTGGGCCGGCCGCGTAATGCGCTTCGCAGACACGAGAGCCATCACCGACGGGATGTCAAGCGATCACCGGGACGCCCACCAACGCGTTGGTCGGACTTAGTATTAGTATTAGTATTTATTACGTCGCATAAGACGAACGTTAAACAAAAGCAAAGGACCAACAGTAAGCGTAGTAGGACTTCTTCGTGAAAGCCATGAACGACCGATATGACGCTCTTCGTGTCCCTCGAGCGAGTAGGATCCATTGGAGCACTTTGGCACGTGACAGAGATGAATGGAGACGCTGCTGGCACCCGCCCGAGCAAGTCGATGATCAACGGGACGACAGGTGATACAGGTGAGAGGAGCTTCCATTTATTCTTCCTCACCGGGTGATCCACTAATTTCTGATGTTCCTTGTTTTCCTCTGCAGTGTTCATAGACCTATAGTTTACTTTGCGGAAAAGAAAGCTGGAAGCCCTACATAAGTACGCTTCGTAAGGGTAATTGCTTTGATTGAGTGCTCGACCCATAATTGGAGATGAGCGTGTCGCCCGCTCTTTGAAGAGAGGCCAGTTCGAAACATCGTCGCTTGATTGATGGGCTGACCACGCCGAAGTTTCGACGAAGCTGAAAACGAAGCGGAGAAGCCGCTTCGCCCACTCGGACGGACTCATCCACTACGTTAACGGAGCGATTTCTTCGAGCGGTTACGAGCTAATGCCAGCTGTAGAAATCGTAGAAGTCGAGGTGTGTAGGTGTGAATAAAATAGCGGATGAGGGCCGCGAAAGGGCGTCGAGTACATCTGGTTGTTATGACCACCGACAGGCAAATGCCTGACACGCGAGCATGACGTGAGGCAGCGCGAGTGCCATCGCACACCAGCGTCTCGCACCTAGCAGCTCCACCACTGTGTTGACCCGTTTTTATCACGAAGTCTGAGCAGCCCCAGGTCTGCCCTGACCGTTACGCAAATACGAGACGAAATTCACTGTTTGCCCGGCTGTGTAAAAACAATCATCGCTTTGAAAAGTGTGGCGCTGAAACTGCGTTACGAATTCGAAACGCGGGGAATACCTTTGGAGGTCTAATTTCTATGATAACAGGTTGATATTCTCTTGAATGTAAGAAGACTCAAAGCATCAGAATGCCTGCGAACGTCTGCTCTAGAAGTTGCTGCCTTTACCACGACGAGGAGAAGGAGTCACCGGCCGGATCTGCTTCTTGTGGCGTTTTCGAGGGACAGTCATGACGAGAGAAAATAGCTAAAGTCGAATGGGCTGATCATGAATCCATGTGAAAGCCTCTCCAGAAAAGCAGAGACTTAACGATAGACCTGTGAATTCATCCGGAAGAATAAGCGCCGTCATGCTTCCATAATTAAAGGATTAGAAGGCAGCACTCGGCACCAATTAGCAGGCGGAGGGCATCGTTTATGAAAACAATTTGCCGTCGGAGAGCCGGTTTTGAACGACTTTACGTTCGAAATTCGTAGAGCACTTGGCAGAAGACATGGGAGTTTCCAAAGAGCATGAGGCATGAGAATATCAGACCCAAAACGTAAGGTAGCAGCAAATTTAGGGATAATGCACGCATTGGATGGGAGATTGAAAAGGAGCCACCACCATTTCTGAGGTCTGCAATCTCATTTATTTCAAAGCGGTAACACTACCACGGCGGTGGTAGTGTGTACATATAATATACCATTCTCTTGTCGAACTGGACACTTTTCAAATCAGATTGGACACTTTTCACGTCAATTTGGACATTCTTCTAAGATTGCCTAATACTTATGAAATCAAACAGAACTCTTCCAAATCGAAATGAGCTTCTTCTACATTAAACTAGAGATTCTCCAAAGATGTTAGAATAATTTTTTGTTCAAGAAAAAATTTAGTATAAGTTTCTTTGATGTTTTAATTCATCTACCCAATTAGTGAACACATTGTTAGAAATTTTGTAAAAAAATTTATTTTTCGAAAGAAAACAATGAATTAAAACTTGTTTTTAAAGCAAAAAAAGCAGAGCTACTTTCTAGTGCTAAAACAGAGATCGCGCCATGCCCTCGTACAAAAATTCGCGATTTTTATTCGATTGATAGCAAAATTTCTGTTTGCATGCAGTTTCACACCAGAAAACGGTGCAACACAAGCATTTGTAAAAAAACAAATGTCCTAACTTTATAGCAGCATGTGCGCAGTATCTGCACTGCAAGCCAAATAAACATTGCAAGTTGCTTTTCGAGTGCATGGCGCGATCCTGTCTTTTAATGCACCACATGATTGCTGCCTTGCTGCACTTTGAGAGAAAATTTAATTTATTATTTTTTCTAAAAAATACATTTTTCACAGAATTATTACACATCTTCGGACAGGTGAACTAAAAAAATTCAGAGAAAGGTGAATCAAATTTGTTTTAAACATTATTCAAACCATTTTAGTAAGCCTGTAGTTTAACCTGCCTGAAGGTCATTTCGACATGGAAGAGTTCACTTTGATTCCAAAAGCCTTAGGCTAGCTTAGAAGAGTGTCCAATTTGAAGTGAAAAGTGTCCAATTTCATTCAAAAAGTGCTCAATTTGGTTTGAAAAGTGCCCAATTCGTCCAGTTTAAAAAAGTGTTCGATTTGGTTTGACAAGTGCCCAATTTGGATTTAAAAGTGTCCAATTTGACTTGAAAAGTGCACAATTTGGTTTTAAAGGTTTCCAATTTGTCGTGAAAATGGTGCATATACAGATAACAGCTTTAAAATACTTCAGCGCTTCAAATCTCGGGAATCAGCGTGAAGGTTCGAACTTTCTACTTCACAAAAGAAGAGGAGTTCGCAGAAGGAGCGGGAGCTTGATGAATCACTGTAAAGAATCATGAGCTCAAGTCCATATGTGAGACTGGGGGAGACGTCGGCAGCTCCGTAAATCTCCCGGACGTGCCGTTAGGGCTGGGGTGCGCGACGTGTTGGCGGCACGAAATTGACTCCTCCTTGCCGAGTGCTATTAGACAAATTAGCAATCATGCAATGCGATTGAGGGAAACACAAATCTACTCCGCTCTATCGATTCCCGACCCGAGGAAGAGATTCAGCAGCCGGACCAGGATGTTCGGCAGATGGCCGACTAGGACGAGAAATCGCTTCACTTGATTTAGAGGCACACCCGATCTCAGACCCATGCAAATGGAACGAATTGCCGGTTCCTATGTGAGAGAGTATGGGATTGAAGTCTTACGGATCGAGAAAAATGATTTTTAATTCACCTCTCCCTGCCCCGGCGCACCCCAATCCGAAGTGATCGAATCTCTGGAGACTTACCACTGCAGCAATGCGTCTTGCATGGCTCTTCAGGGCGTCTCCAAAGGGAACATTCAATTACACAGTGCAGCTGCGCTTCTCTTCAAAAACGCAACCGGCTTACCGACCACCTGCAACGCAGCAGCGAAATATAATAAAACCAACTCACTATTCAGCCGTGTGACTGCCCTACATACATGTGTACAGCTCATTCAACACTACAAGAAAACTCAGCTCTAACCAAGACAGTGTGAATCAGGCACGGACTCGGCTAGGAGTAGAAAAACAGGAAAGGAAAAAGGTTTTAGTGTAAGAGAAGCGCTTCACACGATCTGGACAAACAGTCTCCGCGCCTTTTGGTGGAAAATTTCCCCTAACTAGGGAAGGGTTCCGATCTACCATGAAACTTCATGTTGAGACCATAGTCATTTGAAAGAGCTCAAAGTGCTGATTACGAATGTGAGTGTCGAAATTGCAAAATGGAATTCCTGAGAGAGTTATGGCCTGCCGAATTCGGGTGGCCCCACCACAAGCTGGCCGTGCGTCACAGATGGCGCGAGAGTGGTGAGTCATTTGTGAGAAGGAATCGCAGCTGCGGCGGTGGCGCAGGGGTAGTGCTCCAGGTGGTGTCAGGTGCGGCGTGGTTTGTTCGGTTCCCATTGCTGCTTGCCTTTTTGCAAATCATAATTTATCTTCGAAATGACTTTTTATTCTGAATTATGACACATGTCTGATTAAATAGCCAGGAAAACTACCATACACGTTTGTAAAAATGCTTAAATTCTACCGTATGTTTTGTGCCCCGAGGTTTCCAAACTTTTTGAAATACTCATGGCATAAGGCAGGTTACATTGATGACCACTCAGGTCTATTTGTCACACCTGCTGAACATTTCTTTGAACTTGCTACAGTTAACTGTTTTGTTGTTGGCTTAGAGGCTGCGTGTATTTATAAGATGTGCAGTGTATGAGCAACATATCTGCTTCACATGTTTTTCGCTTTGCTCCACGAATGCCAAGGTTGCTACAAACACCTCTAGTTGTTCAATATATGATTTGGACTCTATTTGTGCAGAATAGTGAATAAAATGTCACCATAGCAGTTTTTTGATCACTAGTTAAAAGTTCCGACTCCAGACTTCCGACAAGACTTGAACGGTCGAAATTTTTTTCGCTGAAACATTGTCAGCGGGGGTTATTTGGGGTGCTGATCACGAGTCTGATATCCGTTTTTCACGATTCGGTCGGAGACCACCCATACCGTTAACGTGGGAGGCCCAGGTAGGGTCAGGGATTTCGCTGAAACTTCGTCTAGGAGGATAATTTGGGGTACTGATCAAGATTCTGACATCCGTTTTTCGTTTTGGGCACGGTAGGTTACAGAAGGTACGGGTGACTAAGGTAATGGTCAACGATTTCGCCCAAACTCCGGCTTAAAACAAAAAACGGATGTCAGATTCGTTATCATCACCCCAAATAACCCCTCTAGGCGAAGTATGGGCAAAATCGATGGTTATGACATTGGCAGCCTTAGTTATCTTTAGCTATCGTAGCCTACAGTAATCGGCCGCAATTTCAAAAAAGGATGTCAGATTAGTGATCAGCACCCCAAATAACCCCCCTAGAGAAAGTTTCAACGATAAATTTCTTTTCGACCGAAGTCTTGTCGGTGGAGTCGGATCTTTTAACTAGTGCCGTTTTTTGCCTTCAAGTATTTTTAGAAACGTGTGTTGTAGGTTTCCCGGCTATTTAATCATGCATGTGTCATTATTCAGAATAAAAGGTCATTTCGAAGATAAATTAGGATTTGCAGAAAAACCCCAATGGGAACTGAACCAGCCCGTCGCACCTGACGAGCACGAGCACTACCCCTGCGCCACCGCCGCAGCTGGCCGATCCTTCTTACGAAACCTCGATGACTCACCACCCTCGCGCCCGGTGCGCCGTACAGCCAGCCTGTGTTGAGGCCGCCCGATTTCGGCAGCCCATAACTCGCTCAGGAGTTTCATTTTGCACTTTTGACACCCGTATTCGTAATCAGCATTCCGAGCTCTTTCTAATGATCCTAGTATCAATATGAAGTTCCTTGGGAGATCGAAACTGTTCCTTAGTTAGCAGGCTACTGCCCGCATCGAGATTGTACATGCTCGTAGCACAGTCACTGAAGACTGAAGGTGTACGCAAGGAAAAGAACTGGCGACAATACTCCTCCCTGCCCCTGAGGAACGCCGCTATTGCAATCGTAGCATTTTGAAAAAGAATTTTCAATCTTAGCACGCATACGTCTTCCGCACAAATATGAGCGCAGCCATTCCAAATAACATCACATGAAGAGAAAACGTAAAAATTGTGAGAGAACGAGCTATTTACTATTGAAGATTAATATTAGTGTTGCTATTTATTACGCTAGCGAAAAGCTACAAGCTAGAAAACCAGCTCGTTAGCCTAATGAGAAGAGAACAAGGAGACGAAAACAGGTAAACAATGGAGTAATTCATGCAGAACAATATATTCAACCAACGTTGAACCTATGCAACAAATTTCCGACTCAAATTCTGACTTGCCCTGCTGTTAAATGAAAGCGGTGATGTTTAGCAATTCGAAAGTTTGAACTGCCTATGTGTAGGTGAAAGACAATGTTGTTACTAAGGAACTTAACTAAAATCGATTCTATACTACCATACTGTAGACGTTTCTTCTGAAGTATCGTGGAAGAGGAGCATGAAGTTTCGAAAGAGATGAGCTCTTGCGCTGAGTCCAAAGACGAACTTATTTGCCAACAATTTAGCGGAATCGTTGCTGCAGATTTTGCCATAGGAAATTGCCTATCAGATAGCCGCGACAACAAGGACTTATTTTCCACCGTGAAGGCGTCAATTTTTATGGACAGTGTTTCTCGTCAAGAACTGAGCTCCATGACTTGCAAACGCTGTCAGTTTTCGCTAGTGAAGCACCGGCCCACAAAATCTTCTTGGCACCTAACACGGATCTACAAGAGTAAGCACGACTCTGACATAAAAGTAAAACTAAGCGGGTAACAGATTAAGGAGCTATGGAGGCTTCTGAAAAAAGGCCTCGAGGAGAAGCTACATAAGTGACGATTTGGCTTCTGGTAAACCGCACTGCAGTTCAATCCTCTTGAAAGATGATAGCCGAGAGCCTCGAATGTGTAAGGGCTACCTGTATCAGTGTCCTCATTGTCAGTGTCATAACCCTGAACAAATAGGCTATACATGCACAGCCTTTGGTGAAGTTTACACAGGACCAACTAGAAGCTTCTGATTAAAAGATAAATGCTGCAAAATTATTTAATCTCTTTGTGGCATGCGCTACGCATTCTGCGTCTATGGGATGCCGCAGAAACAGTCTGAATGCTATTTGACCTATGCAGCGACTTTCGGTGGCACGCCGATAGATTATTTATTTATTTATTTATTTATTTATTTATTTATTTATTTACTTTATGCACTCATGGGTGCGTCAAAAAGAAAAAACAGTCAGCACTCCGCAAAGAAGGAAACTATGGTCAGTATGTCAAAAACGAAATACAACAACAAGGAAGGAACGAGAATCAAAACACAACTAAGTAGGTAACTGAGGAGTCGTAATTATTTTGTCAACATTGCTGATCTTGAAATATCTCAAAAAATTCAACGTTTTTGCTTATTCAGTCTTGTCTGACACCATCTAACCGACCCCCGAGGAGTGGAAGGCTTGGTTGTCCTTGCTAAGATCCGAATCCAGAGCCCTGGGTGGGAGCACGCGACAGTCGGCGATTCTTCCGACTGCGCTATCACATGTAGAAAGCCTCTAAATACTAGTAGAAGACCTGGAGAAACGTCAAGCAAACTTGGGCGTTAAACAAGCGTTCTTTGAATCTTCTCCGGCTATTTAAAAAATAATCAAATTTTGTCGATCCTATTGTTTATTGGGTGCATTTTGCGCGACTCCGGTTGATCCAAGGTTTGGGTTCTTCACGCTATCGTGTATTATTGTAATACGTGGCATTACACTAAGGTTGGAAAAAAGACTTTTCACCCTTCGAAATTTTCTACCGTTTTCCTTGTAAACGCACTAGCCAATATTGATTGCTGATTTCATAATACTATCACACTTGTCTACCGTTTGCACATGGACACAATTCAAGACCCTTCTTGTATTTCGTCATCTATCCAATCTTCCGGACTCAATGCCAGATCTACCTCATGGCCATTTTCGGCACGGCATTCTTCATGAATTCATTGAAGAATCTACAGCACGTCAGGCAGCCGACCAAATTAACCATATATGTGGCTTGGGATCTATTACTCATCGCACCTGTTATGAGTGGGTCGGAAAGTCTGAAAGGGAGACAATTCACTCGAGGACAAAGCAAGGTCAGGAAGGTCAACTGAATTGGACGACACTGAACTACTCCATCTTCTTCGTACCGAGAGTAGGCAGAGGACACGTCAGCTGGCGCGGAAGCTCGAACGGTCTCATAGGATAGCGGGAATCCATCTGAAGGGTCTTGGCTTTGCATGGAAATTCAGAGCTTGGATTCCACATGCCCTGCGAGACATTCAGAAAGGTCAACGGCTCTCCACCGCTGCTTCTCTTCTGTACAAAGAGGGGTACAAAGATGAGAGAACCCTAAGCTTGATCTCACGCCCAATGTTCACGAAAGGAAGACTCTCTTGAGCGTTTGGTGGGATGTCAGAGGAGTGATTTACTGGGAAACTCTCAGAAGTGGAGAGACACTTACTGCTGCCACATGCATTGGCCAACTCCATACAGTTGCCGCTGCTCTCCAAGAAAAGAGGCCTGAGAAGTCGAAGGTGATGATCCTGCATGACAATGCAAAATCACATATTGCAAGACTCAGAAGAGAAGCAATAAAGGAGCTGGGCTGGGAGGCAACGTCACGTCCACCGTAGAGCCCTGACCTCGCCCTACCGACTACCATCTCTTCCGTGCTCTCAAGCAAGAAATTGGAGAGAAATATTTTGAAACGGACGAGGACCTCAAAAATTGGATTCAGCAATGGTTTGACTCCAGCACTGCAGTCTTTTAGGCGAGAGGAATTGGAAAAGTTCCCAGTCTTTGGAGAAATGTAGTGGAACAAAACGGAGTTCATCTCAATTGATTTGACATTGTAGTTGTGAAGTAATAAATCTTTGAAAAAATGGAAACACTTTTTTCCAACCTAATACTACAAGGAGACTGATTATTGTCGATTTTATCCTTTTTCTTTTGCCTCAATATTTCATATGTTAGTGGATGTTAGGTCTATATAACTAAAAATTGATCGATGTACAATACCGCTCCTAATTCGTGAACAATCGACGCTTTGCGACAGATTTTTCCGTCGCAAACCGTCGCAGTGCCATAACTTCGTTCAAATTTAGTTATATGAAAATTAAATTGCACCCTTAGATCCACCACCCACCTACCAATCCAACTACCTGCTTGGACTGTAAAATTGCAAACTCTTGACCTAGTTGTGGAGCTCGTCCTCCCAAACGTCCGCTAATTGATTTACGACCTCTCGAAAAGCGCCATTGACGTCTTCCTTGACCACTCCACTAGCCAGCTTCGTCGAAATCCGGAATTCACTATTTTTCTCAAAAAATCTGAATTCAGCTTGTTGTAGCTGTTGTTGCAACATTAAACACTAGCAGATTTGGTTAATTTTGATCCCGTCGCAAGTTTAATCCAAATACGCTGAAGGTCCACTTTCAGGCCGCTATTCCGCACCGAATATACTCTCCCGTGCAAACATTTATTTATGTTAAGCCAGCTGGGAAAACCTCCTTTAAACTCTGCCAAAACAGGTTTAATAGCTAAAAAACGGTCCCTTATAATTAACTCCAAGTACGCAGTTTTCTTCAGCTGTAATGGATTTTCCACATATTTAATTGGTTGCAAGATGTGTATTAGAGCAGTGACGGAGCCCGATCCTGCTTTACTGGACGACATCGTTGGTCAGTATTCGAGAACTGGCAGGTGATGAAGCAGTCTCCATCCGAAGTGGTCATTTTATGGCCTTAACTGGGACCCAGTTTAGCGAATTTCCCTCCTTTTCTTCGGTTTAGTCTCCAGGTTTGCTCTTAATGAGAAAACGGTTTGGCTGGTGATTTTCGTCACCCTAGCAGCTTTCCGACGATATAACATGGCTCAGATGCGAGATGGTCGAAATTTTACCCTATCTGCACCCTGTCGACTATGAGACCGGGACCTGGACTCGGCCTGAGCCCAGCGCTCGGTGACGGCGCGCCGCCGATGACCCTTGTTGCTCGCGCCTGAGTGCGATACCCAGTGGCAGTGTCCTACTAGCAATAAAACCAACGCCGATCGGTCTTCTAAGAAAAGTTCTTATAAGAACGTTAGAGAGATTGAGATAGATACAAGTACTCCTGCAAGCACAATCGAAGAGGAAGTGCACCTGCTCAACAGGTCAGTACTACCTTGCCTTTTTGATCTCTGTGTTCCACACTACTCGAAGTTTGCAAGAAAGCCAAAAAAGCTCCTTAAAAAGTGCTTGCGCTGTGCTGCACACGTCACACTGAAACTGCTCTCGCTGCTGACGTTCTAGTTGCAATCAAGAAATTCTTCAACCCTCCTTAATAGACATTGCCGTTTATTATATCTTAATGACTGTCTTTAAAAAGACAAATGACGGTTGTTGTGCCTGAGGTAGCGGTTCCACGCTTTCGCAGCGGCAGCTGCTATAAAGGTGATCTACAACTGCTAAGGCCCCTTGGGTTCCTCCAGGGAATGTCCTGGATACGTGATCGTTTTCGGGAACAAAATTATAGAAATATGAGAGGTATATCGTTGACTAATATTATTATTATTTAATTATATTAAATGAGATTGGCTTATCATTCTTATTCTCATTTTTACGACCATTCATTGTGCAGGCTCCTAGTGTTAGGGCTTCTAAACGCTTTCTAAACGGCTTTCTAAACGCGTATTTGGCCATTCCAATGACCTACGTACCCATACCAGAGAAGAGGAGGCCAGTTCACCTACTCCGTATGAATGGAATTCCTTGCTGGCTTGCGCGAGAGGCACTACAGGGTGTCCCAAAAATGTAAGCACTGTTTGAAAGGTGATAACTTTGCTCACGGTAAAGGTACTGAAGAAGATAAAGTCCAATGTGAAAGCATACAAAAATAGAAATTTTCTGACATATGAGCGATATGGGTTGCGCCACGCACTCGTCTAAATTCTTGCATTTTGACTTCGATTGATTGTGTTTTACTTAAATACTTGTTGTAATTTCTCCTTAATTTGTAATTTCTCCTTAAATGGGCCGTGTTGATTAATTTGTGCTCCTTTTAAAGTTTCAAACTTAAAAACACACTATGTCTTGAAAAATGCAGGGTGTTCTAAAAAAATGCAGGTTCTATTTGAAAGGTTCTATCATTGCTATTAATAAAGCTTTTGGAGCTGTTCTAGACTCATATAAAAGCACAGGATAGCAAAAATTGACGTTAAAATGGTCAAGATCGCACCATGCACTCGTCCGAAACCTTACATTTTAGACTCGATTGATTATGCATGCGCTGAATGCGTCTTACAGTCTTGCTACCACTTGGCCACATTAACCTGTGCTATGCTTCTTTTAATGTTTAGAACTTGACAATCACGTGAAATACAAGTGATATGTGAGTTTATTGGTTGCACAATTTATCGATCTGGCTATTACTCTAATAACGCTCTCTACATATCTGATCCTATAACAAGAGTCATGCCTAGCTCTAGGCTTCCTTCGAGGGGAAGAAGTTTACCCTGAAGTGCTATTGGAAGTTCAGAAACATCGTCGAAGTGCGGACGCGATTCAGCGACTAATTCTCCAAGGCATCACCCACTCATGCACAATCAATCGAGTCTGAATTGCAAGGTTTCGGGCGGGGCATTGAGCAATCTTGACCATTTGCATGCCACAGAAATCTTGTTACCCTGTGCCTTCATATGAGTCTCAAACATCTTCCAAAGCTTCGCTAGCAACAATGTTAGAACCTTTCAAATAGAATCTGCATTTTTTGCAAGGTGTAATGTGCTTTTCAGTTTTTGTTTTTGCCAAGTCTTAAAAAACACCAGTCCCTTTAAGGAGAAATTACTTCAAACAGTGCTTACATTTTGGGACACCCTGTATTAAGGTAGTGAGAAGAACATTGGCTCATCCCCGTAGCGTTCGTCTATTCTTCTCAGTAAACTGATTCAGAGCATTGTTGTCCTTCGAACGAACTCTTTTCTTGTAAAATGTGAAGCCGTGGGTTCATTTCCTTCGGCTCCATACAAGATGTGCTTAAAAATGCTTGCACCGTCTAAAAGGATTTTCACAAATCATAACCCTTTCAGCTAAAATAAAGCTTTACAACTTTTCAAAGAAAAAAGCACGATCTCTCTAATATGCTAAAAAAATATGCTGCTTTGTATGCTTCAAAACAAATTTGAATTTATTATTTTTACTTGAAAAATAAAATTTTTGTAAAATTTTAAACAATGTCCTATTAGTACAAGTGAATTTAAAAATTTCAAGGAAAGAAGTACTAAAAGTACTAAATTTTTTAAACAAAAATTGTTCTAACAATATTGGAGAGTCCGTTATTTAATCTGAAAGACGCTCTTTTTGATTTCATAGATGTTCTGTTTGATTCAAAAGGCGTCGAGCTTACATAAAAGAGTGTCCAACTTTGTTTGAAAAGTGTCCAATTTGATCTAAAAAGTGTAATTTGCTTCAAAATTGTAAATATAAATATAAAAAATAATATAAATATAAAGGGAGGCAAAAGCGATGAATATGAGAACTCGAAAGTGAATCTTGATTTTGAGGAGACGAACTGTATTTGCAACAAGAATAGTGACTGTTTACAGAATTTACATTGGGTTAGGGCAACTAAAACACAAACAATTCAAGAGCAAAGGAGGAACATGGAACAGTTCTTAGAAGACCGATCGGCGTTGGTTTTATTGCTAGTAGGACACTGCCACTGGGTATCGCACTCAGGCGCGAGCAACAAGGGTCATCAGCGGCGCGCCGTCACCGAGCGCTGGGCTCAGGCCGAGTCCAGGTCCCGGTCTCATAGTCGACAGGGTGCAGATAGGGTAAAATTTCGACCATCTCGCATCTGAGCCATGTTATATCGTCGGAAAGCTGCTAGGGTGACGAAAATCACCAGCCAAACTGTTTTCTCATTTAGAGCAAACCTGGAGACTAAACCGAAGAAAAGGAGGGAAATTCGCTAAACTGGGTCCCAGTTAAGGCCATAAAATGACCACTTCGGATGGAGACTGCTTCATCACCTGCCAGTTCTCGAATACTGACCAACGATGTCATCCAGTAAAGCAGGATCGGGCTCCGTCACTGCTCTAATACACATCTTGCAACCAATTAAATATGTGGAAAATCCATTACAGCTGAAGAAAACTGCGTACTTGGAGTTAATTATAAGGGACCGTTTTTTAGCTATTAAACCTGTTTTGGCAGAGTTTAAAGGAGGTTTTCCCAGCTGGCTTAACATAAATAAATGTTTGCACGGGAGAGTATATTCGGTGCGGAATAGCGGCCTGAAAGTGGACCTTCAGCGTATTTGGATTAAACTTGCGACGGGATCAAAATTAACCAAATCTGCTAGTGTTTAATGTTGCAACAACAGCTACAACAAGCTGAATTCAGATTTTTTGAGAAAAATAGTGAATTCCGGATTTCGACGAAGCTGGCTAGTGGAGTGGTCAAGGAAGACGCCAATGGCGCTTTTCGAGAGGTCGTAAATCAATTAGCGGACGTTTGGGAGGACGAGCTCCACAACTAGGTCAAGAGTTTGCAATTCTACAGTCCAAGCAGGTAGTTGGATTGGTAGGTGGGTGGTGAATCTAATGGTGCAATTTAATTTTCATATAACTAAATTTGAACGAAGTTATGGCACTGCGACGGTTTGCGACGGAAACATCTGTCGCAAAGCGTCGATTGTTCACGAATTAGGAGCGGTATTGTATTTCAAGGGCAGACTAATCGTAAAGATCCCCAAACTTTTTTGACTTCAAAAATATTTTCTTGAAGCTCTGCACGTGACAAGTATACTATTAGGCCAACCTTTGCTACGTCGGTCGACAGCTATCATAAGAGGACACCGTAAAAAGTAGTGTACAACACGAATCGGTCAGGAAAAAGCCGGACAAGTGTCGTCGGCCTGAAAAATGGCCTGGTTCGGAGAGCAGAGAGCAGCGACAAGACAGCGCCGTCCGGCGATCGAGTCGAATTGAGGCGAGTGATGGATTGCGAGGTGCGGAAAAACCGCCGATCGTCGTTCAACGCACTGGTGTCACCCCGATACAGAACTCTTCGTCATCTACGGGCCATCGCTCGGCCCGGCGAGCGCTCCATAATACGTGGGGAAGGATGAGGTTTGACACCAGCTCGTGAGGATCTGACTGCCCCCTGATATGACGACTAAGCAACGGGCATTTCATATAAACCTGCACTCATCTGACGGTATTCGAATAACGCTCTACTTTAATTATAAAAAAGATAAAGGATGAACGACGGCGTTACTTAATCTCCTTTGGGATGCGCCACGCATTCTACTTCTACAAGTTTTCGTGGAGGAGACTTGAACGCGTATATGGCCATACAATGACTTGCGGTGGCACTGGTGAAGGTCAGTGCTTTATCCTTTCCAGACAAGTCTGATACCAATTCATTGACCCCGGAGGGATAAAAGGCTTTGTTGGCCTGGGCGGGAAATCCGAACCAGAAAGCTAGTATCGGGTGCAGGCAATAGTCGGCGCCTCTTCCGACTGCACCTTGTTTGAGTGTATCTATCCTTAACTACAAATTATTGGCTAAGTAGGGAACCACTAAAGCCAACCGATCTGCTGTGGACTTTTCCATACACATTTCAGAGCTAATCAAGCCAAAGTAACTACGTTCTGGGCAGAATGTCTTCAGAAGGCAAGTGCTTGAAGGGAAAAATGAGTAAACACTAATGGATGCTTAATCCACGTAGAATGTCGTCCGAGTGGGAGGTATTACATCTCGAAGGACGAATTCAAAGCGCATCGACCAGACACTGAAACCACTCGAGGCTCAAGTGTTCTGCACTTCCCTACGTGTATGGAGCGCTGGAAGGTTTGCCAAGCGCAAGGAGGGAATGAACAGATCCATGCAGTGAATAGCGATTCTCCAGGTTGAGCCTGCGATTGGATGAGTGGCATTCTGATTTCATAATTCTTGACAAGCGTTTACTTCCACCTAACCATCCAGGGGTCGGATTCATCAACGACTTACAGCAATTTAATGGAGAAAATACAGCCGAAATCCCTGATAGCGCGGCTTATCAAGCGATACGGTGAAACATTTCGCCGCGCTATTAGGAATTTCGGCTGTGCTTCTCAAGCACTTGATGCGCCTAAAGCTGGGCTGTTAGGGGTACGGAATACCTTCCGAAAACTAAACATAATGCCTGCTCTGCGCATGCTATTGGACCCACACATTAGAACGCGGGGTTCAATTTTCACCCACAATTTACTACCCTTATCCCCGGAGCAGATATAATAGTATTCTCATCAGCTTTGCCTTTTTTTTTAGGTGATTTTGAATACAGTTTTTTTAGAGTTGAAGGCAATTATTTTTCGGATATTTTTCCAATCAATCAATTTGGATCAAATTTAGAAAGGATGTCACGTTTTTTCGCACACATTTTCGACTTAAAATAGCGACATCTGAATCAAAAACTGCACACTGTAAAACTTCGATTGCTATTTGACAGTGGTGTCGCTTCTTTAAGTCTGCAAAGGTCTTTTTGGAGCGCCTCATCACCCGGCAGGAATCAGGCATACCAAAAGATGAACCCAGTCGTAACGGAAGGCATGCTTTGTCACGGTCATAAATTTTTATACGAAAAAAGGCATAACGGAGAAACAGACAGAGGACGGCGTTATTCAATCTTTTCGGGATGTGCCACGCATTGTAGTTCTAAGGATATCGTAGAAAGGCCAGTTGTATGCGTGTTTTGCACGTACAATAGCCTGCGGTGGCCAACCGATGAAGCTCTTTATCTTTCCATAATGGCAGTGTGTCTCAAAAAATGTATACAATGTTTGGAAGGTGATAACTTGTTCACAGTAAAGGTACTGAATGAGTTAAAAGTTTTTATAAAGGCCTGAAATAATGGAAGTTTTTTGACATGTGAGTGGTGTGGATTGCGCCATGCACTCGTCTGAAACCTTGTATTTTACACTCGATTGGTTGTATTTCGCTTGAATACACTATATAATTCTTTTCATAAAGTGGCCCTTTCTTCGACGCTCTTGAAAGCTCCCCAAGCCGCTCTTTTCCTCCTGCTCAGCTCTGGTGCTAGGTCGTTGGCCATGTTGACTTCGCGACCCAGATACACATAGCTGGAGCATTCGGAGATGTTCGTTCCGTTGAGCGAGAATGGGGCATCAGAAACCCATCCGTTCCTCATGAACATCGTCTTCGTAAGATTCAGCTGCAGTCCAACGTTCCCATATACACGGTCGAAGTCGGCCAGCATTCGCTCCGCCTGGCTGATGCTCGGTGTTATGAGCACGATGTCGTCAGCGAAGCGAAGATGATGTAGTTGCCGGCCGTCGACCTTCACTCCCATGTCTACTTCGCGCATGACGTTTTCGAGGGTGGCGCTGAAGAGCTTCGGGGATATGGTATCCCCTTGTCGAACCCCTCTCTTCACTTCAATGACGACGTCGTTGTAGAATGGTGAGATCTTGGTCGTGAATCCACTGTACAGCTCTCGAAGGACTCTGATGTACTGAGTAGGAACGCCCTGGGTGAGCAGGGCTTCCATGACCGCTTCAGTCTCGACGGAGTCGAATGCCTTCTTCAGGTCGATGAACGTAAGGCACAGCGGCAGCTTGTACTCTCGCGACACTTCGATGAGCTTCGTAATGGTGTGTATGTGGTCGATCGTGCTGAATCCTCTCCGAAATCCTGCTTGTTCGCATGGCTGTCCTTCGTCCAGCGTTCTACTAATCCTATTCAGGATGACTCGAGTGAACAGCTTGTAGACTACGGACAACAGGCAGATCGGGCGATAGTTGCCAATGTCGTGCACGTCTCCCTTCTTGTACAGCAAGACGGTTCTGCTGGTCTTCCACTGAGATGGAACCTTGCATTCCGACAGGTAACGTGTGAAGAGCCGCGCCAAGGTGTTGATGAGCGCTGGCGGGAGGTTCTTCAAGTGTTCAGCTCTGATCCTGTCAGGACCGGTTGCTGTACGTTTCTTCACCGACGAGATGGCGTGTCGGATCTCGGAAGGGAGAACAGAGGGGACGACGTATCCATCCTGCGGAAGATGGCATGGATTGAACAAGGATTCATGCGAAAAAAAGACAGTCAATTGAGTATAAAGTGCAAGGTTTCAGACGAGTACATGGCGCAATTGATACCGCTCATATGTAGTCCCTTTACTGGAAGCAAGGTTATTACCATTCATATAGTGTATACATTTTTTGAGACACCCCATATATGGAAGTCTACAACTGCTAATCCAGGCATAGGTCAGAATTCAGGGAGTACGCAAAAGAGGAAGGCCTCTTTGTAGATCCACCACCCGCATGCATTTATCACTGGTGCAGTCATGCACACGTAAATGCGAATCAGCTCTGATGAACCACTGCGGCGAAACTCGAAAGGACCTTGGAAAAAATCAAATTGAGGAAGTGGGGAGGTCAGTTCAAATTTTGATTTCTCTCACAAGCATTTATAACGGGGTTGATATATCGGCCTGTTTATCCCTACTCATCAGAATTCCATGAAAAGCGTTACTTGTTAGTCTTCCAAATCGAAGTAGTCCTTCAAGTATCACCAAATCCTAATGACGAAGTTCCTTATGTCTTTTTTTTGTCGAGGTCGGATGGAAGAAGGTTAACCGGCGTGTTACCCGACCGTCTCTGTGTGACTATGAGTCATATTTCTTCATATTTCTTTGCAATATTCCTTAAAACTAGTAATATTTTTCAACATTTTAAGTGCTAATATTAATTAAATAATACTTCAAAGCATAAAAGCATTCGGCAAAATTTATTTACTTATTTACTTATTTACTCTCAGGTGAGCCAAGCAGTAGGTTGTCAGGGGAAAGGCCTAGTATGCTCCGTCTTTAAATTTTAAATGCCCAGAAGATTAGTCACGTTGCTTAGCCGTGATTTCAAAAATTATGTATGGATTTTTTAAAAACAACTTAAAAATGTTTCTTCATCAACTAGTGAAGTTTTCCTTCGTTAAAACTATGTTCTACGAGTCTATGGTTTTACAGAAGTTCTGCTTGTTGTAGTTTCTGATACTTCTTTTTTTTCTGGTTCTTATGCCTTTCGTTGTGCGCACTTCTGTATGTAAATAAGTAAATAAATAAATAAATAAATAAATAAATAAATAAGGATAAAGGACGGCGTTACTCAATCCCTTTTTTTGGGATGCGCCAGCGCATTCTACTTCTACGGGATGTCGTGGAGGCGACATGAATGCGTATTTGGCCATACAATGACTTGCGGTGGCCAGCCGATGAACAAGTCAGCGCTTTATCCTTCCCAGACAAGTCTGGTACCAATTCACCGACCCCGGAGGGATGGAAGGCTTGGTTGGCCTGGGCGGGAAATCCGAACCAGGAACCTGGTATCGGGTGCACGCGACGTCGCGCCTCCTCCGACTGCGCTACACGCGCCCAAATAAAAAATAAATAAGCAAATAAATAAAGAAAACGTCCGTAAACAACATTTTAATGACGACGTGACCTATTAAAAATTTTCGCAGCTCTTTCATTTGCAAAAAGCGAAATTTCAAAAAACTTGTGGTTCAGAAAAACTGCTGGATGGCGTCCTTTTGAACAGAAAAGAAGGAGCGCTCATCGATTTCGAGGCGCAAAAGTACGCGTAGTGGTAGCAAATAAACGGCCGCCTAAAATATGGCCTTCTGCTCGTGGTCGGAGGAGAATTTATGTGGAAGGACGAAGTTTCAGTGTGCGAGGGTGATTGCTTGATGGCATACTCCCAAGGGGTCGCGGTCATCGCCGGACGGCAGACGAGTTACTCTCCGCCAGCCAGTACGTTTGACGTCAAGTCAATCGCCTAGTACTTATCGGCTACTATGTGATGTGCTAAGGAGATAGCACATTTCGATGAAGACGGCGGATAAGACGTCGTCACTGGCAGCAATCTGAAGTGTTCCTCGAGAAGATTTCTGCAAAGAGTGGAGCAATGAGAAGCTCGGAGAGCTTGCACTTAGTAACACGAGGTCGATGCGAGCAATCACGGAGAACCAGTCGTACCTACTGCAGTTAGGAGACATTCTTAGGATGTAGTACACCTTCTCTTTCAGGGCCGAAATCAGAAGTGATCACTCCCTTCATAGGAACGAGAGAAGTCTTCTGGCAGATTTGTTTATTTATTTATTTATTTATTTGAACTGCAAATAATTACAATTACACGCAATAAAAACACAAAACACTAAAAAAACGACAACAACACTATAACACAACGCGTAGTAACTGCTTAGTTACTCTAGGAGATACCTGTCCACGAGCCTCTTAAACTGAGCCAATGAATTAGGGAACGCGTAATTTTTTTGAGAATGTTAAAACTCTGAGCCGGCCCTTTGGCTAAAAAAGGAAGCACGGATGGAGCTATTGGCCTTGCAGAGGTAGATTTTCCTCTGGCTACCTCTTGTGTTGGAATTTCTCATAAATTTTCAGTGCTATCATTTCAGTAACCGTTTTGAGAATCATCAGAAGGTCAGTCCGTTTCCTACGAGTCTCAGGACTGGAGATGTTGAAAATTTTGTTGCGATTAGAGGCAGAAGGTATGGTGGTGTAGTCATATCCATATAAGCGTATCCAGAGCTTTCTAATGAAACCAATTTGGACTGCTTCAAGCCTTTGTACACTACTCTTTAGGTGGAGACTGAAGACTGTGGTGTTGTATTCTATTACAGGGCGAACGAACGATTTATATGCTATCAGAAAGTTTGCTGGTGAATTTATAGACAAGGATTTAAATATGTTGCAAACAATTCTCTCAGCCTTCTTCGCGATGCATTCACAGTGGTCAGAAGAGATGATTTTTGTGCCTGCAATTAATCCCAGATCTCATCACGTGTCGACACTAACCATACGAGTTCCACTAAGCATGTATGTACATAGTTGTACTAGCTAACTTCGATTTATCATACTGAAGAACTTTAGTCTTTGAAGTGGACAAAGGTAGTTTCCATTTGTCAGACCATTCAACAATCTCTTTAATGGCACCTTGCAAAGCCAGGCAATTTTGTGGTTTGCTAATTGCTAGATTGCAGCTGAAAATCTTAGATTTCCGACAAAGAATCACCAGAGAACCTTGAAAATTCCATTCCTTTCTACGGATATGATAAAATTGTTGGTAATCGATATTGATAGAAATGATTTCTTTACTTTTTCACCATTCAATGGTGTCACTAGAAGACATAGCCTCCGTATCCAACTTTGAAAACCGCATTCTAAAGTCTTTCGAGAGTCCTTTATGACATGAGTTGTTAAAACGTGGAACGAGATAGCTCCAACAATAATTCGCTGCCTTCCGTATGCATTCAACTTCAATATAAACCATAAGAAAATGTAGAATTCAAAGAAGTAAAGAATGGTGTAAAATAATATTAGGGGGGGGCCAAAAGTAATGAGACACCCCATGCCGTTTCCATATATTTCGTGGCTGGAGCCTGGTTTCGTGCTTATCTTATTTGTATGTTTGTATGCTACTTACTGAAGGCCATCTGAAAAGTTACCACTTCCGCCCTTTCCAGAAGCATGCCAAAAACCCCAGCCTGTCTCATGCCGAAACCCCAATCTGACGAGTCGACCTGTGTCGCGCAAATCTCCCCCAATTCCCAACCCCGAGCAGCCTGGGCTCAATATTCACGCAAGATGAGAAGTACGTCTTCTACCTTAACCCTGCCAAGCAGCGAGTCTGGGTGAGGCCTGGTGACCTGTTACCGACCTTCGTTCGGCGAGATATTCACGGCGAGAAGCGTCTTTGGAGCTTTTGGGTCTGCGCCCATGGATCGGTTTACCGGAGGCTGTTTCCCAAGAGCACCGCGATGAACTCCAAGGCCATGGTGAGCGAAATAGAGGAGATGGGCCGGCGACTCGCTCTTATTCATTCGCAGCGCTTCAAGAAGGTTCTCCTCTTCGACAACGCTGCACCCCATCGGGAACAAGTAAGCACGGATAAGCTTGGCCAGCTGGGCTACGTTCACATGCCTCACCCACCGTATTCGCGGACATCTCTCCATGCAACTACCACTACTACTTGAGCCTGCAGGACTTCCTAGTCGGAAGGGACACAAAAACCCAAGGAGTCCTTGACAACCATATCGAGCAGTTGATCAACACCAGGCTCAAGCAGTTCTGGAAGGATGGGATCAGGAAGTTGGCTGAGCGATGGCAGCAAGGTCATTGCCCTTAATGGCAAATACATTCCTCAGCATCGTTGAGTTGTAATTGAGTTATAAGGAGATAAAGATTTTTTTTTTCATTTTGTCTCATTACTTTTGCCCCCCCCCTAATAGAATTTTTAAAGGAATGTTGTGTCACAAAATATAAAACATTAAAAATTCGTTTCGCCGCTGCCTTCAGACGAACCTTTGTATTGTTCTCCTTCCGTGGCTCTTCAGTGGAGAGGAGATTTTTAAAAAATTTCAAGTTAGAAACTTTGAGAAAGCAAAAAAGGCATTTTCTTCCCTTTCAGGGAATAATGAATCAGAAAAAAGAGAATTTTGCATTCGAAGTGAATCATTGGAGACCATTACTAAAGAGTTAAATCTACAGAATAAAGAAATTCTCATGAAAAGATGCTATTTATAATAACCAGTCTAATTTATAATGTTTAGTGCAAATGTTCTACTGCTAGTAATGATTCCTCTTCTTTTTTCAGCAAGCGAGCTACAAAATCGCCTTGAAAAAAAGCAGTTGCGACTTAATGGAAATCAAGGAAGAGGTCACTTCAGCTATTCTTTTAAAAGCCAGCGTGTATTTTTTTGCGCTAAATGATTTTGTTTCACTTTTTGACTGAATAACTTTTGTGTTTTGTTTTTGCCAATCTTAAATAAAAGCCATCTTTTGCTGCACTCTTTTGCTGCACTTATTTTGTGTTCCTTTTGGCTCAACAAATATTCTCTTCTGCTTTGAAATGTCTTTCAAAGTTCCAAGGATTTACTTTTTTCTTCCACTTCGACTGTAGGCGAGGATCTAATGCAACCTAACATGGAGTGAAATCGAAAATCCTACAACATCACCACACGCTGGCATAAAACCATCGAGCCCAGGTAGTTGCTTGTATAGACGCGGCTGAGGTGAGAGGAAGGTGGCCGAACGCGATCGCAATGACCTCGAAAGTCATATCGCCACGCTCTGGTGATGAGCAGAGTGTTGTGACAGTTCCGGGCACCCGCTCGGAACGGCGCCTCAGATCTCGCCGATGTGGAACCACAAGAGGACGGGGACCCATGGTGAGCCGCGGGGGTCAGAAAGACCGAGAAGTTCGCCGATGTCGTTATTACTTCTGCTAACTACAAGGCTACGCAGGAAACTACCACGATGATAGCCGCCAGCTTTTTTTTAGATTAACGATGATCGAGCAAAAGTACCGAGTGCGGGTTTGCTTGCTGTGCGACTTCAAGCAAGGAAGAACTGCTGCAGAATCCTACCGCATCCTGTTCGAAGCATTTGGTGACGAAGCTATGGGAGACAGGATGCGATGAGCCTTGAAGACGAAGAGCATCAACGGCGTCTTTGAGTTGTTGGTAGCCAGGAATTAAGGGGGCTGTCAAGTCGGATCCAACACAAACTACACGTGTACTCGCCCAAAGGTTTGGTTGTCACCATTCTTGCCGGTTGTTTGCATTGAGTCGCAAAGTCAAATCGGTATGGAAAATGGGTACCACATCAGCTCAGCGACACAAACCAGGCAGCTCGAGTCGCCATCACCGGAACCGGAATTCTCATCCGCAAAACCAAGAACAGCGGTTTCTATGACTCCATCGTGAAATCGGATGAGAAGTTGATCCTCTACGAGAAAGCGCAGGATAACGAGATTTCTGTGGCGTGTTAATAGTGAAGATTGCGCCGTGCCTCCGCCTAAAACCTTGCACTTCAGACTTGATGAATGCATAGGCAGACTGCTTGTTACAATCTTGCTACTAGTTGGTCTTATTAACCTATGATATGCTTCTTTCAACGTTTAGAACTTGAACTTCACGTGAAAGACGCGCGACGTGTGAGTTTATGATGCATAATTTAAATGTGAGCAGGAGCCCCATTTTAGAAGACGGATTCTATGCAGTGATGAAGCAACTTTCAATCCGAATGGGGAGCTCATTCGGCATAATGGTAGCTACTAGGCAACGGAAAATCTTGAAAAATGCACAGCAAAGGTTAATCTAGGCAAGTAGTCGCAAGATAACAAGCACTCAGCATATGCACAATCAATCGAGGCTAAAATACAAGGTTTCAGGACGAGACATCCCTGTATTTTCATATGAGTCTCAAGTTTCTTTAAAAACCTCCCTAGCAGCAATGTTAGAACATTTCAAAAAGTTTAAAACTTTAAAAAAGCACAAATCAAACAATATGGCCGCTTTTGTAAAGAAATTAGAACAACTATTCAAGCGAATCACAATCAATCGAGTGCAGAATGTAAAATTTCAGACGAGTGCATGGCGCATTCCATACCGTTCATATGTCAGAACATTTTCATTTTCTTAACTGCCACTTCAGCGGTTATCTTCTTCAGTCCCTTCAGTGTGAACAAAGTTATCACCTCACTATACATTTTATACATGCATTTTTTGAGACACCTTGTATAATAAAACTGTCGACGCGAACCGTGCACAGTCCTTTCAAAAGAAGTTTCAGCAAATGAATAGTCGCAGTACGACATAGCCGTTTTTTTGACGACATTAACTCTGAGTTCCTTACGCCCACTTTTTTTTGGGAGTCTCGGAAGTTTTTGGGAAAATGCTTGAGCTTGGGTATTACCAATGTCCCTCTTTTGCCCGTTTCGCCACAGTGGTCCAGTGGATCATCCCCGCTCACAAGACACGAAAAACGCCTACTTTTCTTTGAGGTCCTTCACGAAAAAATATGACAAACACAAAGCGATGCGTACTGTGTCTCTTTGGCATCTTGTGGAACCTGTCGGTTACGATTCTCGTCTAGCGGGTGTCTGCGAAGCGTATTACATACATACGTGGCCGCTCCGCCTAAATTTCAACGTTTTGCCAGTCACATGGGTTGTTGTTGCATAGGGATTCTATGCTTATAAAAGAGATCTACAAGTGAATCACGACGTCGGATAATGCAATTTGGACGCAAATGTAGTTACTAGCCGTTTATGTATGCAGATGGCGTACGTAAGGACTTCATTCGAATCAAACACCTTGTGCTATGGGTTCTAGATCGCTCTCCGACCAGTTCCAAATTTTGTTCATTGGTGTTCAATTACCTGCTTCCCTGTTTGTCACCAACGGAATAAAAACGACAGGCTTTCTCAGCTCAGCTGCGTCTTATCCTCAGCCTGTTCATTGACCACATAGTACTTCAAGATTCCTTTAAGATACTATATTACCTCCTGTCAAGAAGAAGAAGATTATCATCTGTCACCTGTCGCGCCGCTGACCATCGATTTGCTCGAGCGAGCGCTAGCAGCGTCTCCAGTCGTCCCTGTTGCGTGCCAGAGTGGTCCAGTGGATCCTCATCGCTCGAGGGACACGAATAGCGTCATCTTGTTCGTTCAGGGCTTTCACAAGGAAGTCCGACCAACGCGTTGGTGGGCATCCTGGTGTTTTCTTGACATACCGAGGAATCCAGTCGGTGACGGCTGTCGTCCAGCGGGTGTCTGCGAAGCGCATTACCTGGCCGGCCCACCTTATTTTCGACGACTTGGCCCATGCGACAGCGTCTCTGATCTTCGAACGTCGGCGAAGCGCAGAACTCCAGAGGCCTTCTCTCGTCGTGTCACTCCGAGCATCGTCCTCTCGCTTCCACGCTGCGCGACACTGATCGCGTATTCATGCTGCTTGCGTATGGTCCAGGTCCCCGAGGCATATGTTAGGGCAGGAAGAACGGTAGAGTCGAATATCTGGGCGTTATATCATATATTAGGGAGGGAAGCAAAAGTAATGAGACTCTCCATGCCGTGCATATATATGTCGTGACTGGAGTCCGGTTTCACGCTTCTCGTATGTTTGTTTGCTACTTACTGAAAGCCACCTGAGAATCTGTCCACTTTCGCCCTTTTCAAAAGCATGCCAAAACCCCATTCTGAGGAGTCGACCTGTGTCGCGCAAATCTTGCCCAATTCCCAACTCCGAGCCTGGGCTCAATATTCACGCAAGATGAGAAGTACGTTTTCTACCTTAACCCTGCCAGCAACGAGTCTGGGTAAGGCCTGGTGACCTGTTCCCGATCTTCGTTCGGCGGGACGTACACGGCTAGAAGCACCTTCTGAGCTTTTGAGTCTGCGCTCATGGACCGGTGTACTGGAAGCTGTTTTCCAAAAGAACGACGATTGACTCCAAGGCCATGGTGAACGAAATGGAAGAGATGGACCGGCGACTCGCACTTATTCGGTCTCAGCGCTTCAAGACGGTCCTCATCTTCGACAACGCCACACCCCATCGGGCAAAAGTGACAACAGACAAGCTTGCTCAGCTGGGATACGTTCACACGCCTCACCCACCGTGTTCGCCAGACATCTCTCCATGCGACTACCACTACTTCTTTAGCCTATAGGACTTTATGATCAGAAGGGACACAAGGACCCAAGCGGACCTCAACAACCATAACGAGCAGTGGATCAGCACCAGGCCTAAGCAGTTCTGGAAGGATGGGATCAGAAAGTTGGTTGGTCGATGGCAGCAAGGTCTTTGACCTTAATGGCGGATACATTCCTCAGCACCGTGTAATTGAGTTATAAAGAGATAAAGAAATTTGTTGAATTTGTCCCATTACTTTTGGCCCACCCTAACACCTTCCAAACATCGAGTGTGGGGATAAATGCAAAAGAAAAACTTCAAAGCAAGAAATGCAACACCTGACTCCCCGCGTTTGAAGCAGTTTTCAAGTTTTTTGCTTTTTTATATGATTCATTTTTGGAGGGTATTGCTTTGGAGAAGAAACACGCTGAAGTATACTCGATATGCCAAGATTTATCGAAAGTCGGACTTGGGCGGTTCTACACGACGTACCAGCTAGTTCCGTTCGACTTGTCGCGGAAGTTCTGTCGTTGAGACAGAAGATTGTCTCGACTAGACAGACCATCCACTTCTTCCGCCGCTGTTTGAAGGAAGGAGTGATTCCGAACTTCATTTCGAGGAAGAAACTCCACGAATTGTGCGGTCAACCGAAGGCGGGGGCAGACATAACTCCGACGCCGCGCGAACCCCCCTGGCGTCGCGCACGCTGGGCGACGAACGAGTTGTCGCGGTCCGATGCTTCCAACGGCTAGAAACGCTTCCTACAGGGACATGCGGCACGCCTTCGCCTTATTTCAACGTTTCTTGGAGATGGTATATGAATATGGTTTCAATGGGACGATCAGCGACAGCTTATACAGGAATCCTGGTCATGTGGATGGTTTCTAGCGTTAGTATTTGCCATGTACAGCTTCTTCGGTCAATTGTTACTCGTGATTATGGTCATACTACGGAAAAAGGTCACGATCACCCATTCTCGTATCAATTGTCCTACTGCAGACTCTTGCCTACCACATTCTGCGGGATTTCAAGTTCCTTGCTAGAAATGTGGTCTGGGTGCTTAAACACTGAGAACATTTCGTGCTTCACGGCTAACCATGCGTCACCGAGCGCACGTCCGCGTTTCAGCACCGCGACGTCGCACGCGCCTAGCGCGCGACGTCGTGTCGGAGTTAGGTCCTGGAGCCAACCGAAGGACGATGGGCGAGTTCGAAAGATTGAACTGGATATTCTGAGGACGACAATCAGGAACAAGCAGAATCATATGTATTCGCTATTATCGAAGGGTCTGTCTAAGGAATTGTGTTGTGAAAAGTATGTGCCTACTCGCCTTTGGAGGAGAATAGTGAGTGAGTCGAAGAATATTTGTGACTCTATTCGCTCTAAGGCCAAAGTAAAATTACAGGAGAAGTTCTTGAGGTTGCTAGAGCAGAATCGATGCCGTAGTTATAAGACGCCAGCTAACAATTCCCCCCTCGGGTTTGGAGTAGTCGGGAGTGAAGAGCGCGGCCCTCGGGTCACCGTTCTTGGCGATGTCAACTTATCGAGCGATGCACTCTCCGCGCTGGACCTGGGGCCTAGTTTTGCTCCTAGTCAATATCTATCCCCTGTCGTGTCGCGTAGGATTGTGGGCAACCTGCAATCGTTGCACGATCGACTGAGGGGTAGAGCGAAAATCGATACGCGCGGTCATGGGCAAGGTTTTGTAAGTAGCTCTACAATCCCGCCCCCTCCGTTTCCAGCTACGTATCTCGGATCACAGGAGCCCAATAGCACGGTAGATACGAAATTCCGGGTGTTTGCCACGTCCGTGCTGACGGTGCTACGCCATATAACCGGAAGAAGGATAGCAAGTAATCTGACTGTTGCACAGAAATGTGGTCTAAGGAAAGTAAGGGACCTAGTGTCCTCCGGTGCAATAAGGGTCACTGTCAGTGACAAGGGCGGAGAGTTCGTTGTACTGTCTCAAACGATGGACAGGGCTATCACGAAATCACACTTCGAAGATCGAACGATCTATAGTCCTAGTACCAAAGAGGAATTTGCTAGACAGTACCGCCGGCTAAACAGGAAATGGACCGAGATTGCGAAGTCGGCAAACCTCCCAAAGAGCATAATAACACGTTTAAGATGTGACATGCCGATTTGTCCCGTGTTATATGTTCTTATCAAAACCCATAAGTTGCCACCGGAGGGTGCTACGACCGATGATCCAAGAACCTTTAAGGTTAGACCAATTATAAGTGGTGTCGGTGGTCCTACCGATCGCATTTCATGGTTGTTAAATCTAGTTCTGGTGCAACTGCTCAGATTTGTACCCTCTCACCTGACCAATACTAATGCTTTCCTCTAGAAACTTCGCGAAAGCAGGTTGGAGGATGGACATGTTATGGAGTCTTTTGACGTCAGCTCGTTGTACACCAATGTGTCTAGGGACGACGCCTTACAAGCCGTGTCTAAAATTCCTTCAGAACACCACGCAAGCGTTAATCTTTACGGCCTGAGCATTGCTCAGATAATGACGTTGGTAAACGAGTGCCTGTTATGTAACATATTCAGGTGGTCAGGTGACTACTATTGTCAAGTTCGAGGGCTTGCTATGGGGCAGAGGCTGGCTCCTGTCCTAGCGGTGGCCTTCATGTCAAAAGTGGAGAGACCTGTGCTTGAACGTATGCCAATTATTTACTGTAGGCATATTGACGACTGCTTTGTGATGTGTTCTACTCAGGCTGAGATGGACACATGCTTCGAACTGTTGAACGAACAGTCCGAGCATATAAAGCTCACACGCGAAACACCTACAGAGAATTGGCTAGCCTTCCTCAACGTGCAGGTGTATTTCTCTCACGGAGAAATGAAGACTAGGTGGTATCGAAAACCCAGCAGCAAGAACATTCTTGTTCATTGTTGCTCTGCCCACCCCTCTAACACTAAAAAGGGCATTATTAAAAACATGTTCCGGACAGCTATTGCCACTTCTTCGGATAACGAGCAAAAGCTGCTGTCATTAAAAATGGCACAAGATATTGCAGAAGTCAACGGGTACCCAGCTAATAACACTTCACGAAGGGGGAGACCACGACCCAGCGTCGTTGTTCGCTGTGAGGAAGAGCGGGGAAAAATACCCTTCTGTGTGCCTTTTATCTCAGACGAAGTGAGCGCAGACATCCGCGCGTGTGTTCGCAAAGCGGATCTCCAAGAAGTGGTGAGGATTGTCGAGGTCCCTCCCACAAACTTGAAGGGACAATTGATCCGGAACCGAATCTACGATCGGATGTGCCCCACTCCATCCTGCGTAGTTTGCCCTAACGGTAAAGAGGGAGACTGCATGACATCAGGGGTAGTATACCTCATGTCATGTAGAATGTGCGGGAGGAGTACATAGGCGAAACGGGCAGACCGTTGTGTATCAGAGTCAAGGAGCATTTGGACGGCCTTAAAAAGCCCAATGTGTCAACTCCTTGGGGAGAGCACAGGGTCCGATGCCACCATGGCGCCATGTTCCAAGTGTCCATCTCCATCCTAGTGAGAGAAAGCGACATCTCAGCACGCAGGACACTTGAGGCGCTTTGGATAGCGGCCAAGAACCCACATGTCAACCGCAAGGATGAATGCATAGCGATAACCCAAGAACTGGCACCCTTTGTCGAGCTTTGTGGGTTTTGATCATTTAGATCTGACCTCCAGGGTACTTAAGTCGGGTGGCATCCGGGGCTAAACTCATTCACCCACGTCTATCTCCACCTGCGGGTGACTGGTGGTGCTCGTCGGCACCCACCTGGAAGGTTAGTTGATACGCTGTACCTGTGACACCGGTTCTTTACTCTAGCTGCCTTGAGAATGCTATTCTGTAGGATGAAATGGCGTTTGGGGGAATAGTTTCACTAATGTTCTCGACTTTTCCAGGCTCCGAAGAAGGCGAAGACGCCGAAACGTCAGCCGAAGTAAAGCCTGTTTAACAATCTTGGTAAACAGCTTAAAGAAGAAACACGCTGAAGTATACTCGATATGCCAAGATTTATCGAAAGTCGGACTTGGGCGGAGGGTATTGCCTTGCGCGACTTGGTGAATCCACGTTAAATTATTCGTGTACCCAATTCGGTAAGTTAAAAGAATTTGCAAACGTAAACAACAACAGCAACAAATCTTTCTAAAAAGAACCTTTGCATTTTTATTTTTATTGTTTTTTTATTTTCACATATTTTATAACATAATTTTTGAAACACATTTTTCTACTGATATATTTGAAACGTGGAGGTTATCGCACCGCCGTTCGTTACGGCCATTGTATTCTTACCTGATACCAAGAAAGAGAGAGAGAGAGATTTCGAAGACAGGCAGTCTGCCTTTAAGTGCAGCTAAGGCCTTATGAAGTAGTGCATGAAAATCTTCCTCGAGACGCAATTTGTAACTGGAGTTGTTTATAGAACTGGTCGTGTGTCAAATTTCCGACATAGTTAGCTGCAGGAAACATCTCTGCACATCTTCCGCACTCCAAGCTGTCCACCGTTTTTATTTCGTTTGCTACCCTTTCTGAAACGCACTCTGATTTGCGCATTGTGCATGCGGAAACAGTAAAGATAAACCTTTTTTTGAATATTTACACCCGCGAAAATACGTATTCTGTAGCGGAGAATTTTTCACCGAGCTCTGCAAAGTTATGAACATTCGAAACATTTTTAGACACCAAACTGTCGTCTTCTCCCTCAAAGTGCACCCCACAGCGATGCGGTGTTCGCTTTTTAGATGTCCTGCCGATATGCAGGGTGTCTCAAAAAATGTATACACTGTTTGAAAGGTGATAACCTTGCTCACAGTAAAAGTACTAGAGAGGTTAAAGTCGACTATAAAAGAATATTTTAAGAATATAAAAATTTTTCAACAAATGAGCGGTGTGGAATGCGCCATGCCCTCGTCTGCGATTCTGCATTTTACACTCGATTGAATGTGTGTCGCATGAATACTTGTTATAATTTCTTCATAAATTGGCCGTTTCCATTGATTTGTGCTTCTGTTAAGGCTTAAAACATAAATACACACTAAGGATTGTGAGAAGTGCAGATTATCCTAAAAAGGACAAAATGGAGCGCGGGTAGCACAGTCGGAGGAGGCTCCGGATGTCGCGTGCTCCCGATGCCAGGTTCCTGGTTCGGATTTCCCGCCCAGGCCAACCAAGCCTTCCGTCCCTCCGGGGTCGGTGAATTGGTACCAGACTTGTCTGGGAAGGATAAAGCGCTGCCGTGTTCATCGGCTGGCCACTGCATGTCATTGTATGGCCAAATACGCATTCAAATCGCCTCCACGACATCCCGTAGAAGTAGAATGCGTGGCGCATGCCAAAAGGGATTGAATAACGCCGCCCTTTATCCCTTATCCCTATCCTTTATTGTAGTTCTCGGATATTCTGAACTCTGATATTCTCATTGTACGGTCATATACGCATTCAAATCGCCTCCACGACATCCCGTAGAAGTAGAATGCGTGGCGCATCCCAAAAGGGTTTTGTAACGCGCTTCCTTTATTCTGTACCCTTATCCTTAACTTCTTCAGTATCTTTACCGCGAGTAAAGTTATCACCTTTCAAACAGTGCATACATTTTCTAAAGACACCCTGTGTGTAATCTCCAATTCAAGGGATCTTCCAACATTTTCCTTCTGAAACCTAATCATAGGTCAATTCGCATCATTCAGTCATCTGAAGTGTTCCTCAGGACTCCAGGTGCAGTTGCTGTGGTCTCTCCGTGAAGTGCCTCCTTTCTCTATGGCTCCTCTTCCCATGACGAGAGAACGCGTGACCACAGCGTTCCACCGCGTGTTCAGGGCCAGATGCGGCCGACAATTCCATTATTCGCTGCCGTCAGCGCTGGACCCGTTCAACCTCTGCTCGTCTTCGCCTACAATTGACCGCCGCTGAAGCACCTCTGGAAGACCCGTCATCGTGGGAAAACGTCGGCAAATCTTTTGACTCCGTCAACGCTGCATTGAAAGCCTTAAACGCCGCCAAACAACCTAGTGTTTTCAGGGATGGGGAGATTAAAGACAGCGTATTAGTGCAAAGGTCCACATGACAGGGTTCTATTGCTGCTGCGGCTGCCATAGAGACGGTGCTTCATGCAAACACCATTCTTCAACGCCAGTTACAATTCTGTGCAAAAATCGTTGAATATGTCCGCTTGATGGATGATGACGGACAAGCAGGCCGGCAGCAATCGTCACTCGCTGGTTCCTGATGCTCATTCATCACACGGACATATTTAACGATTTTTGCACAGAATTGTAACTGGCGATGAAAAATTGTGTTTGTACGATAAACCAGGGTTCTAGTGCCTTAGTCGCACTAGAACCCTGGTTGAAAGCAAAGAGAAGAAGGTGCCGGAAGTGCTCATCCCTATCGACCTGGCACTCCATTTTTAATGACCTGAAAATTAGCAAAACTTAAACGGACGAAGAACAAATTATACATTCTGGTAGACACAGACATGCACTTCCGAGAGTCATATAAAGCTGAGCAAGACATACTGAACATGGAGAAGGAGTTGTTGGTAAAGATGGTTTTTCTCTTTTCGAAATTTTGTTGGTATTGGGCAGAAATCAGCATGAGCCAGTAAGCGCGACACAAATTCTTATTGACAAAGACATCCTCTTCCAAATGGCATATAACACCAAAAACAAAATTCTAATGACAGAGCAGGAGGTGTCGACAAAAATAACCCTCCTCCTTCGAACGTCCCAATTTGATGGCCTAAAAATCAATAAAGGACAAGTGGGCAAATAGGGCCAATGCGTATTCTTGTAGAACAGAACATTGTCTTCCAAATGCTATAAAAAGCTGCTCAAAAAATTCCAAACCTAAGCGGAGAGAAGCGACTGCGCAGATGGCCACTTTTTCACCTTTCCACTTTTCATTTAAAGACCTAAAAATTCATAAAATTAAGGATAAAAAAATTCAATAGAAGGTCTAATAGAGCAAATCATTCTCTTTCGAAAGCTGTATAGCGCTATGCAAGAGACCGCCGGTGTAATCCGCAATGAATCGTTGAACAAAACGGCGGGGACCTATGGGACAACCTAATATTCGGTTGATCGAAAAGTCTTGCAACACTTTACGCTACGACCTGTTAAATTGGTTAAAACTTTTACAGTCATAGCCTTGAGTGGTGACGTCACTGTACATTCTCGAAGCTTCCTCAAGCATACCATATAAGGCCTCCTCGAGTACGAATACAACAACAATGTCAACGATAAGCAGCAGCATCCTACGACCTATCGTCTACCACGAATTTTTGCAAGGCCATTCCGCAAGGACTGCAACCTCCAACGTCTGCGCTGCGTTCAAGGAGGAAGTCGTTCACTATTCACAGTGGCACGTTGTATCAGCGCTTCAAGGCTGGGGATACCTCTCTCGAAGTTCGACCTCGTTCCGGACGCCCCTCTCTTGTGGAAGGAGACAGCTTGCGCGAAGCCTTCAAGGTAAAGCCAAATTCAACTACTCGCGAATTGCGAATTGGCGGCGACACTTGGATGTTCTCAAAGCACCGTCGTGAGGCAGCTGGAGGTCCTTGGGTACCGCAAAGTTTTGTCGTCTTGGGTACCACATGAGCTGCGGGACTCTGACAAGGAATGCCGAATCAGTGTTGGTGAGTCGCTGCTTCTTCGCCCGCACAGAATGGTCTTTCTGAAGGACATCGTTGCTGGTGATAAAAGCTGGGTTCTTTATGTTAACCACACCCGCAAGGGCCAATGGCGCCCATGCGGATGACCGGATCCATGCAACCGAAACGTGGACACCACGAAAAGAAGGTTCTTCTGTGTTGCTGGTGGGACTCAAAAGGCATACCTTACTGGGAGTTGTTTGATAGTGAGACCACAGTCACAGCATCTGTCTGCGCTACCCAGCTCCAGAGCTTGGCTGATGTCATGCGCCAAGAACGTCCAGAACGGGAAGATGTCTACCTGCTGCACGACAACGCGCGTCCTCATGTCGTAAAAGTATTCGCGAGAAAATCTAGGAACAAGGCTGGAAAGTTCTGCCCCATCCATCGTACTCTTCAGACCTCGCTCCTTCTGACTACCACCTGTTCAGAGCTCTGAAGCAGCATCTTCGAAGTAGAGATTTCAATCGACGTCAACTGAATGTCAATCGTTTCTGAATCCCTTTCCTCACAGCCCCCGCAATTCTGGCGGAAAGGAGTTGAAAGGCTGCCTGAAAGATGGGCAGGATCATAGACTTGGATGGGGAATATGTGAATAATATGGAATATGTGCGTGATCTGGGCTTCATCTTAGACAAAAAACCTAGTTTTTCAGAACATTGCGAGACGATTGCAAAGAAAGCTGAAAGAGTTTCTTACAGCATTTTTAGAGCGTTGTCTACAAATTCAAAAACTCACTTGCTTCTTCCATACAAATCATATGTTCGCCCAATATTGGAGTATGGCCCCACTGTGTTCAGTCCTCACCATAAGCGCTGCATACAGAGGCTAGAATCCGTTCAGAATAGCTACACTAGAAAGCTGTGGTTACGCTTAAATGGCTATGACTACACCTCCATTCTATCAGCGCCTGATTCAACGCCTGATCGTAATAAAATATTCGAGCTGGAATCGCTCGCTATTCGTCGAAGCGAAACGATCTAATTATGATTTTCAAGATGATGACTGGAAAAGTTGCACTTCCACTTGCTGAGCTTTGTACAGTCCATCATTCTACCACTAGGGGTTGTTGATCTAAAATTCATTATTCTACGGCCAAAAGTTGTGTTCGTGCCTCCTTCTTCACTCAAAGGGCCGGTTCTGAATTCTTGATGTTTACCAAAAAACATACTTTGCCATTTTCGTTTAACCAATATAAAACACTCATTGATAGTTATCTTAAGACTCGCTAATTCACCGTTTCTTGTATTTTTGTGTTTATTACCAATGTGTTGTCTTGCTGGTGTTTACTTCGTCGCGTGTTGTCATACACGTATAAATAAATAAATAAATAAATAATAAATAAATATATCGTGGACTGAGTTTTTGTATATTGTATTATACTGTATAGTATTATAATATTGTTGTATTAGTGTTGCAAGACTTTTCGATCAACCCAATATTTATTATGAGTTCTCAGCTAGAGTTCCGCATATCTTCATTGAGCATTTCTCAGACGGTGTGGTGGGTCCGGTAATTTTTCTACAATACCAAAAATACCCGAGCGCTTCGAAGACCATATCTGTGATATGATTTTATCTCAAGGGATCAAGACATCAGCGGAGCTATTGAATTTCCATTGCATGAAGGGCCTGCTCGCTTTTGTGATGGAAGTCCAGCGCTCCGAACCGTAGAAGGCAACCGAACAAATGAAGGACTTGTAGATTGCAGAGAACTCCAGTTGTTTGTTGCTTCCATTGTTCTTCACAGTTATTTGAGGTGCCATCTTGAGCTTTCGTTTTGAGATGTGCGAATTCCACGGCTCCTTTTTGGCCTTCGTTGTCCGTTATAATGGTGCTCTACGTCTATATCCGCGAACACCGTCTCCATCTACTCCTGTCGACTATTTTATCACTTTTCGGAAACAAACAGCTTAATAATTTTCCAGTGTTGTCCCCACTCTTCATGTAGATAGTGCAGAACGAAGACGGATGGCAAGCGACTCCAATGAGGAATTATAGGCGCGAGAACTGAATTTTCTAGAGAACGGACTTCTGCCTCTTTTCTGCGCTGTCCGGATTCTTGATGAAATTTCCATCGTCGACGGACTGCCGTCAAATAACTGGTCAAAAACGCCGACAAGCAGTAATCTCCTCCTCAAAGTGCGTGGTGACGCTATTCAAAGGCTCCCTCTCACATTCCTCGCCGAGCACACCCGGCTGGAGACACCCAACTCTTCTCGTAGGCAGGTTCTTTTTCTGCGACGTCTACTCAACCTAGAAGAGCTTCGATGTTCACTGGCCTTCGATTCTTCTCACCTTCCTTCAGCAAGCTTTTACTCAGTAGGGTATTGCTTGGTTGTTGACGCCTCTCCTAGATGTTCAGCGAGGACATGCTGACACTGAACAGCCATTGATTGCATTTCATGCATTTCAGCAGTTAAACAGTGAGGGCGTAAAATTTCTTTAGTAAGTCACTCGTGTGGGATCGACGTAGGCCTCGCTCTGCTCTCACCGTAGAGGGCGTGTCAACTCCTTGACAGTGAAGCGCGTCTTGCACTCGAGTGAGCTGCTGCGAGCACAATTCCGAATTGACAGTCTGGCCTGGTTTCAGCACTTCTACATGAAATACTCTTTTGCTATTCCAGCAAAGATTAAGCATTACTTTCTTTCCGGGTTTCATTATGTTTTGTGATAGGTTTAGCCACCTCCACAGGTGTTAACCACTGTGTTTTTCTGGTGGAGTTAGCTTTTTGTCCTACGTAACGATGGAATTGAGAAATCCAGAATTCTTGACCTCACGAAGAAGAATCCGGCCATCGATACACGCGCGTCGGACAGCAGGTGCAGTACCCATCTGCCGCACCGAGTCGGCTTCCCAATTTCATGCAAGTGCCCCCGGACAGTGGATTTGAAACAACTGAGCACTACTACAAGCTCTCGAGTCGATTTCATCGGATCAGCATCAACTTCGTTCCGTAAAAGTTCGTTATCCATGATGCGCGCCTGTCTTCCGTGCTCCTAAGGGCCCCGCACACTTCTGCGACGTTGTCGCTGCAGTATCCCTAGGGCCTGTTCATACTTCGCGAAAAGAGCGACTTTTCGCGCGTGCAAAACATGCATATCGATTAGAACCGAGTGCGCGCCGTCGAAAAGTGTCCATACTCGAGCGCCGGCGCTGTCGCTCTTGTCGCTCTTGTCGCTGCGCACGCCGCGCACGCCACGCACGCCACACGCGCTGCGCTCTCATCGCTTCCGTCGCCCGTGCAAAACATGCGAATCGATTCAAACAGAGCGTGCGCCGCCGAAAAGTGTTCATTCTCGAGCGCCGGCGTTGTCGCTCCATCCGCTCTTGTCGCTCTAGTCGCTGCTGCCGCCTGTTCATACTTCCGCGCGCTGCGCTCTTGTCGCTGCTCTCGCGAAGTATGAACAGGCCCTTAACCATAGGGCAGGGACGCAGAACTCGCCGCCAGCTGCGCCGGGAAAGTCTGTCTGAGCTCTGCCCATTCTTATTGTTAAGCACTAGTTGGTCCCGACTAGAAAGAGTACTTCGCCGTCGCCGACCCGGCGGCCGCCGCTGAACGGAATGACTCATCGTTTTCGCCGTCCATCGCTCGCCGCTGGCCGCAGAAGTCTGCGGGGGCCTTTAGTACTCGTCGCTGGCGGCAAAACGTTGAAATTACCGCCTGCATTGTCTTTTGGAAACCACATCTTCGCCAAATGCAGCTACCAACGAACAATGCGATTTCGCAGCAGATTTCTTCTATTTGAAGTCGAGGAACAGGCACGCTCGCACAATCATTTTCTGGTCCATTGTAGTCTGAAGGGTATAATTTTAGAAAGCGATGAGGGAATAATGTAGTAAAAACAGGAAATGTAAAAGATGAAACGCCGCTAAAAGCTAACCTTAAGTGAGCTCACAACCAATCCGAATAATTGTGAAAAGAAGGCCATAATGCTTGCTACATTCCTAATAGGAGACCGAAAGGCTTTCCTTAGTTTTTTCATCGTCGTTTTCTTCAGCAGTAATTGTAGTGCTCCGCATTAAAGTCTGTTGAAAGCTAGAATCTTAATAAGGTGCGATGAACGTGGCAGCTGGTAGCTATGAGTCTGGTATTTCATAGTGCTCTATTATGTAGCTCCGCCTATGACACCATTCGAAGGCTTTCGGACGCGTTCTTCCTGTTCTAAAATTTGTTTTCTTGGCCTACTCTTTCATTGTCAGACTCCTCATCTCTCAAAAGCTTTCATTGTTTCCGTGTACAAATACCTAATAAATAACAGAGATTTCGCTTCAGAGGACTATTTCTGAGCATGTTGTGGGTAGTTTCAGAGTAGAACGCATGTCCTTGCACTTTCACGGGTTGTCGCAGCGGTGACCGTTACCTCTGTGGTTTTGCTATACCTTCCGCTATTATGCTATTAGTTTTGTCAGTTAAAAAAACACAACAAGGTACCTCCAACTTCTCTCTTCTTCAAACCTCGGCGTTGTAAGTTTTAGTCAGTTTAACTTTCTGTGCCAACACGAGGTTTTAGGTGGATCTTTATTTAGCAGGGCCTGACGTTTCGACTTCTCGTCGTCGTCCTACTGGCTTACTGACGTTGGCGAACATCAGCCCTTGCGGTGGATCCAATTGGCCTCTGAAGACGACGAGAAGACGAAACTTCAGGCCCTGCTAGATAAAGATCCACCTAAAACCTCGTGTTGGCACAGAAAGTTAAACTGACTACAACATCGAACGGTTATTACTCAGTTACCTAAGCAAACAACAAATGTCCCATAAAGGTCGAGTCGACGCGACCCAGAAAAGGGTAGGCTTGAGGAAGCTCGAGCAAGATTCCTGGAGTCTAGTCCAGGGGCTCTCGGAGAGGAGGGGTGGATTCGGACATTCTGTCGACGGGGCTTTTGGAAGAGCGGGATTCAGGAGTCCTATTGAGGGGATTCTCGGATTGAGGAGCGGGGGACTCGTGGCGTCCTCTCGACGGGGCTGTCGGAGTGGAGGAGCAGGACTCGACGTGATGCCGACGGGAACAGCGTGGTCGATCCACTTCTCGCCCGAAATTGAACGAATCGTTGACGAGGTACAGTAGAATGCATGAGATGGTAGACGGAGCCAACTTTGAAGTTGCGCTTGGCGCGACAAGGGTCTCACTCAAACCCTGCAACTAAATGGGCTTCGTTTGCTTCCACCATTGAGCAGAGGGCTTGATGAAGCTTGCCGTCTTCGACACATAGAAAATTTCCTGGTTGAAACGTCATAGTTTTCTGATATCAGCATTTAAATGAATGAGCAATACTGATTCAGCACCATAACCTGGGTGAGGGAAAAAGAGCCTCTTAACAAGCACATACAAATTGACGGATGAAAAGGAGCCCACCCAAGGCTTTCTTGAGTGGACCCTTCGACGATAGTGAATTCACTGTGGCACCAGTATAGTGCCTTCATTCAGGTCTTCACTATGCATTCAAGTTTGCTAGTGCACCAAACGCCCTCCCAGCTGCTTATCTACCAGGCTGTCCAATAATTCTTGTCCGAAAATTTCACCATTTTTAATTTTTTTTCAACTTTATTGAAAAACAAGTCTAATCAACAATATAATCACCACAGTTATCCACAACAGTGGCCCATCGATTGGGCAGATCGCCCAAGCCTTTCGCACAGAACTCCGGGGGCTGCGACTCGAAGAAGTCCGCGGTGTCGGATTTGAGGTTGTCGTAGTTGGTGAATTTTCTTCCGGCAAAATGGTGCTTCAGCGGGCGGAGATCCGGGGAATACGGCGGATGGGCAACCGTCTCCCAGCCGAGCGTCGCCAACTTCTGCTGGTCTCCTTCGCCACGTGGGGGCGCGCGTTGTCGTGCAGCAGGTGGACCGAGGCGCGTCGTGGACGCTTTTCTCGGATGACGGCCGCTAGTTTCTCGAGATGATCGGCGTAGATGGAGGCGGTGACCGTCCTGCCTTGCGGGAGCAGCTCGAAGTACAGCACGCCCTTGGCGTCCCACCAGCAGCAGATCATGATCTTCAGCGGGTGGTCCCTGTCCTCGAGGCTCGTGTCGCCGCTCTCGAAACGATTGAACCAGTGCCTGACTGTGCGTTGGGACACCGCATCCTCGTTGCACGCTCTGCAGATGTTGGCGACCGCGGTGCCCGTCCGACCTTGGTCCATTTTAGCTTGTACTGGTAGCTAGACGCGGCGACTGCGCCTTATGTACCCCTAGCGTGGAACTCTGGAGAACCTTCTAGAAGGTTTTTACACTTGCCTGATATTATAGCACTTCTAGGGAAAATTATAGAATTTTGAAAATTTTCGGACAGGAATTATTGGACAGCCTTTTAAATGTTGCGCACACAGATTTTTAGTCTTGCTCTTCTGCAGATCAAGTAAAATTGCTTCTGCGGGGCGTAATGCTTTCTTCTTTTTTTGAACTAGCTATGGACGCGTTTTCGATCCCCGTTGAAATCCAATTGCAACGGCGTTTTTAGGTTAAAAACTTTCTTAAAGGCTTATGCGGCTTTCACATTGCCGTTGCTTCTGTTGCAATGTGAAGATACACCTCCAAGGATTTTTGGCTTCAAATACAGAAGAATTCTGTAGCTGAGTTTATTTAAATCTTGATCGGTTTTGGCCAATGCTTTCATTGCTGCTAAGAGATGAGTCGTCTACAAGCTTCAAAGTTTGGAAAGGACGGCAATTAACACTCAGGCTCAGTTCCCTTTACCAATTTCCGAATCAGCTGACAGCCAACGTTCTCTTAGGAGCTTTTGCAGCTTCTTCGAGCCTGAATCTAAGTGCAACAGCACAGCAAAATAGCACAATACTTTCTTGTCGCACAGTCGGAGGAGGCGCCGACTGTCGCCTGCGCCCTATACAAGGTTCCTGTTTCAGATTTCCCGCCCAGGCCAACCAAGCCTTCCATCCCTTCGGAGTCGGTGAATTGGTGAACCAGACTTGCCTGGGAAGCATAAAGCGCTGACTTCTTCATCGGCTGGCCACCGCAGGCCATTCTATGGCCAAATACGCATTCAAATCGCCTCCACGACATTCCGTAGAAATAGAATGCGCGGCGCATCCCAAAAGGAATTGAGTAACGCCGTCTCTTATCCTTTTATCCATATTTTTCATTCGTCTATTGTCTATTATCAAGTAAAAATTTAACTTGCATTGCGCATTAATGCTACTTTCTGTACAGAATTTTTCGCTCTATCTGACAAAAGATTCTATGCTTCAACGTTGTTTTGTATTTCTGTTCTTGAAGGGCTTATTGAAGCATGTCGAAGGAAAAATTCCGATCGATATTTTATTTTAACTTCAAACTGGGACAGTCCGCAGCCGAGATGGCTCGACAGATCAATCAGGTGTGGGGACTTAAAAGTGTCGGAGAAAGCACTGTGCGCCAGTGGTCCAGTAAATTTCGGACCGGAGATTTCAGCCTCGAAGATGACCCCCGTAGCGGTCGACCTAGAGCAATCCTAGACGACGAGTTGAAGGCACTGGCGGAAGCTGATCCGTCCCAAACAGCTTACGGGATCGCGGACGAGCTAGATGGCAGTAAAACTGCTGTTGTGGATGCTTTCAAACGCCTTGGGAAGGTGAAAAAGCTCGAAACGCGGGTGCCCCACCAGATGAGTGAGCGGCAAAAATTGTATTGATTTGAGATTTGTTTTTCTCTACTTTTACGCAACAAAATTGACCCGTTTTTGGATCGAGTCGGCGGCTGGTGTGAGGCACTACAACATTTTGGCACCAGGCCAAATGATCACAGCAGACTCATACTGTAAAGAAATCGACGAAATGCACTGAAAATTGCTTCAACTTCAACAGAAGAGGCCCAATTCTTTTCCACGATAACGCCTGTCCACACGTTTCACAAATCACTATTCGAAAATTGGACGAATTAAGGGTTGAATTTCTGCGTCACCCACCATATTCTCCTAACCTCTCACCAACCGACTATCTCCTTTTCAAACTCAGAACGTTCTCCTGTAAAACCTTCCAATAAGGACCAAGCCAAAACAGCATTCGTGGATTCTGTCGATCTCGACCACCTAATTTATCGCTGGTGAAATAACTCGACTTGTGGCCGGAAAATTGTGCAGAATTGTGCTTACTCGAATGGTGCCTATTTCGACTAAATCCAATGAGATTTGAGGAAGTTTTGTTAGTCCAAAGTGAAGCATTCAAAACGCTAAGAACTTTTCGGACAACCTGATAGTATTGGCCTGATGTTTCGACCGACGACGTGTAGCGATTGCTCCTTTCTGACTCAACGGTGCAGCATTCCCACCCCGACAGTTCTCCAGCCTGTGAAGACAACGACAAGGTCGAAACGTCAGGCCAGTAATAAAAGAAATTCCACCTAAAACCGAAATCGAAAAGTCTTGCAACACTTTACGCTCTCTGTTAAACTTGTTGAAGCTCTTACAGTATTGATCTTGTGTGGTGACGTCACAGTACATTCTCGAAGCTTCCTCAAACATACTATATAAATGCTCGTAGACTGCGAATACAGCAACAATGTCAGCGATAAGCAGCAGCATCCTGCGATCTATCGTCTACTACGAATTTCTGCAAGGCCATTCCGCAAGGACTGCAGCTCCAACATCTGCGCTGCATTGAAGAAGGAAGTCATTCACTACTCCGCAGTGGCCCGTTCAAGGCTGGAGATATCTCTCTCGAAGTTCAACCTCGTGCCGGACGCCCCTCTGTTGTGGAAGAAGACAGCTGGCGCGAAGCCTTCAAGGTGAAGACGATTTCAACCACTCGCGAAGTGCAACAAATCGAATTGACACTTGGATGTACGCAAAGCACCTTCATAAGGCAGCTGGAAATCCTTCGGTACCGCAAAGTTTTGTCGTCTTGGGTGGTACCACATGAGCTGCGGGACTCTGACAAGGCATGTCGAATCAGTGTTTCTGAGTCGCTGCTTCCTGGCCCGCACAGAAAGGACTTTCTGAAGGACATTGTTTCTGCTGATGAAAGCTGGGTTCTTCTTGTTAACCACACCTGCAAGAGCCAATGGCTCCCAAAACCGGCTCCAAGACAACCTAAACGTGGACACCACGAAAAGAAGGTCCTTCTGTGTTGCTGGTGGGACTCAGAAGGCATGCTTTACTGCCCAGCACCAGAGCTTGGCCAACGCCATGCGCCAAAAGCGTCCAGACGGGAAAATATCTACCTGCTGCACGACAACGCGCGTCCCCATGTGGCAAAAGTGAGTCGCGAGAAAATTCTGGGGTTAGGCTGGGAAGTTCTGCCCCATCCACCGTACTCTCCAGTCCTCGCTCCCTCCTTCTGACCACCACCTGTTCAGAGCTTGACGCAGCATCTTCGAGGTAGAGAGTTAGATGATCGATGTCAGCTGGAAATGGAGGTTTCTGAATTCTTTTCCTTCCAGCCCTCGGAATTCCTGCGGAAAGGTTTTGAAGGGCGGCCTGAAAGATGGGGCAGGATCTTAGACTTAGATGGGGAATATATCGTAGACTGATTTTCTGTATATGGTATTAGATTGTATAGTATTGTAATGTTGTTGTGCTAGTGTTGCAAGACTTTTCGATCAACCCAATAGAACTTCCACCTAAAACTTCGCTGGCAGAAGAACATACAGTTTTCTTTAAGAGAATGCCGAAGTTTCAAGATTAGAAAGCTTTGAAAGTTATTGATGAAGTTAGCGAGTTGATGAGTTAATTTGTGGTAGATTTATGTCTTTAGTGAGTCAATGAGGCAATAGCGAACTTCAACAAGCGCTGGAAATTGGAAGGGAGAAAGCCTTGTTTTGAAAATAATGTTGATAGCAAACTAATATCATCGCGCTAAACAAATACGAACATCGAAGGTTATTGCTCCAGAAAATGGGACGCGACTGTGGTGCGTCTTCGAGAATTTGTTTATTTTTACTTCCAGTCTCCCTGAACCGGCAGAGCTTCACTGAAGCGACTGAAGAACGCCATTCTCGATGCGGTGCACTTTTCAGGCAACCTTTCTTATTAGCAACTCTCCCGAAGTTCGTTTGAAGCGTTCTTTCTAATGATGCACTCCCTGAAAGACGCCTTCTCCCAGCTTCAGTGTTCGATTTTCCGCATTTCCGCGCTGGGGAAATTGAAGCGGCGTCAGAAATCCCGGTAAAAGTGTTGCAGCTCCTCCACGCGCCCTCTCTCTTGTGGTTTCTAGCCTAATTCACCACCTCTGATGTTGAATTTCAGGAGGGGGCACGACTCAAGGGTAATTGCACTTGCCACCTCAAGCTTACTATGAACAGAATAATATACTACAAACATTCTGCTGTTAGATTTTCCATTGAAGAAACTCCCAGTAATCTAGTTTTAATACGTTGCGCGGAAAGTTTTCAGCATTTTGAGTTCGTCGCCTTGAACTACTACAACTTTATCAAATCTCATCGGATTTAGACGAAATAATAAGCACCGTTCGAAGCAGCGCACTTTTGCCAACGGGCCAACAGTCGACTTATTCCATCGGCAAAAAAATTAGGTGGTCGAGATTCGACAAAATCCACGAAAGCTGTTTGGCTTGGTCCTGAGTGAGGGAGAACTTCAACCATTAATTCGCTCAATTTTCGAGTAGTGATCTGTGAAACGTGTGGTTGGTTATCGTGCAAAAGAATCGGGCTTTTTCTATTGACCAATGCTGGTTGAAGTCTACGCAATTTTCGGTGCATTTCGTCGATTTCCTTACAGTAGGACTCTGCAGTGGTCGCTTGGCCCCGATACCAGGTTCCTGGGTCGGATTTCTCGCCCAGGCTAACCATGCCTTCCATCCCTCCGGGGTCGGTGAATTGGTACCAGACTTGTCTGGGAAGGATAAAGCGCTGACTTGTTCATCGGCTGGCCACTGCAAGTCATTGTATGGCCAAATACGCATTTAAATCGCCTCCACTACATCCCTTAGAAGTGGAATGCGTGGCGCATCTCAAAAGGGATTGAGTAACGCCGTCCTTTATCCTTTTATCCTTATTATTCATTCGTCTATTATTGAGTATAAATTCAACTTGCATTGCGCATTAATTCTACTTTCTCTACAGAATTGTTCGCTCTATCTTACAAAATAATTCATGTTCCAATTTGTTTTATATTTCTGCCCTTGAAGGACTTATTGAAGCATGTCGAAGAAGCAATTCCGATCGACATTTTATTATGACTTCAAATTGGGAGAGTCCGCGGCCGAGACAGCTCGACAAATCAATCGAGTGGGGAACTAATAGCGTTGGGGAAAGCACTGTGCGCCAGTGGTCCAATAAATTCCGGACCGGAGATTTCAGCCTCGAAGATGACCACCGTAGCGGTCGACCTAGTGCAATCCTGGACGACGAGTTGAAAGAATTGGTGGAAGCCGAACCATCCGAAACAGTTCGCGGGTTCGCGGATGAGTTGGACGGCAGTAAAACTGCTGTTTCGGATGCTTTCAAAGCACCTTAGGAAGGTGAAAAAGCTCGGAACGCAGGTGCCCCACCAGTTGAATGAGCGGCAAAAATTGCTGAAATTGACTCAATTTTCGGTGCATTTCGTCGGTTTCTTTACAGTAGGACTCTGCTGTGATCGCTTGGCCTGGTGCCAAAAAGTTTAATGGATCATACCAGCCGCCGATCATCACACAGTGACCATTACTTTTTTTTGGTGGAGATTCGCTTTTGAAAAATGCCTAGGGGGTTTGTTGGCGTTCAACCACTGTCTGGAACGTTTCCTGGTATCATACAGAATCCACTTCTCATCACATGTGATGAGACGACCCAAAACGGGTCATTTTTGCTGGGTAAAAGTAGAGGAGAACAAATCTCGACACGTAACAACAGTTTTTGCCGCTCACTCAATTCGTGCTGCACCCACTTTTTGAGCTTTTTCACCTTCCCAAGGCATTTCAAAGCATCCGCAACGGCAGTTTTACCGACATCTAGTATTTCCGCGACACTGCGAACTGTTTGGGATGGTTCAGCTTCCACCAACTTCAAATCGTCGTCCAGGATTGCTGAAAGGTTGGCCGCGACGGGATCATCTTCGAGGCTAAAATTTTCGGTCCGAAATCTACTGAACCACTGGCGCATTGTGCTTTCTCCTACACTATTAGGCCCCACACTCGATTGATTTGTCGAGCTGTCTCGGCTACGGCTTGTCCCAGTTTGAAGTTAAAATAAAATATCGTTTTTTACAGAAATATAAAACAACGTTAAAACACAAATTATTTAGGCAGATAGGGCTAAAATTCTGTAAAGAAAGAATCAGTAATGCGCAATGCAAGTTGAGTGTTTACTTAATAATAGACTAATGAAAAACAGTAACAAAAAATGCTGAGAACAAGCGATGAAGAAACCAAATCCACATTCAACTGGCCTTCAGGACATCACCTGAGAGTAGAATACATGGCGCACCCCACAAAATGACTGAACGGGCCGAGATTATTCCCGCATCATCGTTCTTTTCTTGCTACCTAACAAAACACATTCCGAGGTTGATGATACGTTATTTACCTCTTTGGGTGCCGAACGAGATTTCTCGAGGCCACCGTCGTCTTCAGAGGCGATACTATTCACCGAAAGTACTTTAGCACCCTAGTATGGTAAGAAGCCAGTTCGACATACATTTCAAATTAAAATGACTTCTTTTTGAAGATGTTTCTGTATACCAGTGGATTAGTCTTTAGTCGCGGTTTCACTCTTTCATTCACGCACGAAACCAGAGCTGGTCACTGAAATCGTGCGGAGGCTCTAATCCAATTTGACTCCAGCGAGGGGCCCTAAGTATTCCATAGATCTATGCGCATCACCAGCATGAGGCCAATTTCGAAATCTTGCTTGCTTTCCCTCACTGAACTCTTCTCGAAGCGTCTCTCTGCTAATAAGTCTACAATGAACTGAAACTGTCCTGAGAGCGCTTAACAACCTCCTACTTACAAGGTACGTAGTTCTGGGGCTATCTTCTGGCTTATGTCATGTTATGAAATGTTCGATTGTTAAGGGTAATTTTCCGGAAAATATGGCTGCAGAAGACATTTGGGATTTCTGAAGCACGCGCCTTCTTAACACGTTGACGACGAAGGACGAAGTAAACTTGTGTGTGGCCCGTGGGACGGAGCACGCCGCACTAATGTGACACGACAGGCCGTGACCCAGGCTTTGTCTAAGGGTAGATTTAGGATGCCAAACACGATGCAAATGCTCGTCTCAACAGTTACGGTCGGTCACCCCCCCCCCTCCAAAAAATCTAATTTTTTTATTTTTATATACAGGGTGTCAAGGGCGCGTGTAGCGCAGTCGGAGGAGTCGCCGTCTATCGCGTGCACCCGATGCCAGGTTCCTGGTTTGGATTTCCCGCCCAGGCCAACCAAGCCTTTCATCCCTCCGGGATCGGTGAATTGGTACCAGACTTGTCTGGGAAGGATAAAGCGCTGACTTGTTTATCGGCTGGCCACCGCAAATCATTGTATGGCCAAATACGCATTCAAATCCCCTCCACGAAATCCCGTAGAAGTAGAATGCGTGGCGCATCCCAGAAGGGATTGAGTAACGCCGTCCTTTATCCTTATCCTATCCTTATGCAGGGTGTCTAAAAAATGTATACACTGTTTGAAAGGTGACAACCGTGCTAATAATAAAGATACTAAAAAAGTTAAGCACTCATATGAAAGCATAATAAAATAGAAATTTTCTAACGTATGAGCGGTATGGAATGCGCCATGCTCTCATCTGAAATTTTGCAATTTACACTCGATTGATTGTGCTTCGCTTGAAATCTTGTCATAATTTTTCCACAAAGTGGCAGCATCGATTGATTTGTGCATGTTTTAAGATTTAAAACTTAAAAACACACTATGGATTGCGAAAAATGCAGGGTTTCCTAAAAATGAAGATACTACTTGAAAGGCTCTGTCATTGCTGCTAGTGAGGCTTTTGGGGTTGTTTGAGACTCACATGAAAGCCCAGGGTTACGAGATTTCTGTGCCGTGTAAATTTTCAATATTGTGCTATGGAGCCGCCTGAAACCTTACATTTCCGACTCGATTGGTTGAGCATGGGCTGAATGCTTGTTACAATCTTGCTACTATTCGGCCACATTAACCTGTGCTGTGCTTCTTTTAACGTTTTCCGTTGCCCAGTACCTTCAATTTTGCCGACTAAACTTTCAATTCAGCTTAAATGTCGCTTCATCAGTCCATAGAATCCACCTATGGACTGATGAAGCGACATTAAAATGGGTTCCATCTCTCATTTTAAATTGTGCGATCAATATGCTTGCTTGTTTCGTGTCTTTCACTTAATTGCCAAGTTTTAAATGTTAAAAGAAGCACAGCACAGGTTGATGCGGCCGACTACTGATGAGATTGTAACAAGCACTTAGCCCATGCACAATCAATCGCGTCTGAAATAAACTGTTTCATACAGGTGCATGGCGCAGTCTTGATCATTCGTACGTCACAGAACCTTCGCTGTCATGCGCTTTCATTTGAGTTTCAAACATCTTGAAGATCTTCAGTAGCAGCAATGTTAGAACCTTTTAAATAGTACCTGTATTTTTTAGGACACACTGCATTTTCCCCTAGCTATAATGCGTTTTCAAATTTTAAACTTTAAAAGAAGCACAAACCAATCAAAACGGCCACTTTGTGAAGAAATTGTGGCAAGCATTCAAACGAAACACAATCAATCGATTGTAAAATGCATAATTCCAGAGTAGTGCATGGCGCAATCCACACCGCTTGCATGTCAGAAAATTTCTATTTTCCTCAGATTTTATCTGAGCTCTTAACTCTCTCAGAAACTTTACTGTGATCACTTTTAAACAGTGTGTACATTTTTGAGACACCCTGTATCTTTACTTATTATATTTATTATTATTTATTCTTATTTCAAAGAAAAATAATAATTAATATTTGCTTTAAAGCGCAGTAAGTATTAATTATTCTTTAGCAGGCAAGCAAGCAAGCAAGCATATAGTGCATTAAAAGATCAGGTCTCGCCATGCACTCAAAAGTTCCTCCGCAACTTCTATTCGATTGATAGTGTGAATTCTACTTACATTAACCATCAAAGAGAGGATATTGTGTTCTTTACAGTGCTTCTTGTTGTATCGTTAACAGGTGTCAAACTCCATGCGAACAGAATTTCTACTATCAATCGAATCAAAATCGCGAGCTCTTGGAAGAGAGCATGGCGCATTCTCATTTTTTAACACTAAAAAATGGCCGCTTTTTTGCTTTTTAATACAAGCTTCAGTGAGTTATTTTTCCTCGAAAATCATTTAATAAATAAAGATACAGGATGTCTCAAAAATGTACAATGTTTAAAAGTGCTCACAGTGAGGTCACTGAGAAAGTTGGGAGTTCATATAAGATCTTAAAAAATAGAATATTTCTGACATGCGAGCGGTGTGGATTGCGCCATGCACTCCTCCGAAATTTTGCGTTTTACACTCGATTGATTGTGTTTCGCTTGAATGCTTGCCATAATTTCTTCACAAAGTTGCCGTTTTGATTGATTGGTGCTTCTTTTATAACTTTCATAAAATGTCGAACAGTGTGTTCACCTACAGGGTAGCTGAATTAAAAATTCTGTGGTAAATTAAGAGGGAAAATCGGTCGTAATCGTTCAAAAGGGAATCGGCATCGTGTTCAGCATGCTGGAAAATGAATTCGGAGGTATAGTTGTGCTCTCCCAAAAATTTCAAATAATCGAATATATTCGAATGGCGACGATTTTCGAGCATTCGAATTCGAATAACATTCGAAAATCGCGTTTTTTTCGAGCATTCGAATTCGATTAAAGGATAAAAGCATAAAGGACGGCGTTACTCAATCCCTTCTGAGATGCGCCAGCGCATTCTACTTCTACGGCATGTCGTGGAGGCCACATGAATGGTATTTGGCCAAATTCAATGACTTGCGGTGGCCAGCCGATGAACAAGTCAGCGCTTTATCCTTCCCAGACAAGTCTGGTACCAATTCACCGACCCCGGAGGGATGGAAGGCTTGGTTGGCCTGAGCGGGAAATCCGAACCAGGAACCTGGTATCGGGTGCACGCGACAGTCGCGCCTCCTCCGACTGCGCTACACGCGCCCTCGAATTCGGTTACACTCGAAAATCGCGTTTTTTCGAACGTTCGAATACGAATATTCGAATTCGAATTCTCGAATATTCATTCGGGCACAACTATATTCGGAGGCACCACCTCATTTTATAGGAAAGTTAAGCTTCACTTTCCATCCCTTTACAAGTTAAAGGAAGGTTAATAGCCCACGACTTGCTCATGGGTGTCATACTTTACTTTCAAAAGCTTCATTCAGTTTTCAAAGTATATTGCATTTGATTAAAGATTGAGACCAGGCGGCTTTTCTGTGTCTTTCAAAACACCCACTTAACGTGTTTATGCACTGAAAGTGAGAAAGGCGATTGACTATTGTTGGCCATACTATGGCGGCCTTACCAACAAAGCGATAATGACACCCATTTCAATATGCTGTCGAAGGCTCTCTCTCTAAACGCCGCCCACGAACTTTTAGCCAATCTTGTTCTTGACGTGGATAAAAAGGATAAAGGATAAAGGACGGCGTTATTCAATCCATTTGGGATGCGTCAGCACATTCTACTTCTACGGGCTGTGGTGGAGGCGAGTTGAATGCGTATTTGGCCATACAATGATTTGCGGTGGTCAGCCGATGAACAAGTCAGCGCTTTATCCTTCCCAGATAAGCCTGGTGCCAATTCACCGACCCCGGAGGGATGGAAGGCTTGGTTGGCCTGGGCGGGAAATCCGAACCAGGAACCTGGTATCGGGTGAAGGCCTGCGCCTCCTCCGACTGCTCTCCACGCGCCCCGTCGTAGATATCAGTGGATTTTCGAAAGTTGTTTCTGCAATCCATAAGACGCTTCATTGCAGCACTTGATCTTTTTCTCTTCTGAAGGAAGTGAAAGAGAAAGGAAAAAAGGAGAGGAGTTCACCTGCTCCAGCTTAGGTTTTCATACATGTGTATTTAAGATCGTTTCGAAGCCGTCCTTTGTATTCTACCAAGTTTGTTTCCGCATCTCCGTCACAGGGGCCGTCATTAAGTAGATGTTTGGTCAACATCCACTAGACGTAGTACCTGTTCCTTGGCCAGAAGCGTCAGTGTTCAGTGAGTAGCGCCGAAATCTCGTTAGTGTTGATGGATCCTGGGAGGGGCACTGGGGGAGGTGTGCAGACCAGCACGGTGGAGTTTCATCCGCCCTACGAATGCTCTTTCGAAATACTAGCATCTTCTATGCTCTCGCTCTCGCTTTCGCACGTCTCCATCCAGACGCTCAAAAATCGGCCCGAGAATTCCTGGCATAAACAGCCACTTGACTTCACGCGTTGCTCCAACGCCTGGAGGACAGCGGAAGACATCACTCATTGCCTTCAGACGAATCTGAATGGCGTATCCAAGCGATCGCTTTCAAAAACACAACAACAACTCTTGTCTATTGCAGCATTTCTATTTCATAAAAGTGCCTATGAAGCCTTTGTCTTCGAATCCTTTGAATCTCTTTTAGTGAACAGCGAAGTATTCAGATTGTCTCACAAAAAAGGCAAATACTATTTGTAAGGCGTCCATAAGGGCTGTCTGCCAATAAAGAGATTTGTGTAACGTAAATTAGGGCGGATTCAGAAGCGCAGTAAAACTTGTGGCATATGAACACTAGGGATTGCGAAGTGAACCCTTCGAAAGCCTCAAATTTAAGACTCGATTTATTTGGCTGGAAAAATGTTGCAGTTCTGCCGTAATTTAATCTATTGTTGGACAACGCTTTGCTTAAGGTCTGAACCTAAATATAGACGCATTAAAATTGGGTACAAAACAAGTAGTCTTTAAAATGCGTAGACTGGCCGAAGGTCCATAAGCGGCTGCCAGCAAGATTATCAAAAGATTATACCAGAACGAGGAATCGAACAAGGAAAGAGAAAAGCTACGTGCTATGGGGGTTAAAATAGCGCTTGTACTACAGCTAGGCTCGAGCAATTATTTACAATTTTCACGTCAAATTGAACACCCTTCTAAGCCGTCCTAAGACTTTTCAAATCAAAGGAAACTCTTCCAGATCGAGATCAGCTTTTTGTAGAATAAACTAGAGACTCTCCAAAAATGATAGAAAGTTTTGTTCAAGGAAAATTTTAGTACAATTTTTTGTAGTTTCAATTCAGTCCTCAATAAGAGAGCACATAGTTTGAAATTTTATAAAAAAAATATTTTTCGAAAGAAAAACAATGATTTAAACCTTGTTCTGAGGAGTAGGCAGGTGGCCATTTCATATTGCCAAAACAGAGATTGCGCCATGCCCCGTCCGATGCTTCGCGATTTTTATTCGATTGGTAGCAACATTTCTGTTTGCATGCACTTTCACATCTGCTGTGCATGTGAGCAGTATTTACACTATAAATCACATAAACACTGCGACTTGCTTTCCGAGTGCATGGCGCGATACAGACTTTTAATGCAATACATGACTGCTGCCTTGCTACGCTTTAAAACAAAATTCAATTCATTATCTTTCTCAAAAAATAAAATTGTATAGAATTATTACACTCACTCGGGCAGCTGAAGAGAAAAAATTCAACAAAAGTTATTCTAAAATTTCCTTTACAAAAAATTATTATAGCCATCTTGGAGAGTCTGCATCTCAACCTGTAAGAAGCTCGTTTCGATTTGGAAGACGTCCAGTTTGATTTCAAAGTTCATAGGCCAGCTGAGAAGAGTGTCCAATTTCACGTGACAACTGTTCAATTTGATTTCAAAAGTGTCCAGTTTGACTTGAAAAGTGTCCAATTTGGTTTGAAAAGTGTCAAATTCGACGTGAAAATGGCATATTCCACTAATCATTCGAATAGTCGAACATTCGATATTTCGTGAATCACAAGCATTCGTTCGAATTCGAGCATCAACGGCTTTCAAAAGTCGAATATTCGTTCGAATTCGAACATCGAAGAGAGCCATATTCGAATAGTATTCGAAAATCGAATAATTAAACTCTATTCGATCGAATAATTTTATACGAATGACCAACTACCTTCAGATCCTCAAGCATACAACTTTAACACGTAACACTCGGGTGATCTGTGTCCTAAGTTTTGACCAGGTAACAAGTTGGAATGCAGTGAAGAAAAAATAAAATAGCAATCGATTTCTGCCAAGAAGATGTTCTGTCACAAAGCGTAGCTTCGACTTTTCCTTCTCAGCAGTTTCCTTATAGTTCAACGTTTCTGTACAATCGCAGCAATTTGTTCAGTCCTTTAAAGTGGTGATGTTGAGCTTAAACACATAAACCTCGTAGCCCTGGAAATTCGTGCAGGCCCATTTCAACTAGAGTAACCCTTCAAGATGTGGTAGAGATAGAAGGCGGATCCCCCGCTCTAAACCTCCAGCAATATTCCTTCTAGAACCTCACATTGCGCCAGTTTCGCTGTCAGAGTCATCGAACTCCAAGTCAGTCTGTGCCTCACGTTCATTTTCCCACGAGGTAATGGGTTCCTCTTCTTTCTGCTGTAGTTCGTCCTCTTCTTTCTTCTCGAATCTTGCATACCTTCGCATGTACGTTGCAGACAATTATTCGTACTCTCTGAAGGATTCCAAGCAATCGTTCCAATGACGTCGGCAACGGACTCTAAGCCTACCTCCCCAATTCCGCCGTTGCCGATTCCAAGCCTGAATGAAAAAGGAGGCGGCTCGGTAACGAAAAAGACACGAAAAACAAACAAATACCCGCGGTTGTAAACACGTCCCGGTGGGCAAGGCGTATTCAAATCCAGTTGACCGCCGCTTGATATGTTATAACCAGGATCTGTCACGGTGTGGGGCGCACATAGCTTAGTCTCCTTACAACCGCGGTGATTTTTTTTGCGAATTTTATCAACTTTAGCCCTATTTTGTCCTCTAGAACCTGCCCCATCAATCCCAAGTCAATTCGTTGACTAACCTTTAGTTATTCGTCCTCCGACTAGGATAGATCCATTTAATCCGTTTTTGGGATGTGCCACGCATTCTACTTCTACGGGATGTCGTGGAGTCGATTTATTATTTATTTATTATTTGATTTGAATGCGCATTTGGCCATGCAATGACTTGCGGTTGCCAGCCGATGAACAAGTTAGCGCTTTATCCTTCGAAGACAAGGCTGGTGCCAATTCACCGACGCCGGAGGGATGGAGGGTTAGGTTGACCTGGGCCGGCAATCCGAACCGAGAACATGGGGCCTGGTGCACGCTAGAGCCGGCGCCTCCTCCAGCTGCACACCACGCGCTCTAATAAGAGATATTTTTTCAAAATTCTGAACCAGAAGTTGTGCACTGCACTGGTGTCAAGCCCATACGTCTCTTTCAAGTAGCTCCCTTCAAATTTCATTGGCACCACCTCCAAATTACCCTGACCGTAAGGAGAAGTAGGGATTAAACTTATTCAAAAGGCACTTCCTCTCTCTCTGCAATGAGGCTCTCACTCCGGCTACTTCCATGGACACCAGATACTGCAAGCAGAGTCCCTCCTTTGGGCAATTGAATCACTACTGGAAGTGGCAGTTACTGTCATTCGAGCTTCTCCATTATTCCACCTGCATCAAACAGCAGTATTTCGGCTGTCGTTGCCCTTATAGCGTTGGGAACGACCATATCTGATGCGTTCTGTTTTCACACGAAGACGACATCGCACACCAGATGGCACGTGGTCACCTTTGAACGCCGCCGCAATTCGCTCCTTCAACGGATGGTTTAAAGCAGTTTAGACCCTTACACTCTGCCATTTTCTGCCTGTAGATGCGGTTGCGCCGTGAAGGTGGGTTTTTTTTACTAACTATACAATCCGACAGGTAACTGTTGCTGGCTTCTATGGATGGCGAAGATAATATACGCAGATGAGTGGTGCTTACGCTAGATCTCAGAAAGAATGGAGTGAATTAAGTTCCTATGCTACTTCTACCATAGGTTTAAAGGTTCAGCTCCTGCACCAAGCAATGTTGCGTCTAGGGTGAAGTTACAAGCACAGTTCTTCGAAATATTTGTATAGGTTCTGCACACCTAAATATTCATAGCCCAATAGAATAAAGGATGAAGTATAGAGCTCGAAGTTAGTGAATCTCCTTGTGGGACGCAGGGCTCGTTCTGGATGATGTCGTGGAGGCAGTTTGAATCCACAACTTCTTGGGGAGCTAACCAGTGAATAATAGAATTAGGTAAAGATCTATAGATAAAAGTTTTAGATAATTATATTATTATTTATTAAAACTAAAATTATTTTCATAGCTCTTTAAGAACATAGAATACAATGATATAACAATTTTGAACAAAGGACAATGACATCTAAAACGACGACAGCTAACAATAACTTAAACATGTTCTGTTTCGTCTCTATCTTCATACAAAACGTGTTTATAATTAGTTACCTTGAGGCTCATCAGTGAAGAAGATAACTAATTAATTTAGTTGCTAGTACAGTTTTGGGCGAAATATTTTTAAAAAATGTGTTTTAACTTGTACTAGCAACTAAATTTTACAATTGAAAAATACAGGTAACACTTATGTTTTTAGTACAATTGTACTACATTATAGAACCTTAGCATATTGTTATGAACTATAAACCTAATTTTATTTTTTATACATAGACACATGTACACATACATACACACATACTCACATATATACATCTAAAAAAATTATTATTGTATTTATTTGCTTATTTCTTATTAATTTTAGTAATTATCTTTTATTTATTTTTAATTTTTATTACCTTTTTATACTTTCTTTAATTATTCAAAGTATATATTTTTATTAATTTTCAATATTTTTATGTGGTTCTAATTTTTTAATTAATAAATTATTT
>OX377203.1:101610533-101631518 GCA_947396885.1 Heligmosomoides polygyrus polygyrus
ACCCGTTTAGGCTATTCAGGCGGTGGCACGCTCGTCCCGCCCGGAGACCCCATATCACATTTCGCGAGGCCGTTGCGGGCAAGACGTCTCTGTTTGCGTTTTTATCAGTTTATTTCGAATTCCTCGTCGCACGCTGGGGGCGTTGATTGCCGGAAGGCCAGCGGATCACGGAGCACCGGCCGCCACGGACAACGCACCTCTAGAACAACCCCACGTATATGCAGGAACCTTTCAGCCCTGAACGCTTAGAAATCTCTTCATCTCTGATTCCGTTCTATTGAGCTTAATCTTTAAAAGATCCAGCTAGCTCGTATTTAAGAGCGTATAATTCGTGATAACGTATTGAACATCTCTGCCCATCTGCAGCACCTCTCCGCATCACTTTCATGACACCCACCCCCAAAGGTCGTTCATTGTTAGGTGGGAACGAAGAGATTCGTCATTTTCGACGCTAACCTACGTCGGAATTTAAATTACAGTTCATCAAAAGCTGTAATTTAAATTCCGACGTAGGTTAGCGGTCATTTAGGTCCGCTAAGCATGAGTCGGAGACTTTTCCTTCTCTCAAGAACATGGTTGTCGTAAGATCCAGCAATAAACTATCGCTGCCAAGTACAAAATTGAAGTCGGCCACGGCGTTCGCCCCACTTGTCTATTGCAAGAACAGAAAAATAGAAACAGAAATGGTTATTTATTTATTTATTTATTTATTTTTCATGTATTCATAAATGTGCTTACAAGAATCTTAGAGGAAGAGATAGTTTTAAAAAAAATCGTTTAAAACCGTTTGATGACAGGCAAAGAGAATAGCTTAAGTGATTTCTGAAACTTAAAGGTTGAAGCTCAGGTTTAAGGCGAAACATCTAAAATGGAACATCTAGAAAATTCCTTTAATTTTACTTAAAGACTTCCACTAGGTGAGAGACTCTTTTGACTGAAAACAGTCGCAGTATGATATTGATATTGATATGATATGATATGATATTTATTACGACTGTTTAAGACAGGCGCATGAAAGCGATAAATGAATAGTGAGTGCAAGGCTATTAGGTGATCAAACCTAGCTCTACTGGACACATATTGGGACACGCTGTTACTGAAAATGAGAGTTATATCGGGGAATTGTTGTGGTGATCAAAGGATCAAGTTCCAAGCATTCTTAGGCGGATTTAATTGAAGCAAGTTTCCGTCATAAATGAATTCTGATCGATGGGCCCCATTCCCCACTTCTGACAACCGCCTAGGCCCCAGGGCGGGACGTGCCTAGCGGATTTCGATTTCCTAAAGTGCAATCTGCATCCAGCAAATCCTCGTCTGCGCGCATTATTATTGCCTAGTCAGATTGAAGGAGTTCGCTGTACTGCGGAGGAGCGGCGACTCGCATGGGAATCACCACCGCGCCTGAGGGCACTTCCGCCCATCAGCAGGCGTAGAACGCCCTAATCGCTAAGCTGGTCGCCCTTCCAAACGGTTCACGATTTGCTAAAATTAGAAGGCGGCGTAGGGTGCCCATTAAAGCGGCTTACTTGACCACTGCACCAAACCTTCCGTTATTGTGTTCATTTTTACCTATATATTTGTTAAACCAGGGCGCGTATAGCCCAGTCGGGGGAGGCGCCGTCTGTCGCCTGCACCCGACACCAGGTTCCTGGTTCGGATTTCCCGCTTAGGCCAACCAAGCCTTTCATCCCCTCCGGGGGTCGGTGAATTGGTACCAGACTCATATGGAAAGGATAAAGCGCTAACTTGTTCATTGGCTGGCCACCGCAAGTCATTGTATGGCCACATACGCATTCAACTCGCCTCCACGACACCCCGTAGAAGTAGAATGCGTGGCACATCCCAAAAGGAATTGAGTAATGCCTCCCTTATCCTTTATTTTTATCTGTTAAGCCAAACCAAAATCTGCACATTTAGCTTATTGTTAGTTTAGTCTTTTGATGGGTAGCTTTGATCAGTATTCTGATGGTTAGTTTTTGTATGTATATTTACAAACCATGAAAGGAAAACTACTTCATGAAGCCTATCACTGTGAGTAGAATCTGAGCACTATTCCTCCTCGTACCTGTCACCTGTCCACCGAAGAATTGTAAGTGACTTGCTTTCAAAAATTTATCGAGCACTGTAGGGCTTAGCCTCCATTTTCTATAGTGGAAGCTCTACATAGACTACTCTTATCCTACATTCAGTTGAGTAAGGCTGATTACTCAAAGTCATTGCCAACTTAAATGCAAGACTATAATATTTTGTACCACCCAGTCAGAAAAACTTATGATTTTTGTGTTTCATATGATCATATGTATGAAAACTTTTTATTTTATTATTTCTATTTATATTTCTTATTTGTATTATATTTCAACAATTTGAGCAGTGAATATCAAGCTTGGAATATTATAATAATATAAGAAATATTTTAGGATTAAATGTCATTGATAAAAAACATGTCCTCGATACTCGTCAACTTCTCTGAGAGCAACTTTTACAGGCATATTAAGCGCTTTTTTCATATTCTCAATTGGAGGTATTTCCTTGCAGTAGATGGAAATTTTCATTGATATATCACTTCATTTTTATCATTTTAGCTAACTACAATGGTCAGCGACACGATCAGTGGGTTGACAGTTTAGGTTTCCATTGTTTTAAGGAGTCTTCAGCGCTATGGTAGTTGGGAGGCAGTCCTATGAAAGCGTCGGTAACACGAGAAAAAGGAACGCACCGATATTGAAGAAAAAAAAACAAACAATGATATAGCTTTGTATGGAATTGTGCAGTGGGAAGGACTTACATAGGTGTGAGGCTAAGTTCAACTAACGCGCCCCCTGTTAAATTGTCTACATTTTGGCGTAAGGCGCAACGCCTGCATTCCGCGGCATGCTTTGGCGACGTCCCGCCGAAGTGCCATACCACCTAGGCTTTATAATGGGAAGTGAAGCGAAGATGGTGATATGCTATCTCCCTGCCGAACTCCTCTCTTCACGTCACGACAACGTCGTTGTAGAATGGTGAGATCTTGGTCGTGAATCCACTGCACAGCTCTCGAAGGACTCTGATGTCCTGAGTAGGAACACCCTGAGTGAGCAGGACGTCGATGACCGCTTCAGTTTCGACTAAGTATTCGACTGCCTTCCTCAGGTCGATGAACGTGAGGCACAGCGGCAGCTTGTACTCTCTTCGATGAGCTTCGTAATGGTGTGTATGTGGTCGATCGCGCTGAATCCTCTCCGAAATTCCTGTTTGTTCGCATGGCTATCCTTCGTCCAGCGTTCTTCCGACCCTATTCAGGATGACTTGAGTGAACAGCTTGTAGACTACGGACAGCAGGCAGATCGGGCGATAGTTGCCAATGACGTGCACATCTCCCTTCTTGTACAGCAAGACGGTCTTGCTGTCTTCCACTGAGATGGAACCTTGCACTCCGACAGGTAGCGCGTGAAGAGTCGCGCCAGGGTGTAGATGAGGCTAGCGGGAGGTTCTTCAGGTGTTCGGGTCTGATCCTGCCGGACCGGGGTGCTGTACGTTTCTTCACCGACGAGATGGCGTGTCGGATCTCGGAAGGGAGAACAGAGGGGATGACGTATCCATCCTGCGGAAGCGGAAGATGGCGTAGGGGCAGGTGGACGTGGCTTTCGAAGAGATCGGAGTAGAAGTCGTGGATGACCTTCACCATGGTCCTTCTGGAAGAGGTGACGGTTCTGTCAAGACGTCGAAGAGCGGTCTTCTTGCTCTTGAAGTTGGAGAAGTTCCTACAGGCATTGCGGATGCTGAACCCTACCTCTGCTGCATCAGCCAACACTTCCGCCCTTCTCTGCTTAATATCTTTCTTTATTGCAGCTCTGCATAGCTTTGCGAGCTCGGACGTCAGCTGGCAGTTGCCTGGACTCTCGTGCTGCTCCACGCTGGCGTATCAGCTCGAGGGTTTCCGGATACAGGCGTCTCTTGGTGGTCTTCAAACTCTTGGGTCCCTTAGCACTATCGCGGAGATAGTGCACGAAGCGGTCGTATTCCTCGTCGATGTTGTCCATAATGGTATCTTCCCAAAGGCCGACAAGAGAGGTGTAGAGATCCCAGTTGATGGTCGTTCTGGGATTCCTCTTCTTGAACTTCGCGACCTTCTCTCCTTGACGCAAAAAGCAGAACCTCGCGCGAAGTAGGAATTGATCCGATCCCGTATAGAACTTGAGGACAACGGAGACCTCGGTCAGGCAATTGTTGCGGTTGAAGATGATGTGGTCCATCTCGTTGTAGAACTGGCCATCGGAGGACACAGGGCTATCGTAGTGAGGGAGGATTCTGGAACTGCGAGATTGCGTAGATGGTCTTGGCGGGCATGGTGAACTCAGACAGCCTTTTCGCCTTGCTTGCTCCACTTCAGAACTTCACATCGTGGGTCCGATGTGAAGCTCTTCCGGCGACCTTCGCGGTCCGATCTTGGCGTTGAAGTCGCCGACGATCACCTTGTAGAAGGTGTGATCTTCCTTATAGAACTTCTCCAGTTCCATGTAGAAGGCTGCGACCTCTTCGTCGTCGTAGTCGGATGGAGGGGTGGGGGGGGGGGGGGGGGGGCATAAGCGACGAACACAGCCAAAGCTGGCACGGAGCCACATCGCTTCAGTCGCAGATGTCCGATTCGGCTTGTCCGAGACTCGTATGCGATGTTCATGGCCAAGTGCGTGTTGACGAGCACCCCAACGAGATTTTGTTCGAAGAATTTTGTGGGCAAGAAGGCGAGGTGTTACTGCTCTTGTTCATTAATCGGTCAGTCTTCCTGTTCTGTGTCTTCTGAGGCACACACATATGTATATGCCTTCAAGTAGTAGTGGTTGACTCATTCGCGAATAAGCTTCGAGACCTCGTGTCGTTTCTTATACCCAAATTTCAATGTGCAGTAAGGTTTCGTCGAACTTTTTCTTTCTTTTTCTATATGGCTTCTATTTGACAACCAATGTATATTTAAAAATGTGCAACATCGATAAGTACGTCTCTATCCATCCACTCCGCTGATCACGAGAAAGTGTCGCAGTTCTTCTTGATTTGGGGACCACAAACCATGTCAGAATCTCAACGATTAAGCAGGATATACCCTTCATAACACCCTCTTAAAAGAGGCTGTTACTTTTTATTGCTATCATAACAGTTCACCACAGTGGATAGCCTAACCACGCTAACCAGTCACTCCATTTCTTTTCTTTCTTATAATGAAGTTAAGATGGAATGTGTGCACCAAGTTACAAATGGTGGTTCTAGGAGCCAATTTTAACCTTTGGAGTGCTGCATCTTATTAGCTCTTGAATGTTTTGTTCTGATAATCGAAGGTAAATAAGTTAAGAACGAAAAGCTTCATTTTCGGAAAAGCTTCCCTACATGGGAACGAGAATTTTCCTTCATTTTGATTAGAACTTGACGAAACCATATTTTCTCAAGATCTCAGCTGAACAAGATTATTTTAATGTAGCAAACTTGATGACACTTGAGACACTATTTACGTACGCAATGCCTTTTGACGAAACTTGAAAGGCAGAGCACATCTTGTATTCAGTTGTCGCATGTTTCTTCATACGACACGCACGACGGTAGCTTCTTTATTCTGCTTTCTTCGATGTATTTTTCTAGAGGTTGTTCTTTTTTTCAGTTAACGAAAATGTGATCTGATCTGGCTTGGTAGACTCTGTAAAAGTTCACATAATTCAGCCTTCATTCACTGCTGAAGATTCCTGGAAGGTTACGGTGGTAGCTGCATTAGCCTTCCTCACGGGATACCAATGACAAGAGAGGGTTGGCTTTTCTTAACTACCATTTGGCTTCCATATAGTTCTGAGCACGTCTAATAACCCAACTTTTCCATGCAGGAAAGTGTGACAATTGTCACCGACAGTTAACTTTGAGTCACTTTAGTATCAAAGGTTTTTCATTTCTGTTCTAAATCATGTTTTGTTGAGACAAGATGAACATTCTAGCTGAAAATCTGAAAGCGCTCAGCACAGGTTTCTTGTCCATCCACCCTATTTCGTACCCAAAGAGAATTTAGTAGCAATTTCCACCATCGAAAATTTAGACCCTTTCTTATGGACGTTATTAGAGAAAAAAGGTGGAATGATAAAGGATAAGGATAAAGGATAAAGGACGGCGTTACTCAATCCCTTCTGGGATGCGCCAGCGCATTCTACTTCTACGGGATGTCGTGGAGGCCACATGAATGCGTATTTGGCCATACAATGACTTGTGGTGCTCAGCCGATGAACAAGTCAGCGCTTTATCCTTCCCAGACAAGTCTGGTATCAATTCACCGACCCCGGAGGGATGGAAGGCTTGGTTGGCCTGGGTGGGAAATCGGAACCAGGAACCTGGTATCGGGTGCACGCGACAGTCGCGCCTCCTACGACTGCGCTACACGCGCCCCTGATAAAGGATACCGTTGGTTAATCCTTCTTGGGATGCGCCACACCTTCTGCTTCTATGGGATGTCGTGGAAGCAATTCGTATTTGGCCCTCACGATGACTTGCGGTGGCCAGTCGATGTACAAATCTGGCACCAATTCAGAGGACCCCGGGAGAGATGGAAGGCTTGGGTGATCCAGGTAGGAAATCCGAACTAGGTAGAAAGCTCGGACTCAGGAGCCCACGACAACCGGCTCCTTCCTCCGACTGCGCTACTACGCGACTACAATCTATACCATACGCATATAATTGAAAATTGCCTGAAATTGACTTCTAAAAATTGTTAAGCGAAATTTAACAGAAAGCCCTTAGCGACTGTCTGTGTCATGGTACACAGACAGTCGCTAAGGTAGAAGAAAGCCGTTTTCCACCATATAGTTCACTTGCTCTGCTAATGTAGTAGCAAAGAGCTCTCCAAGTTGCGCCCAGGTTACTCTGTTCTTATCGCGTTGCGTGGCTAACATTATGCAGCAATTTTTACCGGACATCCTACACACTTCCTGAAATGACAATATTTGCACCGCTAGACGTAGGCTGCACGACGTCTAATGCGCTCCTCCCGATGGTCGCTTCCGGCTTCTGACAGGGTATCCTCTTCCTCGCGCTCGGTGCCATTTCCGTCTTGTTGGCTCGGCTGCAGCCGTTTGTGAGCCGCATTGCTTGATAGATATTGTTGTCGGGATGTGTGTTCGCTGTTGATTTCGATGGCTTCGCACTTGTTCCGTGGGACCAGACGAGTGTTTTCAGACTTCACGACGCTATCGGATGGCCGCCGAGACGTTCAGTTTCCTCTCGCCGGACGGAGAGCTGTGAGTCGAGCCATTCTTCATATTTGATTTTCTCCTCACGCATGGTCTGTATGTTTTCTTCGCTTTGTCTGGGTTAACAGCTTCATACACCATTTCTTCATTGGAACTATCGCGGTAAAAGCCGCACTATTGTACTATCGGGACTCCAGAGGTCGAAGAGAGGTTAAAAACAAATTCGCACAAACTTCGCCTAGGGGGTGTGCTGATCACAAACCTAACATCCGTTTTTGAAATTTCGGCTGATTACGGTAGTTTACTGTAGGTACTGGTGACTAAGAGCGTCGAGGTCATAATCACCGATTTCGCCCAAACTTCGCCTAGGGGTGATTTTAGGTGTTGATCATGAGTCTGACATCTGTTTTTCGTTTTACGCCGGAGTACGGTAGGTTACGGGAGCTACCGGTGACTAAGAGTATCGAGGACATAATCACGGATTTCGCCCAAACTTCGTCTGGGGAGGGGGGGGGGTTATTTTGGGGTGCAGATCACGAATCTGACATCGGTTTTTGAATTTTCAGCAGATTACGATAGGATACAGTAGGATACAGTTCCTGCTAGTATTTCCGAAGAAATACCCCGATTCTAGGAGGGCTTGTGGTCACGGTTGAGCTGCATGAAACTTGTGTGACCAAGAAGAAGTACAATAGAGGGCGCTGGGTGCGCCGGCACCACTGGCTATTCGTAATATACGAACGGGGAAGTGGCAGATCGTTCCTGAGGTTGGTGCGCAGGACGGACACAAACCCCTTAGAAGCTGATTAGATGCCGCCTGCTGTGCAAAGATAGGATACTTGTTCAGGTATTCTCAAATGTTCCTTACTGGGCGAAACTGGTTGCCACATCTTAGTCACCGGTACCTACCGTAACCTACCGTAGTCTAGCGTAAAACGAAAACGGATGTCAGATTCATGATCAGCACCACAAATATCCCCTAGGCGAAGTTTGGGCGAAATCATTGATCATGACCTCGGCACCCTTAGTCACCGGTACCTACCGCAACCTGCCATAATCGGCCGAATTTTCAAAAACGAATGTCAAAGTCGTGATCAGCATCCCAAATAACCCCTTTAGGCGAAGTTTGGGTGAAATCGGTGATCATGACCTTGACAGCCCTAGACACCGGTACCTACCGTAACCTACCGTAGTCTAGCGTAAAACGAAAACGGATGTCAGATTCATGATCAGCACCACAAATATCCCCTAGGCGAAGTTTGGGCGAAATCATTGATCATGACCTCGGCACCCTTAGTCACCGGTACCTACCGCAACCTGCCATAATCGGCCGAATTTTCAAAAACGAATGTCAAAGTCGTGATCAGCATCCCAAATAACCCCTTTAGGCGAAGTTTGGGTGAAATCGGTGATCATGACCTTGACAGCCCTAGACACCGGTACCTACCGTAACCTACCGTAGTCTAGCGTAAAACGAAAACGGATGTCAGATTCATGATCAGCACCACAAATATCCCCCAGGCGAAGTTTGGGCGAAATCATTGATCATGACCTCGGCACCCTTAGTCACCGGTACCTACCGCAACCTACCATAATCGGCCGAATTTTCAAAAACGAATGTCAAAGTCGTGATCAGCATCCCAAATAACCCCTTTAGGCGAAGTTTGGGCGAAAATTTTCGAAGTTTGGAGTTCTGAAAGTACAAAAGTGCCGTATAAACTTTTCCGAAAACTATGAGATCGATCTGTCACCCGTTTTGTGTATCTATTTTACACCAGAAATCTCCTCCACTTACCATTATAGCCTACTATCCGTATGCTCCGTTTTTCGCCTCTATGTTTTTCAGCTCTCCATCAACTTTTCGAACAATGTTACAGTTTTTCAGAAGACTAGAAGTTTATTATCGGTGCCTAGAGCTAGGTACATATTTTTTCACGCGGAGTCAGGACCATAGGCGGCTGCGGAGGTGGACGAATTCACAGCGTGCTGGACGAGTTTACTTTTTGTGCTGTTTACGATTTTCGCCTAATCCAGGGACAGTTGTCCAAAAGACGAAGAGTCCTCCCAAATGTCATCTCTTCGGCTTAATCCGTAGGCGTTTTGTTTCGACTACACACTAGTGCTTTACAATGTGTAGAAGATGCAAAGAAACGAAGTAACTAATAGACCTTCCTCACCTCAGGTGAACTTTTTTGTAAATAATTTTAACTGCGCTTGTGTTATTTTTATCGTCTTATTGTTTTATTACTGTTATTATAACTGCTTCTATTGTGTCTGGCAATTTTATATTGGTCGCTCAAGCGGCCAATACAATCAGAAAGTTGCCATAGTGTTCAGAGTCTTTGATGGAAATGTCAGCTGCGTGTTTGCTGATTTATTTCTGAAAATTCGAAGTAACCTCAAGCGCAAAGTGCTAACCTGCTCCCCTTAATGTCATGCACACCGTTTCAACTTGTCCCCTTAGTTCGAATTCCACCTGTATCACCTGTTCACCTATCGTCCCGTTGATCATCGACTTGCTCGAGCGGACGCCAGCAGCGTCTCCATTCGTCCCTGTCGCGTGCCAGAGTGTTCCAATCGAGCCTCGATCGAAGGACACGAAGAGCGTCATAGCGGTCGCTCAGGGCTTTCACGAAGAAGTCCGACCAGCTGGTGGGCGTCCTGAATTCGGATTCCAACAAATAAAAATTCCAGCGGTACATATTTTGTGCAACGTGAACTTAGGCAATTATTTGAAAACCTCAGTCTTAAAAAGGTCAAACTTTGCCTAATTTTATTTATAGCTTTGGGCCGATCAAATTCTTGCTGCTTAATTTTACGAATATATTAGATCGTCAAGAGATCGTTTTGTTTTTCAAGACCAGGACTGGTGTCAATTCACAGCCTAGGGATGGATTTGGATGGAATGGGCGGGACCTGATTACCCTGAATTAAAAACTCGAGTTGTAGCCGAATTCTCCACCGACCACGTTCCAAAAACCGATAATGAGCTGTTACGCATTATAAAATACATGTCCTCGTTCCTTTTTCTTCACTTAGAGATAAAACGCTAAAATTTCACCATTTCACCTATTATAATTGAGTGTCGAAAATGCCAAACTAACCAGACTGGTAGGACTTTTGTTAACCCATACTGAGCACTACAACTATAGTATCAATAAGCCTTCATTTCATTGCATTCGACATTTGTATGTATAAAGTCTGCTTCTCCTTTCACAAAACAGTTCAAGATATTGATTAAAGAAATAAAGGACAGTTTCCTTTTCTTATTCCATCTCTTTGTGGAATGCGTCATAGTTCTACTTCTTCCGAACATCGTGGAAGCGACTTGGATGAGTATTCGACCTCTACAATGATTTGCGGTGCCCAAATCAGGTTTTTTTTACATTTCCTGGGCATATTTGTACCAATTCACCGAACCCAGAGGAATGGAAGGCTTGGCGGGGATGGGGGTTAGAATCTGCAAAAGTAGCTGTTGATTCGGGGAACGCGCAACAGCCAACGCCTCCAGCGACTGCGTTTTTTGCGCCACGCAGACCTATCCTAACCGGAGGGGGCACAGCTAGAAAAGCGAAACAAACACTAACAGGGTGGAATATTCTTGCTAGCAAACTGCAAACGAAGCACCTCTCGTAGGCCAAATCAGTCTGTCGTCTTTGCAGGTTCACCTTTAATTTTGTCGTTGTTGGCAGAAGGACTGAGCCCATCGCCCCACCCCACTAGGATAGATCTCTACCACACAACGTCGCATGAGTGGGACAATGGGAGCATTACTATTTAAGTGTATTGGAGCCAGTTTGAATTAGCAAAATTTGTTTGAGGGGGGAGCTATATGTATAGAGAAGCGTTGAGGAAGGACCAGTTTGCATTCAGCGGTGAAAGGTTCGCGGAGAAAGTAAGCGACTATTCCAGCTGTGACTATGTTTGTACCCTTTCCTCCAAAACAAGAGTTCACCCCGAAAACGAAAAAGTTATGTCTACTGCTTGCTAGCCTTTCCACGTCTATCAGTTCAGCTTGCGCATCCCAATCTTCCTCTTCTTCTTCAACCACTTCCAGCTGTTCGTCTTCGTCAACTTCAGATTGACTGCTTCGTAGTCCCTGAGTATGCTGGCCATCCGTTCGGCCAGCTTGATGTCTTCCCTCGAAGATTCCTTGTCCAAAGGTGGGCCACACTTCAGCGTGAGCAGGTGGATCACCACTCGAGCACCGGCGGACATTGTTGGTGTTGGGTTCCAGAAAACCTTCAGCAGACCTCTGATTTCCAGGCGACAGGCAAAGATGAGGGAAAGAGTGTATCGATGGCCGTTTAGGTCTATTTGCGGAATTCACAGGCCTCGTTTCACATTTTAACCACCACTGACGTCATATTCTGGTCTCTTTGAAAATCCGAGCAGGATGGTGTCTTCCGAGGTCATTGGTCCATGTATGGAGACCAACTGTGAGAGCCTGTAGCCTTTATACGCTGCCCGTGTTGTACCCAATGCTGCTCCATGCACGTTGCACCTGTGTATCAGGTGTTGAACATTTGTACATCATCATGTTGGATACAACAACATTTAGCTGGAGAATTAGTCAAGAAAACTTCTGAAAATGGACGTCAGAATCCTTCAAATCTCAACCTATCAGATGAAATGCAAGAATGGAACATCGCAGGAGAACCGAATCCCCGGTTTTCCTACCTCCCCACCCCCTACCCTACTCATTGGCTTTAACGACTTGGCAAAAAAGAAGCACGTTTTTACACTAATTGAGGTGTGGGGACTCTTTCCATATGACTGCTCTTCCCGTCCAGAGATGCGCTTCAGACCCTTCCGTTGTTGGTGTGCTCGTACTTCCACCGTCAATAACCTCGCCCCAGTGAGGTTCAGCTGCTCCTCCACATTCATAGGATTCAATAAAACGACTCATGTACATGAAGCTCGCTATCGTCGATCCCAGACGTCTGCAAGACGTCTCTTTGACGTCTCTTTGACTCTGAAAACGTGCGGCTAGAAACAGCAGGTTTTCCGCGACTGTCTATCTCTCTTTCTAAAGGAGTCTTGTCAACAATTTCGCTTCTATTACATTCCTTTATAAATTGAATTTGTCGACGAACTGAAAAACGCTCGAACTTGTGACTTGCTCGGCTTGCGTATTGGTCCACGTGATCGTTGAAAGGAAGGTTGTTGAAGAAAGACCATCATCAAATCGTTGAACAGGACCGGATGAAACTACATCCTGACTCTATAGTAAGAGAGCAATACGTACTTATGCGTGCTTAACGTTTTTATTTTAAAAGCCTTTGGAAAAATTCTTTTGATGTTAAAAATGTGAGAGAGGGTGGAGAGTTCGCAGGTTTGAAGCAACCTTTTCTTTTGTCTTTTTCGGAAGCATGAAGCCTGCTTTCGTGGAATAGAAGTTACTTCTCTTCTAGGTTGGTGAGGACCTTTGTAATAGGCACTGGATCCGACACTGATTCGGATAATTTGAAATTTATCAATTCTTTTCAAACCCGGTTAAAAAGAGTATGCGAATAGTAACATTTTTGAGAAGCTCCGAATCTTGAAATGATTCAGATAAGAGTAGCCTTAACAGGAAAGATTTTCAGATCATCCAAATAACTGTTTTATCTTCGGATTTCACATCGGATATGCGAATCGGATGGGATATTAGTTTTCCTGTCAAAAATCTGTTATGTGAATTTTCTGAAAGTTTACCTGCTGAAAATGGCCTCTGTCCGAATCGCTCTAGAATCCAAGCTTTTCATAGATGCCATTATTTGCACAAGCTTCTCAACCAGGGCATTGAAAATGACAAATCCAAATTATCTGAATCGGCGTCGGATCCACTGTCTAATTTGTAGCGGTTATGCAGGAACAGGCTCTTTTTCTGCGGTTATGCAGGCACAGGCTCTTTTTCTATGTCCGATGATAACCAGCTTCAGCAGTTGCTCAGTTGCTCTGTATTTTGTTAGATAAGTTTTCACGGCCGTATGTTTGCTGCGCTTTTTGGAAAACTCTCGAATTTCAATGAAATACTTCTGAAAGTTATGGAATTTGGCTTGTTGAAGTCTAGGTAAATTTTAATTTCAAATTTTGAGCAAATTTTAAAACAGGTTGGCAAATAAGAAGGTCGAGCGTTAGATATTAGGTTGTAACGAAATAAATGGCACTGAACCACTGTAAATTTAAACAGTTAATATCTCGGCTTGTAGGCAAGTTTATTAATCGAAATAAAAACCATCTGATTCTACACATCTTTGCCAACGTGACACAAGCTTTTTTATCCCAGTAGCATAAAAATCAGAAGTTCTGGAACTGACGACATCTTCGAAAGCACTTTCGGCATCCTGTTGGTATTTGAATATTTTCCCTACCAAGAAGTCGCCAAGATGCTTGAAGAAATGGTAGTCTGTTTGGGAAGGGTCGGGAGAAAACGGAGGATGTGGTAGAGTTTCAATGCTCAGCTCATTCAATTTCTGCAACGTCATTCGTGCTACATGGGGGCGAGCATTGTCGTGCAGAAGGAGAACTCGCCTTCGGTTTACCAAGGCCGGCCGGATATCCTTCAACTTTTTCATCATTTCTTCAATTTCAATGCAGTACTTCTCTGCCGTGATGGATTCACCGGGAGGGAGGAAGCTGTGGTGAATAATTCCCAGCGAACACCACCATACTGTCACCATTACTTTCTTTTGGTGCAATTCCGGCTTCGCAAAAACCTTGGGGCTCTCATCGCTGTCCACCCACTGTGCCGATCGTCGCCTGCTGTCGTACGTTATCCATTTCTCGTCACAGGTTACGATGCGATCAAGGAATGGGTCCGTTTCGTTCCGTAGAAGCAGTGCGGACGAGATCTAAGTGATATGCCACATGTTACGGTTTGTTGTTGATCAAACGCGTAAAGACGCGCCAAAAAAATGGCGCGAGCCAGTGCCATTTAATTCGTTACAACCTAATATTTTGACTAGTCCGTGGCTTTTCGAACTGTGGGATGCAACGGTAAGAGCGACTTTCCTTTCCATTAATCCTTGCAGTTATCAAGTGCTACCGGTGCTCACACGTTTTTGGCCTCGAACGTCCCTCGTCTCAGATTTCACTTCCTGCCAGCTGGCAGGAGATGATCGAGTTCACCGCTCCCTAGACCCTCGTTCCTCGCCCGATTAATGGCGCAGGCTCTGGGTGTGATAGCACGATAAAAACGCTACTGCCCAACTGCTTTCGTTGCTTTTTTTCTCTTCTTGCCAGCGCATAGCCTTGAAATTATCGATAAATCTCTTTTCATGTTATATCCTGCGTTTGCTGTCTAATAGATCACACTAGTATTAGGTTGAGTCATAAATTTTGTAACGAAATTGGCGTTCCAGCAAAAATAAGATTATGCCGCCAAAGAAAAATGAGTGAGTTAAACGTGGTAATTGCCCTTATTCTCAATGAGCTTCTTCCGCTTCTCATGCACTGAGTAGATTACATCTTTGGTCGGTATCGACCTGAAGAAGTCGTGTTCCACCGTCGTGACTTCATCGACTTCGGCGAGGCGCCTACCATGGAGGAAATGATCCATCGACAGAAGTAGATGGCATTCAGACGGCGCAAGGTCCGGGGTGTATGGTGTTTGCTCGATTTTGGTCCAGCCCAATTCCTGGATTTTTGCCAGCGTCTGAAGTGCCGTAAGCGGTTGACCGTTGCCCTGGTGAAGAAACTTTGGCTTCTATCTACCTCCTTCTCCATTAATCTTTGCTGTATCTAGTCGAGTTGTTGGCAAAAGCGAGCGTAGAGGATGGTTTGACTACGTGGAGCAGCTTCTGGTGCACTTGACCACCACTACACATCCATCAAACGCACAGCAGGACCTTCCTTCGGTGGAGTTCCGGTTTTGACGTCAAAACCCCCAGCTCACTGCGTTTCAGCTATTGCTTTCCGTCTTCACAGTTGTAGAAGCATCAATGTTTCACCGCTGGTTAAGATTCGATCAGGGCCCCTCGCTTGAACCGGTGCAGGAGCTCTCGTCAGTCGGAAGCACAGCGATTTGCTTGGGTTTCCGTCAACGCATAAGACATTGACGAAGGCGATTTTTGCGACCTTCCAATCTTCTGCAGCCGACTACCAGTGGTCGTCTGGGAGGGGTGGAGATCAGCGGTCAGTCCTGGTGTAGTTTGAGAAGAATTCAACTTGATGGTTTGGCGCAGACGCCATTGTTTACAGCGGATGGTCTTCCCTGGAATGGTTTACCTTTGTTGCCTTTCTGGGCGGAAAAGAACTTCTGATACCATCTCCAATAATTTACTCGGTTTGGAGTGAACTTGCCGGTGACTTCCTGAAGGTGCTTAACCCCCGTGGCAGGGTTGTTGCCGAGCTTGAACTAATTGAAAATGAAATCACACACTTTTTCACTTTAAGAGGTCATCGTTCTAGAGAATAAAACTTTTCAGCAACGCAAGGAAAATTAATGACTCATAACTCAAAATGACCGTAGGGAACAAGCTTTCAATAAGTTAAAAAATAAAGGACGGCGTTACTCAATCTCTTTTGGGATGCGCCACGCATTCCACTTCCACGGGATGTCGTGGAGGGGATTTGAATGCGTATTTGGCCATACAATGACTTGCGGTGACCAGCCGATAAACAAGTCAGCGCTCTATCCTCTCCAGACAAGCCTGGTACCAATTCACCGACCCCGGAAAGATGGAAGGCTTGGTTGGCCTGGGCGAGAAATCCGAAACAGAAACTTAGTATCGTGTGCACGCGACAGCCGGCGCCTCCTCCGACTGCGCTACACGCGCCCGAGGTTGAACCCCAGCCCTCTCCCGTTCCCTTGGCATGGGAGAGGGCTGGGGTTCAAGCTTTCAAGCAAAGTATTATGCTCCTGAGAGTTCACTTTGAGCTCCAGAAAAAGCAGAAGTGTTGCAAAGTTTATGACTCAACCTGATAATTTACCAACGAACTGAAGCCACTTACCTATAAAGAGGGGAATTATCCAGTGTGCGATAGTGCCCACTAGAACACCACAGACAAGATCGTCCAATTCTTGTTGGTCTTGCAAGGAGTGTAAGCAACGACAAGGGAATCGGCTTGGGAGACGTCGGCCGACCGACCAGTTGGGACAGCGACGAGTGCGAGGACTGATGGACTATATAGGGAATTGGACCTTGCAAGCCGGTAGAGACAATGATGAAGACAGCCCCGATCCAGCTGAAGATGAGGGAGCAGCGCCTGAGGTGGTACGGACACGTCCTCAGAAGGCCAGAGAATCACCCCCATAAGGTTGGCCCTAGATTTCGAGGCACCCGGAAAGCGTCCGAGAGGAGCCTCAAGGAAGAGGTGGAAGGACGTCATCAAGAGAGATCTCGCCGAAATCGACGCCATGGCAAATGATGCCCTAGATAGGATAAGGTGGCGACAGATCACAAGAACAGCGGACCCTGCGACGCTGCGGGGCTAAACGCTTAGGAGAAGTAGAAGAAGAGCCGGTATAGCCTTACTCTCCAGGAGATGAGATGAGTAGGCGCATACACAGGAAAACGGAAGTAGGGCCTTCGGGACCCTCAGACGTCAGCGGACTGGCGTCTTGGAAAGAGGCTTGGTGAGAGTCTCGACATGGCCTACGGTGCTCTAATGAGAGGGTTTTCCACTGAAGATGTGGTATATTGTTTAAGAGTTGCACGACGCCGCATTTGTCCTAACACCTACTCCGCCAGAGTTCCTCCTGCTAAGGTAGACGCTCCTCCAAGCAAACTTTGTGAGGATTTGTTGCGTTCTGAATGGTTCCAGGAATAGATCGGGCTCAAGCCTCCTAACCTGACGCGTCGAGCTCGGCGAAGGCGCTGTTGTTTTTGCGGCCTTTGAGAGGATTTCTGAAGGAGCAGTCCTGTGGATTTGATTGGAGTGGGACGCCTGTCAGCGGATTCAATTTGAGCTAAGCACCCAGTGATGATTTCGTACGCCTATACAACATCGTTTCTGACGATAAGCTACGACTGCTGTCCCGCGTCGTTTAAGGGCCTCATGAATTTTTGAAACCTTCCTGGATTAACGCAGCGTGTTTTCATATTTCCGTTGCCGTGTCACGCATGTAATCCTTCGACACTTCAATCTTCTTATGAAAACATGAATCATCTGTGATTTACTCCCTCATACTTCCGCTCTAATCCTGACTTACTACGAATACTTCCTATATCGCTAGTAAATAAGCCGACATCGGTGAGCAGACCTGCTTTTATGGTCGCAAAATGGACCGAAAACGGGCTAAAAATTTATTCGCAAGTTTAGCGCGCGAGGTCAGACTTATAGTTCAAACCTAACCGCCCAAAGTCTCGGTATCCTTTCACAGTTATGTGTCTACGCAGTTGTGCTTAATGTTTTCGATTAAAAATTTTTTGGCTTATTCTCTCGATTTTTTGAAGGAAAATGGGTATGGATCCCTGCTCGCTGTTCTACTTGCGCCAAAATTCGTTAGGGGTGTGAATATCACCTGTATCACCTGTCGACCCGTTGATCATCGACTTGCTTAAACGGGCGCCAGCAGCGTCTTAATTCGTCCCTTTTGCGTGCCAGAGTGCTCCAAAGGATTCTCCTCGCTCGAGGGACACGAAGAGCGTCATATCGGTCGTTCAGGGCTTTCACGAAGAAGTCAGATCAACGTGTTGGTGAGCGTCGTGGTGTTCTCTTGACATCCCGCGGAATCCAGTCGGTGACGGTTCTCGCTCTCTAATATGAAATATCTTCGCATTCAGGAATATTGAGGAATATGAGGTCTACACTTTCGAGGGCCTCTCGATTGACAAGCTACTCGTTAGTACTGTTTAACAAGGGTACATGTCACGAAGTTGCACAGCATTGGGCGGTGGGGACGAACCAGCCAATCACAACCAGGCGCAGTACCGACCTTACAAATGCCAGGTAATCAGAGTACCAACCCCGCACGTCCTCTCTGAATAGGACGCCCATACTATGCGGTCTGATTGGCTGGCGCGTTCCCAGTACCCAATGCTGTGTGCCTTTGCGACATGTATCTTAACAAGTACTGTACCAATTCACCAACAATAAAGGATAAAGGACGGCGTTACTCAATTCCTTTGGGATGCGCCACGCATTCTGCTTCTACGAGATGTCAAGGAGGCGATTTAAATGCATATTTGGACAATGACAATGACTTGCGGTGGTCAGCCGATGAACAAATAAGTGTTCTGTCCTTCCCAGACAAGTCCTGTACCAACTCACCGATCCCGGAGGTATGGAAGGCTTGGTTGGCTTGGGCGGGAAATCCGAATCAGGAACCTGGTATCGGGTGCATGCGACTGTCGGCGCCTCCTCCGACTGCGCTACACGCACCCATTCACAAACTAGAGCCTATAAAACTTGGTTGGAATGAGTAGAACTGAAAAATTGCATAGGTCGAGAATAAATGTAAGAATGGGTACCGCTTTTACATTGCGCAACGGGCGCTTTGTCATTGTCATTGACACTATTAAAGGAAAGGAATATAAATGTAACCTTCGTAACAGTGTGAATGTGTTCATTTATCTGTATGGTTTCCAAACTCTTCTCGAGAAGAAGCGTCGCAGTACACCTTCGTTGGTATCCAAACTTCAGCTCGCTGCGAGCAGGTGGGAGTGATCGGATATCCATGACATTTAGTGAAATCCAGGGGTTTACGGATTTCATGCAGCGATTCCTGCTAGAACGACTGACGCGGTTGACTCAGCTAATCCCTTATGGAACCTGACAGCTGTTCAGCGGATATCTGTCTCTTCGATGACGTCTTCGGATGGCCACATACTTCCTGGAGTTATCTGTAGCGAATAAAATCCCACGTGAGCTCCCTCTCAGCATGAGGTCAAAATTTCACATTGCTACAACAGTTCTCCTTTCCGGGTCTGTCTTAGTTTCTACTTGTTTTTAATGATGCATTTCCACGAATATTTTCCGTAAGCAAAAGCTTTAGACGCTACACAACTCTATCCGGCACATATCTTACTAAGCCTTTTCAAAGTGCTCTCAGGTGTCGAGACTCGTTTACAACTTTAAATCCAACCTTTTTACCTACATTGTCGTTCGTTTTGAGGGTGGTTTTAGAACTAGATCTGATTGACAGAAGCAAACCCTGACTGGTCCGTTGGTTGGCACTGCAACGGATGGTTTACAGATGTATTACGTTGTCCGGAAAGTTCTGAGCATTTTGTGTTACTATTTTTCATTTATCTATTATTAAGTAAAAATTCAACTTGCACTGCGCATTAATGCTACTTTCTGTACAGAATTTTTCGCTGCATCTGACTAAATAATTTATGTCTCAATGTTCTTTTTTCAAATATTTTAGTTCTTGAAGGGCTTATTGAAGTATGTCGAAGCAGCAATTTCCCGAACGATATTTTATTTTCACTTAAATTGGGGCAGTCCACAGCCGAGGCAGCTCGACAAATCAGTCAAGTGTGGGGCCTAATAGCGTTGGAGAAAGCACTGTGCGCCAGTGGTTCAGTAAACTTCGGACCGGAGATTTCAACCTCGAAGATGACCGTAGCGGTTGACCTGGAGCAATCCTGGACGACGAGCTGAAGGAGTTGGTGGGAGCTGAACCATCCCAAACAGTTCGCGGGATCGGGGGAGGAGCTAGATGGCAGTAAAGCTGCTGTTGCGGATGTTTTCAAACGCATTGGGAAGGTGGAAAAGCTCGAAAAGTGGGTGCCCCACGAGTTGAGGGAGCGGCAAAAACTGTAACGTTTCGATGTTTATTCTTCTCTACTTTTACGCAACAAAATTGACCCGTTTTTGGATCGAATCATCACTTGTGATGAAAACTGGATTCTGTATGATAACAGGAAACGTTCGGGACAGTGGTTCGAAGCCGCCGAACCACCTAGGCATTTTCCAAAGGCGAACCTCTACCAAAAGAGGTAATGGTCACTGTGTGGTGGTCGGCGACTAGTGTGATCCATCATAACTTTTTGGCACCAAACCAAACGATCCAGCAGAGTCGTACTGTAAGGAAATCGACGACATGCACCGAAAATTGCCTCAATTTCAGCCAGCATTGGTCAACAGAACAGGCCCGATTCCTTTGCACGATAACGCCCTCCCCCCACACACGTTTCACAAATCACTATTCGAAAATTGAACGAATCAAAGGTTGAAGTTCTTCTTCACCTTCATATTCTCCAGACCTCTCACCAACCGACTTCCACCTTTTCAAGCACTTTTATAGCTTTCTCGCTGGTAAAACCTTCAATCAGGGCCAAGCCAAAATAGCTTTCGGAAATTTTGTCGAATCTCGATCACCTAATTTTTTCGCAGATGGAACACGTCGACTGGCGGCCCGTTGGCAAAAGTGTGCTGATTCGAACGGTCCTTATTTCGACTAAATCCGATAAGATTTAAGAAAGTCGTGGTGGTTTAAAGTGAAGCCCTCAAAACGCTGAGAACTTTCCGGACAACCTAATAGGCCAAACACTTCCTCAGATTGTCTGCTATATGTCTGAACGAGAATGAATGGCTCATCCTGCTGTTAGAAACCACAGCCGCATAAAATTCCTAGAGCTGCTCTCACTAACACTCTCATTACATGCTAGCTTGCATCTGAACATGGAATATGTTTCCGAGATAGCGCTGCTCTTCGCATGAGCGCTGCTCTTCGCATGATCAATGTAAATCTATTATATCTTACTCGGAAAGCACTTTCCAAGTGAGCAGTTTGTGTTCATTTATAATTTATGAGGTGTTGTTCTTTATAGAAACTATGGGCAATCACAAGAACTTGCTGGTATTCCAAAAGAGATTAGGTGACTTCTCTTTAAAAAACCGCAGGCTAGGAACA
>OX377203.1:101631718-101876219 GCA_947396885.1 Heligmosomoides polygyrus polygyrus
AATGCGTATTTGGCCATACAATGACTTGCGGTGGCCAGCCGATGAACAAGTCAGCGCTTTATCCTTCCCAGACACGTCTGGTACCAATTCACCGACCCCGGAGGGATGGAAGGCTTGGTTGGCCTGGGCGGGAAATCCGAACCAGGAACCTGGTATCGGGTGCACGCGACAGTCGCGCCTCCTCCGACTGCGCTACACGCGCCCTACTAAGATGAATACATACAATTTTTTACAAGAAGTTATTATTCAATCCGGCAAAATTCTAGGATGGGATGAAACAACCCCAGTAAGAGGAAATCTGTCATAGGAAAGCTCTAGCTTCCAGAGTCGGTTACTTTGTCATGGCTTATGTCCAAATTTTTAAAATACAGATTTTTGAACAAATTGAACTTGATGATACATAGGCTGTTGAAGGAATCTGGCGAGGCTGCCTGTGCAAGTGCTTTGTAGAAGGTCGTGTTTAATACTTGGAAGTGCGTGAAGACGTGCTACAGCCCACGTTCCATTTAGGAATAACTGTTTGATTGTATTAGATTACACAGGGTGTCTCAAGAAATGTCTACAGTGTTTAAGAGGTGAGAAGATGTGGTTGCTCAGAATAAAGGTAGTAAATATGTTAAGGCCTCATACGAAAGCTTAAGAAAACAGAAATTTTCTGACATATGAGAGGTATGGAATGCGCCACGCACTCGTCTGAAAGTTTGCATTTCACACTCGATTGGTTATGTTTCGCTTGAATACTTGCTTCAATTTTTTCACAAAGTGGTATTGGTTGCCTTAAGCCTTTTTGGTTTAAAACTTAGAAACACATTACGGCTTGCGAAAAGCGCAGCGTTTCCTTAAAAAATGCAGGTACTATTTGAGAGGTTCCAACATTACTGCTAGTAAAGCTTTTGAAGCTGTTCGAGGCTCATGTAGAAGCACAGGGTAACAAGATTTCTGTGGCATGTAAATACATAGTCGAGATTGCGCCATGCTCTCGCCTGAAACCTTGCATTTCAGACTCGATTGATTGTGCCTGGGCTGAATGCTCGTTACAATCTTGCTATTAATCGACCACAATAACCTGCGCTATGCTTTTTAACCTTTTCAGTGACTCAATAGCTGCATTGATGCCGATTACCCTCTCCATTCAGCTTGAATGTTACTTCATCGCTCCACAGAATCCATGTATAAAATAGGGCTCCTGCTCACATTTAAATTGTGCAGTCAATAAACTCGCACGTCAGGTGTCTTTCACGTGATTTTCAAGTTCTGAACGGTTAAAAAAGTACAGCACAGCTTAATCTGACCAATTAATGGCAAGACCGTAACAGGCAGTTACCCTATGCACAACCAATCGAGCATGATGGTGGTCTGTTGTATATGCCTTAAGATAAATATTAAAGTAAATAAGGATGCTGAACATTTGAAAGTGGTCCACCATGGAAGAGCTTTTGATTTTCCACTGTTATTGAGTACGTTCAAAACTGGAAAAGTTGGCATCATAATTGAATACAGATTCAAATTTCTTACTCACTCTAGTTGTAAATCGGAACACCAGATGTCTGTGCCTGATCCTTGTGGGAGGATAACCATTCTGCATCAGCGTAGCACGAAATCCGAAAAGGTATGACGTTGTCGTGTGGTGTAACGTAAGTATCTTTTCGACCACGGTGGATCTCTTCTGATGATGATGGACGATTATTTTCCTTCCGATGTGGATGAGGATGTATTCTAAATACTCCCTAATCCCATCCCTCCGAAGCAACTTCGCACGATTCTTTCTCCCAAGAAGGCCACTCCATCAACTTCTCGCCATCGATGCGCATTACTGTAGTTCTCAAAATCCGTGCTTTCTATTCTTTTCGAACTCGGAGGAGAATAGCTCTAGGCGGACTTGAGCACGAGCATGGTTCCTTTAAGGACTCCGTCACATATTCTCTAGCTTGCAGCAGTACCCGAACAGGTCTATGTTGTTCATGTCTGGCTAAACTTGTGCTCCTACCCATCCGTGCGCTTACTGAACTTTCAACCTGGCATTCTGATAGGGGCGCCTGTGCTCTACCACGACCCTGCTACCGACCGTTGGTCCGCCTGGCTTCCTGTAAGGCTCTAAAAAAGGCGATACCGCCAAAAAGTTAGTCAATAATGCCAATCTGTTAGCCAATCTGTACAGCCTCGTGTGGAGCTCAGTCAAAACAACGCAACAAGATCTACGATGCTGAGGTTCATAGAGTCGTACATGGCGACTTCAAGACTTAAGAAAGGACCTCCCTTCGTATGTCGCTTTCCTAGCAGCTAAGCGACTCAAATTGAACGTCAAGAACACCGAGTACCTAACGACTAACGTGAACGAGTCCGGTTCCATTAAGATTAACGGTACTGAACGCTAAATCGCCTCAAAACGAAAGCCAAAAAGGGTGGGACGTAACCCATAGCAGCAGAACACCTAGTACGTTCCTAATGTATTTCAGAAGCACAGATCTGATTCAGTCCTCGCACTTTTCCCTGCATCTTGGCTCTATTCTCTTGGAGTAGTATATGTTCTCCGACGTCACTCGTTCGAGCTCCATACGGCTATCAACAAAGGCCAAAACAAGAACCTCGGCCCTACTAGACGATTATACAAGTGGTTTTCAGTGTGGCCAGTTCCACACTAAATACAAAGAGGTCCTCCTGGAAGGGGCTTCTCTCGGAGGAGTGTGCTGCCTTCCGGCTTTCTTCGTACATACGTCAGCGGCGGCTCAGCCGTACCAACGCCTCCTTGGACCCGTTTAGGCTATTCAGGCGGTGGCACGCTCGTCCCGCCCGGAGACCGCATATCACATTTCGCGAGGCCGTTGCGAGCAAGACGTCTCTGTTTGCGTTTTATCAGTTTATTTCGAATTCCTCGTCGCACGCTGGGGGCGTTGATTGCCGGAAGGCCAGCGGATCACGGAGCACCGGCCGCCACGGACAACGCACCTCTAGAACAACCCCACGTATATGCAGGAACCTTTCAGCCCTGAACGCTTAGAAATCTCTTCATCTCTGATTCCGTTCTATTGAGCTTAATCTTTAAAAGATCCAGCTAGCTCGTATTTAAGAGCGTATATTCGTGATAACGTATTGAACATCTCTGCCCATCTGCAGCACCTCTCCGCATCACTTTCATGACACCACCCCCAAAGGTCGTTCATGTTAGGTGGGAACGAAGAGATTCGTCATTTTCGACGCTAACCTACGTCGGAATTTAAATTACAGTTCATCAAAAGCTGTAATTTAAATTCCGACGTAGGTTAGCGGTCATTTGGTCCGCTAAGCATGAGTCGGAGACTTTTCCTTCTCTCAAGAACATGGTTGTCGTAAGATCCAGCAATAAACTATCGCTGCCAAGTACAAAATTGAAGTCGGCCACGGCGTTCGCCCCACTTGTCTATTGCAAGAACAGAAAAATAGAAACAGAAATGGTTATTTATTTATTTATTTATTTATTTTTCATGTATTCATAAATGTGCTTACAAGAATCTTAGAGGAAGAGATAGTTTTAAAAAAAATCGTTTAAAACCGTTTGATGACAGGCAAAGAGAATAGCTTAAGTGATTTCTGAAACTTAAAGGTTGAAGCTCAGGTTTAAGGCGAAACATCTAAAATGGAACATCTAGAAAATTCCTTTAATTTTACTTAAAGACTTCCACCAGGTGAGAGACTCTTTGACTGAAAACAGTCGCAGTGAGCGCAAGGCTATTAGGTGATCAAACCTAGCTCTACTGGACACATCTTGGGACACGTTGTTACTGAAAATGAGAAGTTATATCGAAAGCTGTTGTGGGTGATCAAAGGATCAAGTTCCAAGCATTCTTAGGCGGATTTAATTTGAAGCAAGTTTCCGTCATAAATGAATTCTGATCGATGGGCCCCATTCCCCACTTCTGACAACCGGCTAGGCCCCAGGGCGGGACGTGCCTAGCGGATTTCGATTTCCTAAAGTGCAATCTGCATCCAGCAAATCCTCGTCTGCGCGCATTATTATTGCCCAGTCAGACTGAAGGAGTTCGCTGTACTGCGGAGGAGCGGCGACTCGCATGGGAATCACCACCGCGCCTGAGGGCACTTCCGCCCATCAGCAGGCGTAGAACGCCCTAATCGCTAAGCTGGTCGCCCTTCCAAACGGTTCACGATTTGCTAAAATTAGAAGGCGGCGTAGGGTGCCCATTAAAGCGGCTTACTTGACCACTGCCAAACCTTCCGTTATTGTGTTCATTTTTACCTATATATTTGTTAAACCAGGGCGCGTATAGCCCAGTCGGGGGAGGCGCCGTCTGTCGCCTGCACCCGACACCAGGTTCCTGGTTCGGATTTCCCGCTTCGGCCAACCAAGCCTTTCATCCCTCCGGGGTCGGTGAATTGGTACCAGACTCATATGGAAAGGATAAAGCGCTAACTTGTTCATTGGCTGGCCACCGCAAGTCATTGTATGGCCACATACGCATTCAACTCGCCTCCACGACACCCCGTAGAAGTAGAATGCGTGGCACATCCCAAAAGGAATTGAGTAATGCCTCCCTTATCCTTTATTTTTATCTGTTAAGCCAAACCAAAATCTGCACATTTAGCTTATTGTTAGTTTAGTCTTTTGATGGTAGCTTTGATCAGTATTCTGATGGTTAGTTTTGTATGTATATTTACAAACCATGAAAGGAAAACTACTTCATGAAGCCTATCACTGTGAGTAGAATCTGAGCACTATTCCTCCTCGTACCTGTCACCTGTCCACCGAAGAATTGTAAGTGACTTGCTTTTCAAAAATTTATCGAGCACTGTAGGGCTTAGCCTCCATTTTTCTATAGTGGAAGCTCTACATAGACTACTCTTATCCTACATTCAGTTGAGTAAGGCTGATTAACTCAAAGTCATTGCCAACTTAAATGCAAGACTATAATATTTTGTACCACCAGTCAGAAAAACTTATGATTTTTGTGTTTCATATGATCATATGTATGAAAACTTTTTTATTTTATTATATTTCTATTTATATTTCTTATTTGTATTATATTTCAACAATTTGAGCAGTGAATATCAAGCTTGGAATATTATAATAATATAAGAAATATTTTAGGATTAAATGTCATTGATAAAAAACATGTCCTCGATACTCGTCAACTTCTCTGAGAGCAACTTTTACAGGCATATTAAGCTTTTTTTCATAATTTCTCAATTGGAGGTATTTCCTTGCAGTAGATGGAAATTTTCATTGATATATCACTTTCATTTTTATCATTTTAGCTAACTACATGGTCAGCGACACGATCAGTGGGGTTGACAGTTTAGGTTTCCATTGTTTTAAGGAGTCTTCAGCGCTATGGTAGTTGGGAGGCAGTCTATGAAAGCGTCGGTAACACGAGAAAAAGGAACGCACCGATATTGAAGAAAACAAACAAACAATGATATAGCTTTGTATGGAATTGTGCAGTGGAAGGGACTTACATAGGTGTGAGGCTAAGTTCAACTAACGCGCCCCCTGTTAAAATTGTCTACATTTTGGCGTAAGGCGCAACGCCTGCATTCCGCGGCATGCTTTGGCGACGACCCGCCGAAGTGCCATACCACCTAGGCTTTATAATGGGAAGTGAAGCGAAGATGGTGATATGCTATCTCCCTGCCGAACTCCTCTCTTCACGTCACGACGACGTCGTTGTAGAATGGTGAGATCTTGGTCGTGAATCCACTGCACAGCTCTCGAAGGACTCTGATGTCCTGAGTAGGAACACCCTGAGTGAGCAGGACGTCGATGACCGCTTCAGTTTCGACTAAGTATTCGACTGCCTTCCTCAGGTCGATGAACGTGAGGCACAGCGGCAGCTTGTACTCTCTTCGATGAGCTTCGTAATGGTGTGTATGTGGTCGATCGCGCTGAATCCTCTCCGAAATTCCTGTTTGTTCGCATGGCTATCCTTCGTCCAGCGTTCTTCCGACCCTATTCAGGATGACTTGAGTGAACAGCTTGTAGACTACGGACAGCAGGCAGATCGGGCGATAGTTGCCAATGACGTGCACATCTCCCTTCTTGTACAGCAAGACGGTCTTGCTGTCTTCCACTGAGATGGAACCTTGCACTCCGACAGGTAGCGCGTGAAGAGTCGCGCCAGGGTGTAGATGAGGCTAGCGGGAGGTTCTTCAGGTGTTCGGGTCTGATCCTGCCGGGACCGGGTGCTGTACGTTTCTTCACCGACGAGATGGCGTGTCGGATCTCGGAAGGGAGAACAGAGGGGATGACGTATCCATCCTGCGGAAGCGGAAGATGGCGTAGGGGCAGGTGGACGTGGCTTTCGAAGAGATCGGAGTAGAAGTCGTGGATGACCTTCACCATGGTCCTTCTGGAAGAGGTGACGGTTCTGTCAAGACGTCGAAGAGCGGTCATCTTGCTCTTGAAGTTGGAGAAGTTCCTACAGGCATTGCGGATGCTGAACCCTACCTCTGCTGCATCAGCCAACACTTCCGCCCTTCTCTGCTTAATATCTTTCTTTATTGCAGCTCTGCATAGCTTTGCGAGCTCGGACGTCAGCTGGCAGTTGCCTGACTCTCGTGCTGCTCCACGCTGGCGTATCAGCTCGAGGGTTTCCGGATACAGGCGTCTCTTGGTGGTCTTCAAACTCTTGGGTCCCTTAGCACTATCGCGGAGATAGTGCACGAAGCGGTCGTATTCCTCGTCGATGTTGTCCATAATGGTATCTTCCCAAAGGCCAGCAAGAGAGGTGTAGATTTCCCAGTTGATGGTCGTTCTGGGAATTTTCTTCTTGAACTTCGCGACCTTCTCTCCTTGACGCAAAAAGCAGAACCTCGCGCGAAGTAGGAATTGATCCGATCCCGTATAGAACTTGAGGACAACGGAGACCTCGGTCAGGCAATTGTTGCGGTTGAAGATGATGTGGTCCATCTCGTTGTAGAACTGGCCATCGGAGGACACAGGGCTATCGTAGTGAGGGAGGATTCTGGAACTGCGAGATTGCGTAGATGGTCTTGGCGGGCATGGTGAACTCAGACAGCCTTTCGCCTTGCTTGCTCCACTTCAGAACTTCACATCGTGGGTCCGATGTGAAGCTCTTCCGGCGACCTTCGCGGTCCGATCTTGGCGTTGAAGTCGCCGACGATCACCTTGTAGAAGGTGTGATCTTCCTTATAGAACTTCTCCAGTTCCATGTAGAAGGCTGCGACCTCTTCGTCGTCGTAGTCGGATGTTGGGGCATAAGCGACGAACACAGCCAAAGCTGGCACGGAGCCACATCGCTTCAGTCGCAGATGTCCGATTCGGCTTGTCCGAGACTCGTATGCGATGTTCATGGCCAAGTGCGTGTTGACGAGCACCCCAACGAGATTTGTTCGAAGAATTTTGTGGGCAAGAAGGCGAGGTGTTACTGCTCTTGTTCATTAATCGGTCAGTCTTCCTGTTCTGTGTCTTCTGAGGCACACACATATGTATATGCCTTCAAGTAGTAGTGGTTGACTCATTCGCGAATGTAGCTTCGAGACCTCGTGTCGTTTCTTATACCCAAATTTCAATGTGCAGTAAGGTTTCGTCGAACTTTTTCTTTCTTTTTCTATATGGCTTCTATTTGACAACCAATGTATATTTAAAAATGTGCAACATCGATAAGTACGTCTCTATCCATCCACTCCGCTGATCACGAGAAAGTGTCGCAGTTCTTCTTGATTTGGGGACCACAAACCATGTCAGAATCTCAACGATTAAGCAGGATATACCCTTCATAACACCCTCTTAAAAGAGGCTGTTACTCTTCATTGCTATCATAACAATTCACCACAGTGGATAGCCTAACCACGCTAACCAGTCACTCCATTTCTTTTCTTCCTTATATTGAAGTTAAGATGGAATATGTGCACCAAGTTACAAATGGTGGTTCTAGGAGCCAATTTTAACCTTTGGAGTGCTGCATCTTATTAGCTCTTGAATGTTTTGTTCTGATAATCGAAGGTAAATAAGTTAAGAACGAAAAGCTTCATTTTCGGAAAAGCTTCCCTACATGGGAACGAGAATTTTCCTTCATTTTGATTAGAACTTGACGAAACCATATTTTCTCAAGATCTCAGCTGAACAAGATTATTTTAATGTAGCAAACTTGATGACACTTGAGACACTATTTACGTACGCAATGCCTTTTGACGAAACTTGAAAGGCAGAGCACATCTTGTATTCAGTTGTCGCATGTTTCTTCATACGACACGCACGACGGTAGCTTCTTTCTTCTGCTTTCTTCGATGTATTTTTCTAGAGGTTGTTCTTTTTTTCAGTTAACGAAAAATGTGATCTGATCTGGCTTGGTAGACTCTGTAGTAGTTCACATAATTCAGCCTTCATTCACTGCTGAAGATTCCTGGAAGGTTACGATGGCAGCTGCATTAGCCTTCTTCACGGGATACCAATGACAAGAGAGGGTTGGCTTTTCTTAACTACCACTTGGCTTCCATATAGTTCTGAGCACGTCTAATAACCCAACTTTTCCATGCAGGAAAGTGTGACAATCGTCTCCGACAGTTAACTTTGAGTCACTTTAGTATCAAAGGTTTTTCATTTCTGTTCTAAATCATGTTTTGTTGAGACAAGATGAACATTCTAGCTGAAAATCTGAAAGCGCTCAGCACAGGTTTCTTGTCCATCCACCCTATTTCGTACCCAAAGAGAATTTAGTAGCAATTTCCACCATCGAAAATTTAGATCCTTTCTTATGGACGTTATTAGAGAAAAAAGGTGGAATGATAAAGGATAAGGATAAAGGATAAAGGACGGCGTTACTCAATCCCTTCTGGGATGCGCCAGCGCATTCTACTTCTACGGGATGTCGTGGAGGCCACATGAATGCGTATTTGGCCATACAATGACTTTCGGTGGCCAGCCGATGAACAAGTCAGCGCTCTATCCTTCCCAGACAAGTCTGGTACCAATTCACCGACCCCGGAGGGATGGAAGGCTTGGTTGGCCTGGGTGGGAAATCGGAACCAGGAACCTGGTATCGGGTGCACGCGACAGTCGCGCCTCATACGACTGCGCTACACGCGCCCCTGATAAAGGATACCGTTGGTTAATCCTTCTTGGGATGCGCCACACCTTCTGCTTCTATGGGATGTCGTGGAAGCAATTCGTATTTGGCCCACACGATGACTTGCGGTGGCCAGTCGATGTACAAATCTGGCACCAATTCAGAGGACCCGGGAGAGATGGAAGGCTTGGGTGATCCAGGTAGGAAATCCGAACTAGGTAGAAAGCTCGACTCAGGAGCCCACGACAACCGGCTCCTTCCTCCGACTGCGCTACTACGCGACTACAATCTATACCATACGCATATAATTGAAAATTGCCTGAAATTGACTTCTAAAAATTGTTAAGCGAAATTTAACAGAAAACCCTTAGCGACTGTCTGTGTCATGGTACACAGACAGTCGCTAAGGTAGAAGAAAGCCGTTTTCCACCATATAGTTCACTTGCTCTGCTAATGTAGTAGCAAAGAGTTCTCCAAGTTGCGCCCAGGTTACTCTGTTCTTATCGCGTTGCGTGGCTAACATTATGCAGCAATTTTTACCGGACATCCTACACACTTCCTGAAATGACAATATTTGCACCGCTAGACGTAGGCTGCACGACATCTAATGGGCTCCTCCCGATGGTCGCTTCCGGCTTCTGACAGGGTATCCTCCTCCTCGCAGCTCGGTGCCGTTTCCGCCTCGGTTGTAGCCGTCAGTGAGCCGCATTACTTGATAGATATTGTTGTCGGGATGTGTGTTCGCTGTTGATTTCGATGGCTCCGCACTTGCTCCGTGGACCAGACGAGTGTTTTCAGACTTCACGACGCTATCGGATGGCCGCTGAGACGTTCAGTTTCCTCTCGCCGGACGGAGAGCTGTGAGTCGAGCCATTCTTCATATTTGATTCTCTCCTTACGCATGGTCTGTATGTTTTCTTCGCTTTGTCTAGGTTAACAGCTTCATACACTGTTTCTTCATTGGATGTATCGCGGTAAAAGCCGCACTACATATTGTACTTTCGGGACTCCAGAGGTCGAGCAGAGGTCGAAAAAAGTGCCGCCCATACTTCGCCTAGGGAGTGTGCTGATAACGAATCTTACATCCGTTTTGAAATTTCGGCCGATTACGGTAGTTTACTGTAGGTACTGGTGACTAAGAGCGTCGATGTCATAATCACCGATTTCGCCCAAACTTCGCTTGGGGGGGGGGGTTATTTGTGGTGTTGATCACGAATCTGACATCTGTTTGTCGTTTTACGCCGGAGTGCGGTAGGTTACGGGAGCTACCGGTGACTAAGGGTGTCGAGGTCATAATCACGGATTTCGCCAAAACTTCGTCTACCGGGGCGAGGTGTTACTTGGGGGTGCTGATCTGACATCGGTTTTCGAAGTTTCGGCCGATTACGGTAGGTTACGGTAGAGCAATAGTTCCACGATGTTTGCTGCCAGTAATTCCGAAAAAATACCCCGATTCTAGGAGAGTTTGTGGTCATGGTTGAACTGGATGAAACTTGTGTGACCAAGAAGAAGTACAATAGAAAGCGCTGGGTGCGCCGGCACCACTGGCTATTCGGAATCTACGAACGGGGAAGTGGCAGATCGTTCCTGAAGTTGGTGCGCAGGACGGACGCGAACCTCTTAGAAGCTGATTACATGCGCTGTTAGGCAATGTTAAGATACTTGTTAGATATTCTCAAGCGTTCCTTACTGGGCGAAATTCGAGCAAAATCGGTTGCCATATCTTAGTCACCGGTACCTACCGTAACCTACTGTACTCCAGCGTAAAACAACAAAAAAGATTTCAGATGCGTGATCAACGTCCCAAATAACCCCCGTAGGCGAAGTTTGGGCGAAATCGGTGATCATGACCTCGACATCCTTAGTCACCGGTACCTACCGTATCCTACCGTAATAGGCCGAAATTTCATAAATGAATGTCAATGTCGTGATCAGCACCCCAAACACGCTCCCTAGACGAAGTTTGGACGGAAAATTTTCTTTCGACTTCTACTCAACCTCTGGAGTCCCGAAAGTACAATAGTGCCGTTAAAACTTCTTCAAAAACTACGAGATCCATCTGTCACCTGCTTTGTGTACTTATTTTACACCAGAAATCTCCTACACTTACTATTATACATAGCTTACTGTTCGTATTCGTAGTTTTCCGCCTCGATGTCTATCAGCTCCACCAACTTTTCGAACAATGTTACAGATTTACAGAAGAGTAGAAGCTTGTTATCGTTGCCTAGAGTTAGATAAATATGCTTTACGTGGAGTCAGGACCATAGGCGGTTCCGGAGACGGACGAATTCACCGCTTGCTGGACGAGTTTACTTTTTGTGTTGTTTACGTTTTTCGCCTAATCCAGGGACAGTTGCCCAGAAGACGAAGAATCCTCTCAAATTGTCATCTCTCAGGCTTATCTCTATGGGTTTTGTTTCAACTGGACATAGGCTTTACAATGTGTAGAAGATGCAAAGAAACGAATAAAATTGAATTGAAATTAACTGAAAGAATTTCGTCACCTCAGATGAACTTTTTAGCAAATAATTTCAAGCACTTGTGTTATATTATTATTGCCTTATTGTTTTATTACTGTTAATATAAGGGTTTCTATTATGTCTTGTAGTTTTGTAATTGGTATGCATTTAAGCTATTGCTCCCAGCTTTGCCAACAAAACGAAGCTTGGAAAAGGAACTGTGTAACACTTAAGCGTAGAATACAATCGGAATGTAACCATAGTGTCCAGAACTGCTTAGCCTTTGTGCAAGATGGAGATGTCAACTGCGTACTGATTTATTTCGGGAAATTCGAAGAAACCGTCAACGCAAAGTGCTAAGCTTCTACTACGTGGAATGATTAGTGTCTTGTATCTGCACCCTGTGTCGCTTTATCTCCTCTGTTCGAATTCCAGCAAATAAATATTTCAGCGAACTCCAAATTTTGCAAAAATGAACTTAGTCAATAAATCGGAAAGTTCACGTTTCAAAACTGGCCAAGCTTTTCCTAATTTTATTTATCGTTTTGGAGCCGATTGGCTTCTTGCATTTGAATTTCACGATTACATGAAATCGCCAAGAAATCATTATAGTTTTCACAACATAAGGGTAAGGATCTTCCCTAACTTTCTTTGCGGGGTACGCCACGTACTTTTCATTAACGGGATATCATGGAGTATTGAATACACACATGTCTTTGCCTACGCATTAACTCGCAAATGATGCTTGCCTATCGTCTTGTCAACTCGCGGTGACACGACGATAGGCAAGGCATCATTTTGTCCTTCGAGACCAGGTCTGGTATCAACTCACTGATCGCCCAGGGGTGTACCTGATCAAGAGCTACATACTTCACCTACTATGTGTATTTGCGATTCGAATTTTAGGGCGCGTGTAGCGCAGTCGGAGGAGACGCCGACTGTAGCGTGCACCCGATACCAGGTTCCTGGTTCGGATTTCCCGCCCAAGCCAACCATGCCTTCCATCTCTGCGGAGTAGGTAAATGGGTACCAGACTCTTCTGGGAAGGTTAGAGCGCTGACTTGCTCATCGGCTGGCCAACGCAAGTCATTGTATGGCCAAGTACGCATTTAACATGCCTACACGACATCCCGTAGAAATAGAATACGTGGCGCATCCCAAAAGGGATTGAGTAACGCCGTCCTTTCTCCTTTTATCCTTTATGTATTTGAGTGACGAAAAATTCTGAAACAAGAGTTTTGTTAGTATACTGAACATTACAGCTGTGTTATCTACTCAGGCTTTAATTGTACTATATTTGAATGAAACGATTACTCTAAATTTTTCTGCATAAAGTCTGCTTCTTCTTTCTCAAATAGTTTAAAATATTGATTAGAGAAATGGAAAAATTGGCGTTATTCCATCTCTTTGCGGAATGCGTCATACGCTCCACTTCTTCCGAACATCATGGAGGCGAATTGAATGAGCGTTAGACCTCTACAATGATTTTTAACCTTTCCTAGGCGAATTTGTACCACTTCACCGGAGCCAGAGGGATGGAAGGCTTGGCGGGGATAGGGGGTTAGAATCTGCAAAAGTAGCTGTCGATTCGAGGTACGCGCAACAGCCAACGCCTCCAGCGACTGCGTTTTTGCGCCACGCAGACCTATCCTAATCGGAGGGGGCACAGCTAGAAAAGCGTAACAAATACCAAGAGGGTTGAATCTCCTTGCTGGCAAACTGCAAACGAAGCACCTCTTGCAGGGCAAATCAGTCTGTCATCCTTGTAGGTTCACCTTTAATTCTGTCGTTGTTGGCAGAAGGACTGAACGCATCACCCGACACCACTTGGGTAATCTCTACCACACAACGTCGCATGAGTGGAGGAATGGGAGCACTGCTATTTGAGCGCACTGGAGCCAGTTTGAATTAGCAAAATTTGGTTGAGGGGGAGGACTATATGAATAGAGCAGCATTGAGGAGCGAACAATTTGCTTTCAGCGTTGAAATGTTCGCGGAAAAAGTAAGCGACTCTTCCTGCTATGACTGTGCTTCTATACTGTCATTGAAGAATAGGGTGAATCGGAGAAAACCAATTCCTCTGCCTTAAAAAACAAGTTTCCGCCTCTAGTTGCAGCAGAGGGATGTCAGTGCAAGGTACGGTGAGGTACCCCATTTTCGTTTCGATTTGAACATGTGTAAAGCTAACGAAAGAAAAGGTATGTAGCTGCGAAGTCACCTGCTTCACTCGCTTTCCCGTTGGTCGCCTTTTTCCTTGCTTCTTGCTCTCTTGTGGTTATCCCTAATTTTCGCATAATCTCTTAGAAGGGAAGGGCCTGAAGCGTATGTCTGAACGGGGGGAGCGAGTCATATAGGGAGAATCCCCACACCTCAATTAGTTTTAAAATGTGCTTATTTTTGCGTAAACCCAAGGAGAACTGGGTCCTTGAAGTTACTCTGGAATCGGCGTCTCACGAGTTCGGGGGTCTTTACGCCTCCGATGCCACCGCCGGCAGCTGCTCGAGGCGCAGTGTATAGTGGCGTCACTTAATGCGGGGGAGGTCGGGAGTTCGATTTCCCTGCGATGATGCATCCTTGCATTTCATCTGATTGGTTGAGATTTGAAGGATTCTGACGTATATACCATTTCAGATTTTTCTGCCCATTTTTCCAGCTGTATGCTGTGGAGAGCAACTTTCTTGCGACTTGTTCATTACTGACCGGTCGTTTAACCAAGAGGCAATGAGAAAGCTATTCAACATAATGGAGTATAAACGTTCACCATCAGTGATATACAGGCACAAAATGCATGGAACGGATGCACTGGTCACAATACGGACAGCGTTTGAAGGCTATAGGCTTCTCAGAGCTTGATTCCATACATGGACCAATGACCTCGGCTCCATAGACGATATCCAGTTGAAGACGTACCCTTCCCTCCGAAACAAGAATTCTCCCCGAAACCGTTATCATATACCCACTACTTGCTTGCCTCTCCACGTTTATCAGTTCATCTTGCGGATCCCAATCTTCTTCTTCCACCACTTCCTAGCTGTTCGTCATCGTCAACTTCAACATGACGTGCTTCGAAGACTTTGAGTATACAGGTAGTCCGTTCGGCCAGCTTGATCTCTTCCCTCGAGGGGTCTGAAGGTGGGCCACACTTCAGCGTGAGCAGGCGGACCACCACTCGAGCACCGGCGGACATTGCTGATGTTAGGTTTTAGAAAACCTTCAGCAGACCTCTGATTTCCAGGTAACAGGCAGAGATGAGGGAAAGAGTGTATCGATGCCGTTTAGGTTAATTTGCGGAATCCGCTCACCTCGTTCCTCATTTGAACCACCTCCGACGTCACATTCTGGTCTCTTTTGAAAATCCGAGCAGGATGGTTTTGCCTGAGGTCATTGGTCTATGTATGGAATCAGACTGTGAGGAGTCTGCACCCTTTATACATTGCCCGTATGTGCCCTTCATGGACTTTGTACCTGTGTATCAGGTGTTGAACATTTGTACATCATCATGTTGAATACCACAACATGCAGCTGGAAGATTAGGCAAAAAAAAAAACTCTGAAAATGGTGTAGACATCAGAATCCTTCAAATCTTAACCAATCAGAAAAATGCAAGAACGCAGCATTGCAGGAAAATCGAACCCCTGATTTTCCTACCTACCCCCTCCCTACCCTACTCCTTCCTTTTAACCACTTGACATAAAAGGAATACATTTTTATACTAATTAAGAGTTGGGAACTCTTTCCATATGACTGCTCTCCCCGTTCAGAGATACGCTTCTTGATAGTGTGCTCATGCTTCAACACCGTCAAGAACCTCTTCCCAATGAGGTTCAGCTGCTCCACCACATTCATAGGAATCAATAAAACGACTCGTCTACACGAAGCTCGCTATCGTCGGTCCCAGACAACGTCTACAATGCTCTTTCGCTCTGGGAAGGTGCCACAAGAAGCAGCAGGTTTTCCGCGGCTGTCTCTCTCTCTTTCTAAAGGAGTCTTGTCAACAATTTCGCTTCTATCACATTCCTTTATAAATTGAATTTGTCGACGAACTGAAAAACGCTCGAACTTGTGACTTGCTCGGCTTGCATATTGGTCCACGTGATCGTTGAAAGGAAGGTTGTTAAAGAAAGACCATCATCAAATCGTTGAATAGGACCGAATAAAACTACATCCTAACTCTATAGTAAGAGACCTTTTTTGATCCTTACTTAAAGCATCGACAAGATTTTTTAAAACGAAGCACTTCGTATTTTTTGTTGGATAGAGTTTCAACGACGGAGGGTGTGCTCCACGCTATCGCTCTTGGGGACAGCAGGCAAGGTCAGATCTATGGAATAGGATGCATTAGCAGTCGCAACTTCTACAGCTTCCTTCCATCTTAAATTAATATGTTTTCAATGAAAGATTAAAAGATGGCAGATATGCAGGTCTTCACAGATTCGCTCATCTTGACAAAGCCGCTCCGGCATTAGGCATATGCTGAACTCCGTCAACAATTTAGTAGGACAGTGCCAGAAAAGTGATTTAGAGAGGAGAGAGGAGAGACCCTGACCCTCCATTTCTTCCATAACTGACGGCTTCAGCGTAGTCGTAGCCAATTTGTTATCAGGGCCCGGATTCATCAAGGTACATACCCATGGGTATGCATACCAACGACGTGTACATACTCGCGATTCATGATAAACCTTACCCGCCAAATCGTGGGTATATCAGTGGGTAGAGAAAACCCGCCGATCGTCGTGGGTACATCTGTATACCCGCAACTCATTCGCGCCCCATTGGCAAAATGGCACTCCAGTGAGATCATCTGTTTTCGCGAAAGGCCTAGCTATACCCTTGATTCCTTTCATGAACACGATTCGGAGCCACTACCCATTGCTGGTGGTGGGTATGATTCCCTTACGGTATCTCTACCTATACCCATTGCTTGATGAATCCGGGCCCAGATGTCCTTCTACCGATATAAAAAGTACGTATGCGTGCTTGACATTTTCATTTAAAAGCCTTTGGAAAAATTCTTATGATGTTAAAAATGTGAAAGAGGGTGGAGACTTCGCAGGTTTGGTGTACACCTTTTCTTTTGTCTTTTTCGGAAGCCAGAAGCCTGTTTTCGTGGAATAGAAGTGATTTCTCTTCGAGATTGGTGAGTACATTTGTAGTAGACATTGGATCCGGCACTGAGTCGGAGAATTCGAAATTTTTCATTTTTCCAAATCCGGTTAAAAAGAGTACGCGAATAATAACATTTTTGAGAAGCTCCTTATCTTGAAATGATTTAGATAAGAGTAGCCTTAATAGAAAAGATTTTCAGATGGTCCAAATGACTGTTTTATTTTCGGATTCCACATTGGATATCTGAATCGGATGGGATACCAGTTTCCGTATCAAAAATCAGATACGTGAATTTTCTGAAAACTCATCTGCTGAAAATGACCCCTATACGAATCGCCCTAGGATCCAAACTTTTCAAAGATGCCATTAATCGCACAATACTTTCAACCAGAGCATTGAAAAAATGACAAATCCAAATTATCCGATTCGTCGTCGGATCCACTGTCTAATTTGTAGCGGTTAGTGCAGGTGCCAACTCTTTTTCCATAACCGATGATAACCAGCTTCAGCAGTTGCTCAGTTGTTCTGCATTTTGCTAGATAAGCTTTCACGGCCGACGTTTGCTGCGTTTTTTGGAAACTCTCGAATTTCAAAGAGATATTTCTGAAAGTTACGGAATTTTGCATGTTGAAGTCCAGGTATCTAATTTTAAACAGGTTGGCGACTAAGAAGGTCGAGCGTTAGATATTTTGACCACTCCAGGGCTTTTCGAACTGTGGGATGTAATGGTAAGAACGACCTTCCTTTCTATTAATCCTTATATTTGATAGAGATATTGCGCTACGAACTCGCCCGCGTGTGCACTTGCGAGCGGTCGCCTCACTCGATTGATAGGTCTTCTTCTGTATGCATTGTTCACGGCGCACTCCAAAAGCAAGCTGGACAGTCTTAGAACAATTTCTGAAAACGGCGGGAGAAAATTTACGATAAAACTCCTCAAACGGTCACCCTAAGGGCTGCCGCGCCCATTCGATTGATAGCTTCGACTCTGTATGCATTGTTCACGTCGCACTCCAAAGGCAAGCTCGACAGTCTTAGCACAATTCCTGATTACGACAGCTAGGAATTTCTGATAAATCTCCTCAAACAGTCACTCTACAATCTGTTGCTCGCTCCACAGGTTGCCTCGCCCACTCGATTGAATGTGTCGGGCCTATATGCTTGTTCAACTCTACTGAGATTTATATATCAGAAGATAGAGCTTGAGCTGCTAAGCTCAAATACATGCTTATTTTTACAAATACTTGACTTTTTAAAAAATTATTCGAAAAAGCCGCCTTGGAACGCTCCAAGGCGGCTTTTTCAGCAATTGACCAAAGGACATGCGTGGTACTGTAGCCATCAGATGCTACCGCTCCTCACGAGATTTTGCCCCAGAACGTCCCTCGTCTCAGATTTCGCTTCCTGCCAGCTGGCAGGAGATGACCGAGTTCGCCGCTCCCTAGACCCTCGTTCCTCGCCCGATTAATGGCGCGGGCTCTGGGTGTGATAGCACGATAAAAACGCTACTGCCCAAGTGCTTTCGTTGCTTTTTTTTCTGCTTGCCAGCGCATACCCTTGAAATTATCGATAAATCTCTTTTCATGTTATATCCTGCGTTTGCTGTCTAATAGATCATACTAGTATTAGGTTGAGTCATAAATTTTGTAACGAAATTGGCGTTCCAGCAAAAATAAGATTATGCCACCAAAGAAAAATGATTGAGTTAAACGAGGTAATTGCCGTTATTCTCAATGAGCTTCTTCCGCTTCTCATGCACTGAGTGGATTACATCTGTAGGATTTGGTCGGTTCGACATGAAGATGTCGTGTGCCACCGCCGTGACCTCATCGACTTCGGCGAAGCGCCTACCATGGAGAAAGTGATCCGTCGAAAAAGTAAAGTGGCACTCAGCCGGCACAATGTTCGGGGTGTATGGTGGTTGCTTGATTTTGGCCCAGCCCAATTCCTAGATTTTTACCGGCGTCTGAAGTGCCGTAAGCGGTCGGTCGTTGCCCTGGCTGATGAAACATTGGCTCGTATCGACTTCTCTCTCCACTAATTTTTGCTGGAACTAGACGAGTTGTTGGCAAAAGCGAGCGTCGAAGATGGTTTGACTACGTGGAGCAGCTTCTGGTACACTTGCCCACCACTACACATCCATCAAACGCACAGCAGGACCTTCCTTTGTTGGAGTTCCGGTTTTGACGTCAAAACCCCCAGTTCACTGCGTTCCAGCTATTGCTTTCCGGCTTCACAGTTGTACTGAAGCATCCATGTTTCACCGCTGGTTGAGATTTGATCAGGGTCCCTCGCTTGAATCGGTGCAGGAGCTCTCGGCAGTCGGCAGCACACCGATTCACTTGGTTTTCCGTCAAGGCATGAGGCACTGACGAAGGCGATTTTGGCGACCTTCCAATCTTCTGCAGCTGACAAGCAGTGGTTGACTGGGAAGAGTGGAGATCAGCGGTCAGTCCTTGCGTAGTTTGAGAAGAATTGGACTTGATGGTTTAGCGCAGACGCCCTTTGTTTACAGCGGTTGGTCTTCCCGGGAGTGGTTTATCTTTGTTGCCTTTCTGGGCGGAAAGGAACATCTGATACCATCTCCAATGATTTACTCGGTTTGGATGATGAACGTGGCGGTGGCTTCGTGCATCTGATTGATCCTCGTCGCTGGATTGCTGCTGAGCTGGAACTAATTGAAAATGAAATAACACACTTTTTCACTTTAAGAGATCATCGTTCTAGAGAATAAAACTTTTCAACAACGCAAGGAAAACTAACCACTCATAACTCAAAATGACCGCTAGGGAACAAGCTTTCAATAAGATAAAGGATAAAGAACGGCGTTACTCAATCCCTTTCGGGATGCGCCACGCATTCTACTTCTACGGGATGTCCTGGAGGCGATTTGAATGCGTATTTCGCCATACAATGACATGCGGTGACCAGCCGATGAACAAGTCAGCGCTCTATCCTCTCCAGACAAGTCTGGACCAATTCACCGACCCCGGAGGGATGGAAGGCCTGGTTGACCTGGGCGGGAAATCCGAAACAGAAACCTGGTATCGTGTGCACGCGACAGCCGGCGCCTCCTCCGACTGCGCTACACGCGCCCGAGGTTGAACTCCAGCCCTCTGCCGTTCCCTTGGCATGGGAGAGGGCTGGGGTTCAAGCTTTCAAGCAAAGTATAATGCTCCTGAGAGTTCACTTTGAGCTCCAGAAAAAGCAGAAATGTTGCAAAGTTTATGACTCAACCTGATAATTTACTGAAGCCACTTACCTATAAAGAGGGGAATTATCCAGTATGCGATAGTGCCCACTAGAACACCACAGACAAGATCGTCCAATTTTTGTTGGTCTTGCATGGAGTGTAAGCAACGACAAGGGAATCGGCAGCGGAGACGTCGGCCGACCGACTACTTGGGACAGCGACGACTACGAGTACTGATGGACTACATGGGGAATTGGACCTTTCAGAGTCGGTAGAGCCAATGATGAAGACAGCCCCGATCCAGCTGAAGATGAGGGAGCAGCGCCTGAGGTGGTACGGACACGTCCTCAGAAGGCAAGAGAATCACCCCCATAAGGTTGGCCTAGATTTCGAGGCACCCGGAAAGCATCCTAAGGAAGAGGTGGAAGTACATCATCAAGAGAGATCTCGCCGAAGCCGGCAGATGACGTCCTTGATAGGATGAGGTGGCGACAGATCACAAGAACAGCGGACCCTGCGACGGTGCGGGGCTAAACGCTTAGGAGAAGAAGCAGAAGAAGAAGAAGAAGAAGAAGAAGAAGAAGAAGAAGAAGAAGAAGAAGAAGAAGAAGAAGAAGAGGTATAGCCTACTCTCCAGGTGATGAGATGAGTAGGCGCGAACACAATAGCGGAAGTAGGGCCTTCGGAACTCCCAGACGTCAGCGGACTGGCGTCTTGGAAAGAGAATTGGTGACATGGCCCACGGTGCTCTAATGAGAGGGTTTTCCACTGAAGATGCGGGATATTGTTTAAGAGTTGCACGACGCCGCATTTGTTTTAACAGCTACTCCGCCAGAGTTCCTCCTGCTAAGGTAGACGCTCCTCCAAGCAAACTTTGTGAGGATTTGTTGCGTTTTCATTGGTTCCAGGAATAGATCGGGCTCAAGCCTCCTAACCTGACGCTTCGAGTTCGGCGAAGGCGCTGTTGTTTTTGCGGCCTTTGAGAGGATTTCTGAAGGAGCAGTCCTGTGGATTTGATTGGAGTGGACGCCTGTCAGCGGATTCAATTTGAGCTAAGCACCCAGTGATGATTTCGTACGCCTATACAACATCGTTCCTGACGATAAGCTACGACTGCTGTCCCCCCGTGTCGTTTAAGGGTCTCATGAATTTTTGAAACCTTCCCGGATTAAGGCAGCGTGTTTTCATATTTCCGTTGCCGTGTCAAGCATGTAATCCTTCGACACTTCAATCTTCTTATAAAAACATAAATCGTCTGTGATTTACTCCCTCATACTTCCGCTCTAATCCTGACTTACTACGAATACTTCCTATATCGCCAGTAAATAAGCCGACATCGGTGAGCAGACCTACTTTTATGGTCGCAAAATGGACCGAAATCGGGCAAAAAATTTATTTGCAAGTTTAGCGCGTGAGGACGGACTTACAGATTAAACCTAACCGCCCAAAGCCTTGGTATCCTTTTACAGTTATGCGTCTAGCAGCCGTGCTTAATGTTTCCGATTAAAATTTTTTGGCGTATTCTCTCGAATTTTTGGAGGAAATGGGTTTGGATCCCTGCTCGCGGCTCTAGACGTGCGCCAGAATTCATTTGGGGTGTGAATATTACCTGTGTCACCTGTCGACCCGTTGATCATCGACTTGCTCGAGCGGGCGCCAGCAGCGTCTCCATTCGTCCCTGTCGCGTGCCAGAGTGCTCCAATGGATCCTCCTCGCTCGAGGGACTCGAAGAGCGTCATATCGGTCGCTCAGGGCTTTCACGAAGGAGTCCGACCAACGAGTTGGTGGGCGTCCTGGTGTTCTCTTGACATCCCACGGATTCCAGTCGGTGACGGCTCTCGGATCTCCCTCGATAGAGAGCCTTCGGGCTCTCTTGTTAAGAGGGATCTCGGGCCGCTTGTCGCAGGGCCACGTGGCGCGTCCCCGGGTGGTGGATAGGGGAATTAAACGCGAACCAAATGCGACCGTGTACTGCCCAGAGACGCAGGTGGGATGCAGGGGATGGACTCCTTGCTCCTGCTGTGTCGGGTCGATGCGTTCCTTGTGCGTGGGAGCGGCATGTTCGTGCACAGTGTGCGTGGATGTGTCCGTGACTGTGCGGATTGTAACTGTGTCGGCTCGGCCAAAAGCTTGCACTCGGTAGACTGGGAGTACATGTAAGGCGATTCGAGGCCGCCTTAAGTCTCGCCCCGTCCCTTCGGGCAGTCTGGCTGGCTGCCCGGAGTACCCCGCCCGCACGACAGAGCCTGACTAGCTATCCGTGTTGTATTCCAGTCAAACACAGCAGCACTAAAGGGCCTCATTCCCCTGACCCCGAAAGAGCCCCCATTTCTGCAGCGATGGGAAGGACGAGTACGGAGAGGCTGCTAAAATCTCAGGGCCTAACCAGGCTGCGCAAACTGAGAAGGACTAGGATGACGATCTGTACTTACAACGCCCGCACGCTTGCGTCCGAAGCATCCGTCGAGGACCTGATGATGCAAGCCAGGAAGATCAAGTACGACGTCATCGGACTGACCGAGACGAGAAGACACCACCCCCTACACGCCGCCTACGACTCCGGAGAAGAACTGTTCCTCGGAACATGCGACAGCAGGGGAGTAGGCGGCGTTGGTGTCCTCGTCAACACGCACTTGGCCATGAACATCGATTCGTACGAGTCTCTGACTAGCCGAATCGGACGTCTGCGACTGAAGCGATGTGGCTCCGTGCCAGCCTTGACTGTGTTCGTCGCGTATGCCCCAACATCCGACTACGACGACGAAGACGTCGAGGCCTTCTACGTGGAGCTGGAGAAGTTCTATAAGGAAGATCACACCTTCTACAAGGTGATCGTCGGCGACTTCAACGCCAAGATCGGATCGCGAAGGTCGCCAGAAGAACTTCACATCGGAACCCACGGTTTGGAGTGGAACGAGCAAGGTGAAAGGCTGTCTGAGTTTATCATGTCGACCAAGACCATCCATGGAAACTCGCAGTTCCAGAAGCCTCCCTCCCTACGATGGACCTGGGAATCTCCCGGTGGCCAGTTCCACAACGAGATCGACCACATCATCTTCAACCGCAAGTATTGCCTGACCGATGTCTCCGTTGTCCCCAAGTTCTACACGGGATCGGACCACCGCCTCCTTCGCGCGAGGTTCCGCTTTTCGCGTCAAGGAGAGAAGGCCGCGAAGTTCAAGAAGAGGTATCCCAGAACGACCATCAACTGGGATCTCTACACCTCTCTTGTCGGCCTTTGGGAAGATGCCGTCATGGACAACGTCGACGAGGAATACGATCGCTTCGTGCACCATCTCCACGATAGTGCTAAGGGAGCCGAGAGCTTGAAGACCACCAAGAGACGCCTGTCTCCGGAAACTCTCGAGCTGATACGCCAGCGTGGAGCAGCACGAGCGTCAGGCAACTACCAACTGACGTCCGAGCTTGCAAAGCTATGCAGAGCGGCGATAAAGGAAGATCTCAAGGAGAGAAGGGCGGAAGTGTTGGCTGAAGCAGCAGAGGCAGGGCTGAGCATTCGCAATGCCCGCCGGAACTTCGCCAACTTCAAGACCAAGATGACCGCTCTCCGACGTCCTGACGGAACCATCACCTCTTCCAGAAGGACCATGGAGAAAGTCATCCACGACTTCTACTCCGATCTCTTCGATAGCCACGTCCACCTGCCCCCATGCCATCTTCCGCAGGATGGATACGTCGTTCCCTCTGTTCTCCCTTCCGAGATCCGACACGCCATCTCGTCGGTGAAGAAACGTACAGCACCCGGTTCTGACAGGATCAGAGCTGAACACCTGAAGAACCTCCCGCCAGCGCTCATCAACACCCTGGCGCGGCTCTTCACACGCTACCTGTCCGAATGCAAGGTTCCATCTCAGTGGAAGACCAGCAAGACCGTTTTGCTGTACAAGAAGGGAGACGTGCACGACATTGGCAACTATCGCCCGATCTGCCTGTTGTCCGTAGTCTACAAGCTGTTCACTCGAGTCATCCTGAATAGGATTAGTAGAACGCTGGACGAAGGACAGCCATGCGAACAAGCAGGATTTCGGAGAGGATTCAGCACGATCGACCACATACACACCATTACGAAGCTCATCGAAGTGTCGCGAGAGTACAAGCTGCCGCTGTGCCTTACGTTCATTGACCTGAAGAAGGCATTCGACTCCGTCGAGACTGAAGCGGTCATGGAAGCCCTGCTCACCCAGGGCGTTCCTACTCAGTACATCAGAGTTCTTCGAGAGTTGTACAGTGGATTCACGACCAAGATCTCACCATTCTACAACGACGTCGTCATTGACGTGAAGAGAGGGGTTCGACAAGGGGATACCATATCCCCGAAGCTCTTCAGCGCCACCCTCGAAAACGTCATGCGCGAACTAGAATGGGAAGACATGGGAGTGAAGGTCGACGGCCGGCAACTGCACCATCTTCGCTTCGCTGACGACATCGTGCTCATAACCCCGAGCATCAGTCAGGCGGAACGAATGCTGGCCGACTTCGATCGTGTATGTGGAAGCGTTGGACTGCAGCTGAATCTTACGAAGACGATGTTCATGAAGAACGGATGGGTTTCTGATGCCCCATTCTCGCTCAACGGAACGAACATCTCCGAATGCTCCAGCTATGTGTATCTGGGTCGCGAAGTCAACATGGCCAACGACCTAGCACCAGAGCTGAGCAGGAGGAAACGAGCGGCTTGGGGAGCTTTCAAGAGCGTCGAAGAAGTCGTGAAGAAAACGAAGAACGTCCGACTCCGTGCCCACCTATTCGACTCCACTGTTCTTCCTGCCCTAACATACGCCTCAGAGACCTGGGCTATACGAAAGCAGGATGAACACGCGATCAGCGTCGCGCAGCGTGGAATCGAGAGGACGATGCTCGGAGTGACACGACTCACGCAAGTGAGAGAAGGTCTCCGGAGTTCCGAGCTTCGCCGACGTTCGAAGATCAGAGACGCTGTCGCATGGGCCAAGTCGTCGAAAATTAGGTGGGCCGGCCACGTATTGCGATTCGCAGACACCCGCTGGACGAGAGCCGTCACAGATTGGATTCCGCGGGATGTCAAAAGAACACCAGGACGCCCACCAACGCGTTGGTCGGACTTCTTCGTGAAAGCCCTGAACGACCGATATGACGCTCTTCGTGTCCCTCGAGCGAGTAGGATCCATTGGACCACTCTGGCACGCGACAGGGACGAATGGAGACGCTGCTGGCGCCCGCTCGAGCAAGTCGATGATCAACGGGACGACAGGTGACAGGTGACGGCTCTCGCTCTCTGATATAAAATATCTTCGCATTCAGGAATATTGTGAGAATATGAGGTCTACACTTTCGAGGGCTTCTCGATTGACAAGCTACTCGTTCGTGTGTTTAACAAGGGCACATGTCGCGATGTTGCACAGCATTGGGAGGTGGGAACGTGCCAGCCAATCACAACCAGGCACAGCACCGACCGTACAAATGCCAGGTAATCAGGGTACCAATCCCGTACGCCCTGTCTGAATAGGACGCCCATACTATGCGGTCTGATTGGCTGGCGCGTTTCCAGTACCCAATGCTGTGTGCCTTTGCGACATGTATCTTAACAAGTACTGTACCAATTCACCAACAATAAAGGATAAAGGACGGCGTTACTCAATTCCTTTTGGGATGCACCACGCACTCTACTTCAAAGGGATGTCGTGGAGGCGATTTGAATGCGTATTTGGCCATACCATGACTTACGGTGGCCAGTCGATGAACAAGCCAGCGCTTTATCCTTCCCAGACAAGTCTGGTACCAATTCACCGACCCCTGAGAGATGGAGGGGTTGGTTGGTCTGGGCGAGAAATCCGAACCAGGACCACGGTATCGGGTACACGTGACAGCCGGTACCTCCTCCGACTGCGCTACACGCGCCCATTCACCAACAATAGAGCTTATAAAACTTGGATGGAATGAGTAGAACTGAAAATGGCATAGATCGAGAATAAAAGTGAGAGTAGGTACAGCTTTACCATTGCGCAACATGCTTTGTCATTGTCATTGCCACTACTAAGGAAAGGAGTACGAATATAACCTTCGTAACAGTGTGAATAAGTTCATTTATCTCTATGGTTCCCAAACTCGTCTCGAGAAGATGCGTCGCAATATAACTTCCTAGGTATCCAAACTTCAGCTCGCTGCGAGCAGGTGGGAGTGATCGGATATCCATGACATTCAGTGAAATCCAGGGGTTTACGGATTTCATGCAGCGATTCCTGCTAGAACGACTGACGCGGTTGACTCAGCTAATCCCTTATGGAACCTGCCAGCTGTTCAGCGGATATCTGTCTCTTCGATGACGTCTTCGGATGGCCACATACTTCCTGGAGCTATCTGTAGCGAATAAAATCCCACGTGAGCTCCCTCTCAGCATGAGGTCAAAATTTCACATTGCTACAACAGTTCTCCTTTCCGGGTCTGTCTTAGTTTCTACGTGTTTTTAATGATGCATTTCCACGAATATTTTCCGTAAGCAAAAGCTTTAGACGCTACACAACTCTATCCGGCACATATCTTACTAAGCCTTTTCAAAGTGCTCTCAGGTGTCGAGACTCGTTTACAACTTTAAATCCAACCTTTTTACCTACATTGTCGTTCGTTTTGAGGGTGGTTTTTAGAACTAGATCTGATTGACAGAAGCAAACCCTGACTGGTCCGTTGGTTGGCACTGCAACGGATGGTTTACAGATGTATTACGTTGTCCGGAAAGTTCTGAGCATTTTGTGTTACTATTCTTCATTTATCTATTATTAAGTAAAAATTCAACTTGCACTGCGCATTAATGCTACTTTCTGTACAGAACTTTTCGCTGCATCTGACTAAATAATGTATGTTTCAATTTTTTTTTAATATTTTAGTTCTTGAAGGGCTTATTGAAGTATGTCGAAGCAGCAATTTCCCGAACGATATTTTATTTTCACTTAAATTGGGGCAGTCCACAGCCGAGGCAGCTCGACAAATCAGTCAAGTGTGGGGCCTAATAGCGTTGGAAAAAGCACTGTGCGCCAGTGGTTCAGTAAACTTTGGACCGGAGATTTCAGCCTCGAAGATGACCTGGAGCAATACTGAACGAAGGAATTGGTGGGAGCTGAACCATACCAAACAGTTCGCGGGATCGCGGAAGAGCTGGACGTCAGTAGAACTGCTGTTGCGGATGTATTGAAACGCCTTGGGAAGGTGAAAAGGCTCCGAAATTGGGTGCCCCACGATTTGAGTGAGCGGCAAAAATTCTCACGTTTTGAGATTTGTTCTTCTCTACTTTTACGCAACAAAACTGACCCGTTTTTGGATCGAATCATTACTTGTGATGAAAATTGGATTCTGTATGATAACAGGAAACGATCGGGACAGTGGTTCAAAGCCGCCGAACCCCCTAGGCATTTTCCAAAGGCGAACCTCTACCAAAAGAGGTAATGGTCACTGTGTGGTGATCGGCGGCTGGTGTGATCCATCACAACTTTTTGGCACCAAACCAAACGATCCAGCAGAGTCGTATTGTAAGGAAATCGACGAAATACACCGAAAATTGCCTCAAATTCAGCCAGCATTGGTCAACAGAACAGGCCCGATTCCTTTGCACGATAACGCCCTCCCCCCACACACGTTTCACAAATCACTATTCGAAAATTGAACGAATCAAAGGTTGAAGTTCTTCCTCACCCTCATATTCTCCAGACCTCTCTCCAACAGACTTCCACCTTTTCAAGCACTTTTATAGCTTTCTCGCTGGTAAAACCTTCAATCAGGACCAAGCCAAAACGGCTCTCGTGTATTTTGTCGAATCTCGACCACAAAATTTTTTTGCTGATAGAACACGTCGACTGGCGTCTCGTTGGCAAAAGAGTGCTGATTCGAACGGTGCTTATTTCGACTAGATCCGATAAGATTTGAGGAAGTCGTGGTGGTTTAAAGTGAAGCCCTCAAAACGCTGAGAGCTTTCCGGACAACCTAATAGGCCAAACACTTCTTCAGTTTGTCTGCTATATGTCTGAACGAGAATGAATGGCTCATCCTGCTGTTAGAAACCACAGCCGCATAAAATTCCTAGAGCTGCTCTCACTAACACTCTCATTACATGCTAGCTTGCATCTGAACATGGAATATGTTTCCGAGATAGCGCTGCTCTTCGCAGGAGCGCTGCTCTTCGCATGGTCAATGTAAATCTATTATATCTTACTCGGAAAGCACTTTCCAAGTAAGCAGTTTGTGTTTATTTATAATTTATGAGGTGTTGTTCTTTATAGAAACTATGGGCAATCACAAGAACTTGCTGGTATTCCAAAAGAGATTAGGTGACTTCTCTTTAAAAAACCGTAGGCTAGGAACAATCAGTGAACATTGGGTTTGGTGAAGGTCCAAACCTCATTGTTCAACTGCAGGCAAATTTTTTATTTAAGGGAGAGAACCTGATGACAATGTCACAAAAACGATTTTGAACAGATTCCTCATATCGCTCGAGTTTCTTTCTTCTGAAGACTGTGTAGACTCTCCTTCCTCCTGCACTTGAGATAGAAACCCATTTGTATTTTACGTCGACCTAAAACGACACATGAGCATAATCTATGTTTTTATTTGTGGTATATTCAATTAAAATGGGCGCATGTGGCGCAGTCGAAAGAGGCGCCGGCTGTCGCGTGCACCCAATACCAGGTTCCTGGTTCGGATTCCCCACCCAAGCCAACCAAGCATTCCAACCCTTCGTGGTCGGCGAATTGGTACCAGATTTGTCTGGGAAGGATGAAGCGCTGACTTGTTTACCGGCTGGCCACCGCAAGTCATTGTACGGCCAAATACGCATTCAAGTCGCCTCCACGACATCCCGCAGAAGTAGATTGCGTGGCACATCCCAAAGGAATTGAGTAACGCCGTCCTTTATCCGTTTATTTATTTATATTAAAACGAATACCTGTGCAGATTTTTTCATATAAATGCATTTGAGGAAGATTCCCTACCCATTTGTTGTCCTTCTAGGTCATCGTCTCTCAAAAAATGCTCAACAAGTTACGGAGCCCTAAATAAGCGTTCCATTTGTGCACAAATCTCACAACTGTGCAAGTTCATCATCGCTACATCCTCACTACCTTCACAAAAGCGAAATGAAGCTCTGAGAGACTGTGTAGTCATCCATACATTCCTTATTCACTTACACTGAACAACAAGGAATAGAAGGCCGTCATAGACTGACAACTGAGAGTGCTCATACATGTATGTCGTGCCGTCATTCTGAGCAGTCTTCCTAATCCTTCTGAGGGCCAACTAGGAAAACCTATTTGGATCTCACGGCTCGGGTTTCGTCGTCCGACCGCCGACGCATCTTTCGCGTCTTTGCCTCCACGGAGTATAATTTAGATACGCCAATACATATCGCGCTCGTCTCACTCTTATATGCTCCCAATTCTGACAACGAAAAGATTGTCGGCTTTTGTTCAGTTGTAAATGTTCATAACTTATTGCATTGTTGCATGTTGTTGATAAGCTGGTCCAGCTTCATAAGAGCGCTCTCCTTCCGACTATCTGAGGAACATGCTCGAGTGCATTATGTAAGAGGCTTTCAACGATTCTCTTCAAAATGCTGTACAATTACATGAAATCCCGTAGAAAACACATTGGCAATCCTTATATGTACACAGTCGTGGCGGTATTATTTCTAATTTTTCTATTTCCTAACAAGGAAAGGTTGCCAACTCAAGGTGAGCTTTTGCGATGTTACTCTGACAGGATGTAGGGTCGTGGGAGCGGAGTCCAGCACCACAGTTAGTTTCTGATGAACGCTTTTTCAAAGACCTTAAAAAGAGGTGTGAAGAGGTGTGCGCAACACTCTTCAACCCTATGACACCAGGCGAGATGTGCCTCGGTGGCGCAGTCGGTAGGGGTGCCGCCTCATAGGGACACACCGTCGGGCTTTTGAGTTCGATTCCGCGTACGGCCAAAATTCTTGCATAATCTAGTTTGTTGTTGTTACGCTTTCTCATGATCACTGGAGTCACTTTTAGTCCATTTGCGCCTTCATATGTGCTAATTTTTCAACGATGCGTACCTGTACCATATCATTTCTCTGGAAATAAGAGGTCTAATTGCTGTTCCTTTCTGGTCAGGGCTATGGTACAAAACTATGCAACAAGTAAAACATAAGCGCGTGTCACACCAGCAGCGTCTTACAAAAGCCGCTGAGGAACAATTGTTCTCCATGGCAAGGAATGACCACTCTTCTTCTTCGTTGAACGCGTAATCCGTGGGTGTAGAGAAGGGTCCTTGGTGAACATCGACGTAACCAACTGCCATCCACAAAAAAACTAGCTCATATGAAGACGCAAATATGTAGACAGCCTAGTTTTGCTGTAAGCTCTAAATTGGTGTCTAAAATTGATTGCTGTGATCATGAGAAGGCATAAAAAAGGATAAAGGATAAAGGACGGCGTTACTCAATTCCTTCTGGGATGCGCCAGCGTATTCTACTTCTACGGGATGTCGTGGAGACGACAGGAATGCGTATTTGGCCATACAATGACTTGCGGTGGCCAGCCGATGAACAAGTCAGTGCTTTATTCTTCCCAGACAAGTCTGGTACCAATTCACCGACCCCGGAGGAATGGAAGGCTTGCTTGACCTGGACGGGAAATCCGAACCAGGAACCTGGTTCGGGTGCACGCGACAGTCGCGCCTCCTCCGACTGCGTTACACGCGCCCTGAGAAAGCATAATAACAACAAACTAATATGTGCAAAATTGTTAGCAGTATCCGGATTCGAACTCAAAAGCCCGACGGTGTGTCCCTATGAGGCCGCACCCGTACCGACTGCGCCACCGAGGCACATCTCGCATGGTGTCATAGGGGTGATGAGTGTTGCGCACACGTTTTCACACCTCTTTTTTTGGTCTTTAAAAAAGCGTTCAGCAAAAACAGACTGTGGTTTTAATCTCCGCTCACACGGCCCTACATCCTATCAAAATAGCATCGCAAAAGCCCACATTGAATTGTGAACCCTCCCTTGTAAGTTCATCAAAAGACAAAAGCCGGGTCGTCATATTCTTCCAGCTCAAACTCTGTAAGGTTCTTCGCTAAATGTCGGCAAGATTGAAGGGCGCAATAGCATCCTGATTGATATGAAATTCTTTGCTTGTGCTACCGCCAGCTTTACCAGAAATCAAGCTGAATTTCCGCATGGTATTTATTGTTGTTAGAGGCGCATGTAGCGCAGTCGGGGGAGGCGCCGACTGTCGCGTGCACCCGATACCAGGTTGCTGGTTCGGATTTTCCGCCCAGGCCAACCAAGCCTTCCATCCCTCCGGGGTCGGTGAATTGGTACCAGACTTGTCTGGGAAGGATAAAGCGCTGACTTGTTCATCGGTTGGCCACCGCAAGTCATTGTATGGCCAAATACGCATTCATATCGCCTCCACGACATCCCGTAGAAGTAAAATGCGCTGGCGCATCCCAAAAGGGATTGAGTAACGCCGTCGTTTATCCTTTATCCTTATTGTTCGAGAGCGCGCGGTGGCACATTATGACACCATAGCTTACCATGGGCAAGCTGGTCTGATTTTCTGTAGTGAGCATGTTACTTGGGGGTTGGCTGTCCTACCCTTCTGCTGGTTATTTTCTCCCTTTACAGCGCAGATTCATAGATGGTGGGCCTTCTTCTCAATGCTCTCGATAGCCTTCTTTTTAGTGTTCTTCGCTATTTAGTAGGTTGAGTTCTGAGTTTTTTCTATTCTTGACTTTCTGGACAATGTTTTCGCGGCTTTATTACGATCACTGTTGGCGCATCCTTATGGACTTTTAATAAAAATAAATAATAAAAAAAGATTCGTGATCAGCATTCCGAGCTCTTTCTAATGATCCTGGTCTCAATGTGAAGTTCCATGGGAGGTCGAAACCCTTCCCTAGTTAGAGGAAACAAGTTGGCTCACCAAGGGCAGCCTTTTAGACTGGCCACTTCGTCGTCGTCGGCAACAGCTTTGGCGGCGACGACGACGTCGCACCCGACGAAATTCTATTACCTCGGTCCACGTCTCTTACACATCCCTGATCTCATCTTCACCGACTTAAACGCGCAACCGTTTCTCCATATGCTTCAGGAGCGTACATTGCTGTACAGACATTAAAGGTTTGTGTGACAAGGGATTAATTGCATAAATTACGCAATAATGCAACCTCCTCGAATGCTTGATATTCATCTGAACAACAGCTATTTTCGATTATTCATTGTCTCCTCTTTCTATTGATTTAAAACGAAAAGAGGGCGAGCTATATTGAGCATATTATTACAACAACAATATAAGTTCCGTTCTTGGCACGAAAACTCCAATTTCTGCCTTTTCAACTAGAGGCCTGCTTTACATAAGAGTCAATGAAGAGCCTGTTTTCTTGAAGAACTGACCAAGTTCGACTTTCGATGAGTCTTGACATAGCGTAATGGTGTTCTTGATAGCCGTCCAGCGCTGAAGAAAGGACACTAACAGTTAAAAAGTACGCTATTCCATTGAACGGCAATAGCAGGAATACCAACTGCTTCTCTTCGGATGGACAACAGTTGTAGTTTTTCATCCCTGTTGAAACCGAGTCACTTTGTATGCCGTACTGCGTTGTCTCCGCGGCTTGCAGCCGTTGAAGTGGAGATGAGGAGCTATGTACATATAATGCGGATCCAGAACTGTGTGGGTAATCTTGGGACCTGTTCATATTTGAGCGACAAGGGCGACTGGAGCGACTGGAGCGATAGGGGCAACGGACGTGGTGTGGGGTACGTTAACAATTACGCACTTGATACTACGTCTGCGACGAATGTAGTGTGGAGTACGTAATTATTTGCGTACACCACACTACGTCCGTCGTCTCTGTCGTTCTTGTCGTTCGAAGTGTGAGGGCCTGTTCGTAATTCGCGACAAGAGCGACAAGAGCGATATGAGTGACGAGAGCGACTGGAGCGACTGGAGCGACTGGGGCGACGGTTGTAGTGCAGTGTACGTAAATAATTACGCATTTCACACTACATTCGTCGCGGACAGAGTGTGGAGTACGCAATTATTTACGGGCACCACACTATGCCCGTCGCCCCAGTCGCTCTTGTCGCTTTTGTCGCTCTTGCCGCTCTTGTCGCGAAGTATGAACAGGCCCTTAGATAGGACCTAAAGCTTTTGTTTTTGTTTTTGCCTTCTAATTTCATGTCGTTGTAACATAGGCCATCGCCAACCACTTCAGTTACGCTACAAACTAACTGCTGCTAACAAAAATCCTAGCAACTGTCTTCAAATTGCAAGCGATTGATTGAAAATTTTCAGCTCATGAACTAAAACTGTGAAGTCATTGTTTTGCGCCACTTTTTATACGCGGTGAGAATTGTCCTTTAAAAGCAATCCAATAGCTCGGTGGAAACTGGGAGCACAAAAAATAGATACTGGCCAAACATTGGACTTGACGTATTATACAGGGTGTCTCAGAAAATGCATACACTGCTTGAAAGTTGATAGCTTTGCTCACAGTGAAGGTTCTGAGGAAGTATAGAGCTTATATGAAAGCATAAGAAAATAGAAATTTTCTGACATTGTGAGCGATATGGAATGTGCCGTGCACTCGTCTGTAATTTTGCATTTTACACTCGATTGATTGAGTTTCGTTTGAATACTTGTTACAATTTCTTCACAAAGCAGCCGTAGGGCCTATGTTATACCATCGCTCACCTCGAGCAAAGCCTAATGATAAGTTCCCATATCGATCGCATGAAGAGATGAATCGATATGGCAGCTTATCATTAGGCTTCGCTCGGGAAGGGCGATGGTATAACATAGGCCTAGCGATTGATTGCGATTGCGGTTGCGCCATGCCTCGCCTAAAACCTTGCGTTTCCAACTCGATTGATTGTGCATGGCCTGAATGCTTGTTACAATCATGCTATCACTTGACCACATTAACCTTTGTTGTGCTTCTACTAACGTCTTCATTTGCCCAGTTGCTGTAATTATGCCGATTAACCTCTCCATTCAGCTTGAACGTTGCTCCATCAGTCCACAGAATTCGACTTAGAAAATGGAGCTACTGCTCAGATTTAAATCGTGCAATCAATAAACTCGCATGTCACGTGTATTTCGCGTGATTGTAAAGTTCTAGAAGGTCAAAAAACTGCAGCAGAAGTTAATCAAGCTAAACAGAAACATGGTTGTAACAAGCATTCAGCCTTTGCGCCATCAGTCGACTCTAAAATGCAGGTTTCAGACGAGTGCATGGCGTAATCTTGACTACTTACACGCCACAGAAATTTCGTTACCCTGGGCTTTCACATGAACCTCAAACTCTTCAAAAGCTTCACAAGCAGCAACATTAGAACCCTTCAAATAGTACCTGCATTTTTAGGATACCCTCATTTTTCGCAAGCCGTAATGTGTTTCTAAGTTTCAAGAAGCACAAATCACCCTAAACGGCGCTTTGTGGAACAATTGTAACAAGTACATACTTATGCGAAATATAATCAATCGAGTGTAAAACGAAAAATTTCAGATGAATGCACGGCGCAGTCCACACTGCTCATATTTATGCCTTCATATGAGCTCTTAACTTTTTCGGTACTTTCACTGTGAGCTAAGTTATCACCTTTCAAACAGTGCATAGAATTTTTGAGGCACCCTGTATAGTGGTAAGCATCCCGTTTCCGACATTCCATGGATTCTTCAGGCTGGAAGGGATATTTATTTATTTATTTATTTATTTATTTATTTATTTATTTATTTATTTATTTATTTATGCGCTACAGGGCGCAAAGAGCGTGGCACCGCAGAAGGGAAGGACTGAACAGCAACCAACTATTTCAACAGTGCAGAAAGGGCAAGCTGGGACTGGTCACGTTTTGTAACTCTGTGCCGGAAACCGCCCTTACTGGTCCTTAATGAAATCAACTATCAATGACGATCAATATGGACATCGCAGGCCTGAATTTCTTCTGGATACTTCACGTGCCTGGCAGCTTTGTTTCTTTGGGAAGTTCGGCGAGCTTATACTCGTGCTGCATTCTCTTTTTTTCAAGGTCTTAGGCTGGCCGGTTTTGCCGGCGCAACCCGATGTTGGAGACCATTTTTGTGCAGCTTCTTATGAATGCGGTCAAGGCTAATCAACCCCTTTATGGGATGCACCATGCGATCCTTTTCTAGGCGATATCGCGGAGGAAATCTGAGTGCATACTTGGACCACATAAAGTATTGCTGTAGCCAGTCGATGAATAGGGTCGTGTCCTCCTCTTTCCAGACAATTTAGGTTCTAACTAGGGACTCTCGCAATTCTACTAGGAGTAGATGACGGGCTCTCCATTAATACGACAAAAGTTCTTGTAGCCATAGCACCTGTAGGAGGAAAAATCAAATCGTGCTGAAATTTAACTAGCTCGGCCGAGAACGAAGCAGCTTCCTAGTAGAGGTAGGTAGGATGCAGTAGCCTAGCTATATGACATGGAAAAAATATGGAACAAAACTGTCACTGGCGCTGTATTAAGTAATACACGCATGCCTCTAATTCCTCTAAAAAATCGGTGTCCCTTGTCGATGGGATAATCGTTTGGCATTACTATGTACATATATAAGCATCTTTCACGAAGTTTGATTTGTACTCATTTTTGTACGATGCAAATTGTTTTGTGCTCTAGATATTTAGTGCTTATGGTTTTGCCTAATTCAATGATTTAGCTCGCTTTCAAAGAAATTGATTCCCACGATATTATTCCAATTAAATCTTGTGTTTTCCACCTGCTCGGTTTCTAGGAAAATCTCAATAAAAATTCTGCTACCCATATGACTCACCCGTATCCATGTAATTCACAAGAAAATGCTTAACACTCCCTTCCCGTTATATAGTTCAGTGTTCGCGCTGAGCCGTTTTCTAATCAGGACTGACGTCCTTTAAGTCATAATGAACATGTTTCACGAAGTGAAAGCCTACGTAACTTCCTTTTTTTTTACAAAAGCCTAACTAAGTCTTTTGTGCACTGTGTTTCACAAAAATTTGGTTACACTGCTTGAATTGTCGTTCTTGTCTTTCTAGGTCAAAAAATCTTTTTGGGGTTGACGATGTGATGATAGTTCATGCTGTTCGACAAGAATTGTTGAGCAGCCTCATTTCGGCCTAACATTCTTTAGAACTGCGTATTAGCAAATAAATTCCTAATAACTCTTCAGCTTTTCCTGATTCTGAAGAAGACGATACCGCGATGTGTAAACCGGATTATTTCTTCTGCACCATTATCGGTGAATAGTTAGAACCAGCCTCGTGTCATCAGAACCAAAGATGCCAAGACTTATGAAAAATCACAGCTGGACAATTTTTGGGATTAGTTTAAAGTCTTCGTAAGATTCGTAAGATTGTCTTAATAATCTTAATCTACGAATCTTACGAAGACGATGTTCATGAGGAACGGATGGGTTTCTGATGCCCCATTCTCGCTCAACGGAACGAACATCTCCGAATGCTCCAGCTATGTGTATCTTGGTCGCGAAGTCAACATGGCCAACGACCTAGCACCAGAGCTGAGCAGGAGGAAAAGAGCGGCTTGGGGAGCTTTCAAGAGCGTCGAAGAAGTCGCGAAGAAGACGAAGAACGTCCGACTCCGTGCCCACCTATTCGACTCCACTGTTCTTCCTGCCCTAACATACGCCTCAGAGACCTGGGCTATACGAAAGCAGGATGAACACGCGATCAGCGTCGCGCAGCGTGGAATCGAGAGGACGTTGCTCGGAGTGAAACGACTCACGCAAGTGAGAGAAGGCCTCCGGAGTTCCGAGCTTCGCCGACGCTCGAAGATCAGAGACGCTGTCGCGTGGGCCAAGTTGTCGAAAATTAGGTGGGCCGGCCACGTAATGCGCTTCGCAGACACCCGCTGGACGAGAGCCATCACCGACTGGATTCCGCGGGATGTCAAAAGAACACCAGGACGCCCACCAACGCGTTGGTCGGACTTCTTCGTGAAAGCCCTGAACGACCGATATGACGCTCTTCGTGTCCCTCGAGCGAGGAGGATCCATTGGACCACTCTGGCACGCGACAGGGACGAATGGAGACGCTGCTGGCACCCGCTCGAGCAATTCGATGATCAACGGGACGACAGGTGATACAGGTGATACAGTTTAAAGTACAAATCAAGCTAAGCGAAGAGCAAGAAAAGCAAGAAGGTGTCTGATAGGCTTTTCGAAAAGGTTGTGCTCCATTTGTTGACTGTGTATGCTGTTTTCATGTGTAGAAATCTAGTAGAAGCATAGAAACAACCACAACGGAAGTGGTTACCCTCCACTACGCTAATCCTTGGTAAACGACACTTACACTAACAATCTAATTAACACTGTGATGCACACGGTGTAATCTCCACTCGACACTGCAGCCGCGCTTTCTTTGAGAACAGAACATAATCCAAAAGTGACACAGAAACAGTTCTGCACAAACGTTTATAGCAAAAGTGATATCTTCGAAGATTTGTATACAATGGCAAGCGCTCTTTTCTCATAGCGATTTACTAGTTCATTCTTTGAAAAGCTGATCTGTATTTTAAGCAAAATATTGTCAACTCTCATAAAAACTATATTGTAGTCAACTTCACAAATATCCTTCTCTTGAAAACATTTTCTAATTTGCATTTCAATGTTTTTGAAGAATTGAGGATTGATGCAGAAAGTTTATTTCAGGTTTTCACAATACGAGCCGAAAAAAATTCTTCAAGTTTTTTTGAGTGTGGTTTGTAGGTTGAATTCGAAGCCCTCTTGCAATCCCGTTAAATGAAGAAAAGTGAAGAATTCGTTTTTATTAATGTCCAGGTGATCATTAACAATTCTAAAAACAAGGTTTCGATTTCAGATAATTTGTCTCACGATCACTGATAGTCGGGCCAATCTCTTCAGTGACAAAGAAGCTTCAAATAAACCATTCCAACCATCCTAATGAACACTTATTTTGTATTAACACATTTGCTTGAGCCTGGAGCGGCTGGTAGAGAGGCTGTATGTTGTTACAGGATGCTTTGTGTCACAGGATACGTGCGGTCAAACAGCGCCGGTGGTGTAATGGCGTAGAGCATTCCCGCCCGGTCAGAGGGAGGTGCGGGTTCGAGTCCCGCCTGGCGCTAGAAGTTTTGATCGCAACAAGACATCGTTGTGACAGCTTACATCCTTAAATCATTTATTCAAATATATTCTAAGTTATATCCACAAGAGAAGCGCGCAGGGCGAATCCCACAAAGGGTTTGAAAATCACCGACCTTTATTCGTTTAGCATTTTTTATAACATTTCACTACAACATGGTTTCTGAAGAAAGTACGAGACCTCCTTCACTGCTGTGGAGCCTTCAACACCTCTTTTCGTTCCGCTCACTTTGAAAAAGAACCGCTCCGAGTTCTGAGTAAAGCGTTTAAGAGAGATCTCGTTCAATCAACCCAGAGAAGGCGCACTGGTCGGTCGGCTGACGCAGGATGTTGAGGGGGTCCTCCATGAGCTGATTGAGTTTCCGGAGAAATAGCCCATGAGGTGTCCATGCCGAGACTGAGATGAATGTTTCTTCTCCCGCTGAAGAAACCACCCTGCTGTTGATCCGCATATCCTCCTTAACTGTCAGAGTACCCACAAAGTGTAAAGGCCTCTTTTGTCATGTTTTAAGTGTCTCTATTTTGTGAAGCTTTGTAAATTTTTTCCTTAAGGCCGCCACAGACTTCTGCGGCGCCGCTCGGCGGCGCCGCTTAGCGGCACCGCTGGCCGGCCGGAGGCACCGGCGCCACCGCTGAGCGGCGCCGCTCAGCGGCTTGACTCATCATCAGTGGGAGCGGTGACGGCGAGGTACTGTACTGTTTCTAGTGGGGACCGACTGGTGCTTAACAATAACGCGCCCCGATGACGATCGCGCGCCCGCATCGACCGTCTTCGCTCTGGATCCCGCCGCGAAAGGGCAGAGCGCAGAGCGCAGACAGACAGACGCTGGAGCGGCGCCGCCGGGTGGAATGATTCAAGTCATTTCCGCCAGCGACGCCGCCGGTGCCGCCGGCCGGCCAGCGGCGCCGCCAGCGGCACCGGCGGAGGCGAGCTCTGCGTCTTTGCCCTATGGTTAAGCATAGGGCAGCGCCTGTGGCGGCCTTAAGACTACATGCCAAACCTTCACTCAGTAAGTTGCAACGGAGGAACGCTCTTCCTTTCCGACGTGACAGAAGTTAACAAAACAAATGATGGATAGAAATACGATACTGCGCTGGAAGGTACTCTGTCTTCATAGATTAACCCACACTGGATTTTTGAGATTAGCAGAAGTCTAAGGAAGATTAGAGGGAAGATTATCGTCTGCAGGGATTAGGTCGTCTTGTTTTTTGTTACCGCTTTCACCTCGGTGCGCTAGAATTCTTTCACCTGAAGGCTTATTAGAAGTAGCATGGTAACAAGGGATTTTTCGTCCATGTGGCGCGATTGACATACGATTGTGTTTCTGCACGCGTAGCATTCGATTTCGAGTTTGACTACGTCGCTCAGGCTGGGTATTCAGCCACCGCTTCATTTGATCAAAAATTTTCTCAAAACTGAGTTGCTAAAAGTCGAAATAATGGTGCGTTTACCTGTATTGAATATGATGATATGCTAATAGTCGCTACGAATGACAGGTGTTCTCTTATTTTCCGATTTTCTGGAATGTCTTCCCTCATTCTCTAAATTTTTGTGCAGAAGAAGTGAACATCAATAAAAATATTCCTTCGATGGTCATAATAAATAAATAAATAAATATAACATCATTTTATCTGAATCCAGTCACGCTGTTTGAATTCAAAATGCACAATCTGATAAAGCGATTATTCTCACAGCAAGAAGAAAACGACGATCGACGAAGCATTACTCCGTCATTCTGTCAAACATCATACCTGCAAAAGACTAGCTGTGAAATTCCTGTATCTTTGGATTTTTGATCTTCTTTCATTTACCGCCTTAGAGAAAAAATTCTGCTCCATAAATCATAGAAAAATTGTTGTCCAATACCTATTTTCGAACAAATGGGGAACAAAAGTCCGTAAGAGGCGCCTTCAGAGCGTGCGGGCTGCAAAGCTACCCGCACGCTCTGAAGGCCCTTATCAATTCAGGAGTGGCCCGTTATGAATAATACCGCTTGAACGTAATTTGCAAACTAGGGGCAAATTGTGCATGAAATTGTATCAAATTTGGTGCATTCCTAGCCATTTTATGCGTCTAAGATTTTATTGCAGGACTTGTGCTTCATCCTGTACAATGGCTTGCATTAGGTCCCGTTTATACTTCCATCGCCAGACGACGCGACTTGAACGTAGTGATGCGTCCCATCGCGTCGCACTGTTTTGGACGACGATGAGCACTCCAAACAGCGGGGCGATGCGGTCACGCGATTACGCACGATTGCGTACTTTACGCTCGATTACGTACTACGGCATGTGCGAGTCATACTGCGATGATCAGCTGAGTAGCAATACCGCGCCCCAATCCACCGTGATCAGTCGCATCGCGCCCATTTCGAGGGCGACGCGATCCGACGCTGAGCTGCGTGATTGGTCGTAGATTCACGTGATTCATTCCGGCCGGCTGGCGTCGACGCGATTAATCAATTTGGCTCCAATTCATAGCCATCGCGTCGCTCGGCGTCGAAGTATAAACGAGGTCTTAAGGCTTCCACAGAGTTCTGCGACAACGCTGCTCGCCGCTATGGTTAAGGATAGGGCAGGGACGCCGCCGGCGGCGAGCTCTGCGTCTCTGCCCTACGGTTAAGCATAGGGCCGCGGCGCTGCCGCCGAACTCTATGGGGCCTTTAGGCAACCAGTATGCAAGTCAGTGTTCTATAATTCCAGGTCGAGCCCTAGGAGCCGCATCCGGTGGGGAGGACTTCACCTACTGCTGTTCATGTTGTTTTTCGCCCTAGGCTGGCCCTACTACAGTTTTTAAATGCTACGGCAGTTGTCATCTTCTCCTTCAGCTTTCTGCCGACCGTAACTATGTTATACTTCGGCGACGAACGGCGAGTATAATGTAGGCCTAAGAGCCGCAGATGTTGTCCAGAATGCGCCTACAACTGTGCTTAAGTGTGGTGAAGCCGTAGGACCCTCTACCAGTGGAGAAGTTTCACCTACGCTATGATTGTTTGATTTTCGGCCACCATGGGTTGCTGCCGGTCTGACATTTTTTGCTATTTACCGTTTACATGCAGTCAGCTTTTGACACGCCAAGGACATTTTGTTAAATCGTGACTCGAATTGCCTCCAGAATACCCGTAGAAGAGAGAATGCGTGGTGCATACCCACAAGAAAGGATTGACTATGTCGTTCTGACGGCCGGACTGCCTGCTGATTAAGACTTCGACCCAGGCACTCCGCCCAACTTATGAGGATATTCAGACTTCGTTCCCGGGGAAACACGGGAAAAACCGTAGCTTAAGGTGACCGTATCAGGACACTTGAATTGATCCTGTCCATTTGGCGAGTGATTTCCTTCATCTGCCAACTAGTACTTTTTCGGAGCGTGTAACTATTATTTTTTTAATTCCAGAATTGTAGTCTTTTGTTCTGTTTGGTCGTTTCTGTTGCCTTCCTCCATGGGCGCATAAATAAATAAATAAATCGCAGACACGTCTGATACCAATTTCGCTGCCCCTGAGGGTTGAAAGGGTTGATGGTGTGGGCGGAACCAAAACCGAGATCCTTCATCCGGTGTGCACGTGACAGCCGGCGCCTGCTCCGGCTGCGCTACAACGCTCCGCATACGAAATGCACAGTCAAATTGGCTCCGCATTATTCCGTAGAAATGCATTGCGTAGCGCATCTCCTTAAGGAATCGACGCCAATCGTTTCCTTTATTCCTACCCTTCATATTTATCCTTATCTTTCTACCTAATATGCTCGAAATCTTCATTGCACTCCACTACCTCTTCCGTATTTTTTCATCTGATGAGGCGCCGTTCACTGGAACATAAGAGAAGCTGTCGACTACTCGCTCTCCCCTTTCAGGCGGTCTGCTGCGTGTTTTGTTACCCTTCTGGCATTGTTCGCGGCCATACGCCTTTGTATTGGAAGCGCAAGCAAACACATAAATAATCAACAGCTTTAAGCATACCTAGTGCAAAGGCTATATCTAAAATTTCGGCTATTTGAGATTAAAGAGGAATTCTTGGATTTATCCTAGTCCGCCGGCACATAATTAAAAAGTATATAAAAAATCGACTCGGAGCTTACCGAGCGACTCCTACGGAGCACGATAGAACCTAAAACAAGGGAAAAAAACGAACGGATAAATAATAAAAAATAAAATCGCCGTGGTTTGACAAACCGCCTCGGCCGACAAAGAGCGACCCAATGGAGGCATGCCGCGTGCTGACTGCCGGCATACATGTTATAACCATGATCTAACATGGTGAGGAGGGCACATAAAGCCTCATGCCGCGTGCTGACCACCGCTTGACATGTTAGAACCAGGATATAACATGGTGAGGAGAGCGCATAACGCCACCTAGCGCGTGCTGACCGCCGCCTGACATGTTATAACCAGGATCTAACATGGTGAGGAGGGCACGTAACTTCACCCGCCTACAACCGCGGCGAAAACATTTATTTTTTCGTTTTTTGTTTGCTCGTGAATTTTTCTGGTTTAGGTTTTATCGTGCTCTGTAGGAGTCGCTCGGTAAGTCCCAAGTCGATTTTTTACATACTCTTTAGTTATGTGGCTCCCCCGGACTAGGATAGATCCGAATTCTTCAGCAATTAAGCCCTTCACTTCCTGAGACTTGCTCCAAACTACTGCCGAGCCTTCTATTAAAGTTTCGGCTTCCAGGCTATAGTTTCATCGAATTCTGCGTGTTCAGCACCTCAAGGAAGAGAATCAGAAGCGGGTAGTTTGAACTTATGATTAGTAAGAGTAAGGAGCGCGCAGATCAAGTCCTTTCTGGAATCTGCCACGCTCTCTGGTACTGCGCATCATGGGGAGGGTATTTGAGCGCGTACATTGGTCCATAGAATTTACAGCTAGTGCTGGTCGGCTAACAAACAAGTCAGTGCTTGTGTGAAGTATTATATGCGGGGCCAATCTGGATGCGTATTTGGTCAAACAATGACATGTGGCTGCCAGCCGATGAACAAATCAGCACTTCATCCTCCCCAGACAGGTCTGGTCCGATTTAGCGATCCCAAAGGAATGAAGCTCCTCGTTGGCTTGGGCGGAAAATCCGAACCTGGAACCTACTATTGGGTGCACGCAACAGTCGGCACCTCTTCCGATTGCGCTATGCTCGCTCTTATGAGCTGCCGATACATATATGATCGAATCATTATTACAACAACTCAGTTTTAAATGGATGAGTGTTTCCGATTTTTGAATGAGCAATCACCGTACGAATTACAAAGCAATAACAAACGTAACACTAAAATAAAGCTGCAATGATAAATCAAACTATAATATCACAAAGCGTGCATTTGATAGCAAGTACTCTACGTGAACCCGTTGCAGTCAGGCAGATGATTGACGCAAGGCAGCGCTATATTAGGAAAGGATTCGTTATCGCCTATGAAGAGCTTGACGTGCCTAATGGCAAGATGTAAAAGTGAGAAAGTTTGACCTAGCCTGTAACCTTGGAACCCTAGCAAACAACCTAAACGTTCTTCTCCTACTTCCTATAATTGGTGCTCCGAAAGCCTAAAGGATCCATGTAGCTGACAAAAGTTCTTCGCAAGACTTCTAACGCTCACGACTAACTATGTTCTCTTTCCTCTACCACACTCCTTGGCTAGGTATGGCAATTGCTTCTTCAATCCGCCCCGATCATCTGAATAATTCTGTCCCACTTTATACCGTCTCATATATTGCTGGAACTTGGAACGCTTTGGAGAGGTTGCGCAGTCGTTCAGATTTTTGCGCAAAAACTGAGAGACTTCAAGTAGCTCCAAGCAACAGGGAGCAATGCGAAAACTGCTCAACAGGCCAGAGCCTGACACTGACGCTCGGCTGTCCGTTAGCGCAGTCACGCTTCCGGGAAGGAGGGGAGGAAAAGGCGGGTCTCAGAATTACAGCCTCGAACTTTGCACGCCTCCACTACCCATCTCCCTCCCCCTTCTCAGACGTGTTACGTTGCTTCCTCGATTTTTTCGCATGTTGAACGTGAACCAGATTTTCAGGCGGTTTTCATTTATTATTGCAATTGTATACATGTTACATATTATGTATATATATAAAATATTAATGAAAATAATATTAATAATAATATATAATTATACAACTGTATATATATATTACATATTATCTATCTATTCGTTTATATTTACGATGTGCCTTTTTCATACAACTTGTTTTATTCCTGTAATTAGTTTTTAAACTGCGGGCTATTTTATTATACACTTTTTTGCTTTTTCAAACGTGAGATTGTAGTCCACTTCTCGTTAACTTGTAGACGACATCAGTACTGACACTTTGTACGCTTGAATTTTTTAGACCTTACTTTTAATCGGGATTAATGGGCGCGTGTAGCGCAGTTGGAGGAGGCGCGACTGTCGCGTGCACCCGATACCAGGCCCCTGGTTCGGATTTCCCGCCCAGGCCAACCAAGCCTTCCATCCCTCCTGGGTCGGTGAATTCGCACCAGACTTGTCTGGGAGGGATAGGCGCGAGCGCTGACTTGATCATCGGGTGGCCACCGCAAGTTATTGTATGGCCAAATATGCATTTTAATAGCCTCCACGATATACCGTAGAAGTAGAATGTGCTGGCGCATCCAAGAAGGGATTGAGTAACGCCGTCCTTTACCCTTATCCTTTACTTCTAATATTTAGCGTATCTTTCTAAGTATATCCATCCTGGAGATCAGTGGAACTTCTTGACAATGCTCCCGTTCCGACGAAATTCTCGGTATTCAAGCATAGCGTTTGGGGCACTGATTGAGGTCTTTTAAAATATAATTTTTACGATCTCGGGGTTGGCGAACTGGAGCCAGGCTTGACTGGGAGTGATACAACACTGATTTGGCCATCGGTTGGCCAACCAATTCTATGTAAAGATCAAATACGTACTTAAATTGCTTCCAGGACATCTCGTTGAAGTAGAGTTCGCGGCTCATCCCAAATGGGGACTAATAAACGGTGTCCCTTATATTTTAGCAATTACATAAGCTCTAAGAGCCATTCATGGGCGGGTGTAGCGCAGTCGGAGGAAGCGCCGATTGTCGCCTACACCCGATACCAGGTTCCTTGTTCGGATTTTCCGCCCAGTCCAACCAAGCCTTCCATCCCTCCGGGTCGGTGAATTGGTGCCAGACTTGTCTGGGAAGGATAAAGCGCTGACTTGCTCATCGGCGGCCACCGCAGGTCATTGTATGGTGAACTACGCATTCAAATCGCCTCCACGACATCCCGTAGAAGTAGAATGGGTGGTGCATCCCAAAGGGATTGAATAACGCCGTCCTTTATCCTTTATCCTTTATCCTTATCCTAGTATAGTGTCTTAAGCTTTAACAAACTTAACCTTCTTTTGGTATGGCTTGGGAGTGTTCGTGATTGGGAAAGCATTTGTATATCAGTATCTTGGTAAAAGTTTGTTGGACCTTTCCTATTCTATCTTGTACAAATGCCTCCATGACGTCTCGTTGAAGTAGATTGAAATGGGGATTGATTAACACCGACCTTTATCCTTTAGCAATTAAGCTCTAAGAGCCATTCCTACGTCTATGTATTTTAGCTTCATATTTATCAAAGCGCCGTCGGATGAGGTGCCGGCTGTCGCGTGCACCCGATTCCAGGTTTCTGGTTAGGATTTCCCTCCCAGGCCAACCAAGCCCTTCATCCCTCCGGGGTCGATGAATTGGTACCAGACTTGTCTGGGAAGGATAAAGCGCTGACTTACTCATCGGCCGGCCACCGCAAGTCAATGGCCAAATATTCAAATTGGCTCCATGACATCCCGTAGAAGTAGAATGCGTAGCGCATCCCAAAAGGGATTGAGTAACGCCGTCCTTTATTCTTTACTTTATTTATCAAAAGTCGAACATGGGCATTCCTAGATCATTCTGTGTCGTGTGCAGTTTTGGCAGACTTGGCTGCCTTCGGTCTTATCACATTTCACACATCCTCATTGCTTTTTCCTTAGCCAGCTGCTTGGCGCCAATAAACTGCGATGCGCTGCTGCAGAATTGGAGCAGTTCCCCAGAGGCCACTCTGGTCCATGTCACTTACGTTGATGTGTAGGCGAAAATAAGTGCTTGCAGAGGCAAAAACGGCACAACATCGTGTTGTGAAAGTTTCTTACACGCCGAATTCCGTTTAACTTCAACTTTTAGCTTTTTGAAATTTTTCCGAAGTTAATTTCGTGACTAGATTTCCGTCGGTCTTGCCTTCATAGTATGTCATATTATATGCTACCAACCTCAAAAGGAAATAGATACAATAAATGGAATTTTTCGAGTCTTCTCATTAATTTTGCAGATCGTACCCTGACGTTTTTTGTAATATCAGGAAATTTAGGACTTCTTTGTCCTAGATTACCATAAGTGTAAAAGGGTAGAGGGATAAAAAACTGCGTTAAAGGATAAAGGATAAAGGACGGCTTTACTCAATCCCTTTTGCAATGCGCCACGCATTCTACTTCTACGGGATGTCGTGGAGGCGATATGAATGCGTATTTGGCCATACAATGACTTGCGGTGGCCAGCTGATGAACAAGTCAGCGCTTTATTCTTCCCAGACAAGGCTGGTACCAATGCACCGTACCCGGAGGGATGGAAGGCTTGGTTGGCCTGGGCGGAAAATCCGAGCCAGGAACCTGGTATGGGGTGTACGCGACCGTCGGCGCCTCCTCCGACTGCGCTACATGCGCCCATAAAAACGTTTAAAAACGGCGCTACACACTATTTGGGTTGAGCCACGCACTCTACTTCTTTCGGGATATCGTGGAGGCGACTTGAATGCGTTTTCGACCTATCAATACCTTATGATGACACCGATGAACAAGTCAGTGGCGTATCCTACTCATATGTACAGGTCTGGAACCAATTCACCACAGACCGTGGAGGAGTGGAAGGCTTGGTCGGTCTGGATGGAAAATCCTAAGAAGGAATCGAGTGCCCGCGATAGCCGGCATCTCCTCCAACTGCCCCCCGCGCGCCCACCATACGTGTTCTTCCATCCGCAATCCATTCGCCTTTTTGCATGTACCTGCAATTGAACCGGAATTGAGTCGTGTGTTCAGGCTTCGTGGAGATACTAACCTTTTACCTCACTTCTCGAAAATGCGATGCTAAAACTCAAGGTTTTTGAAAAGCTTGCTTTCGCCTTAACGTCTTCATGTATGTAAACAACTTTAGATCACTTCCTTGGACAGCTGTTGGACCTAATTGAAACTATGTGAAATTTATGTATGCAATCATTGAAAAAAAACTTTGAGTGAGCGAAATTTATACAAGAATCAAGTAAGCCGTTCAAATGTTTCCAGTTCTTTCGGACTCTCAGCATTAATGCGAATAGAATACATGTTTTTCAACGGGCACTGATCGAACAGTGCGCATTTTTTAAACACTCGGTTTTTAGGCCTCCGAAGACAGTGTCGAAACCAAGGGTGCATTTAACGGTTAACGATTTAACAAATTTAACGAATTAACGGCATTTTTCATTAAAATCTGGCTTGACGAGTTAACGGAAGTTTTTAAAATTTAACGGAGTTTTTAACGGACTTTTTTCTCAGTGAGTTTATCACATTTAGCCATAGTCTTCGTTAATGTTGCAGGTCTCATCCTCCTGGTTAGAACTGTGTCTGAAAAAACTATTGAAATTAGCACGAATATTTTCATGCTTTCGTGAATTTGTTCTGAATTTTTGGAAATAATGCATTCTGGGGACGCCTGTAGCTCAGTCGCAGGAGGCGCAGGTTGTCGCCTGCGCCCGATACCAGGTTCCTGGTTCGGATTTCCCGCCCAGGCCAACCAAGCCTTCCACCCCTCCTTGGACGCTGAATTGGTACCAGGCTTGTCTGGGAAGGGTACAGTGCTTAGTTCCTCATCGGTTGGCCACCGAAAGCGAAGGTATGCCAAATACGCATTCAAATCGCCTCGATATTCCGTAGAAGTAAGGGCATGGCGCATCCCAAAAAGGATTGAGTAACACCGTTCTTCATCGTTATCGTTTAATGCATTTTGGAGCTAGAAATTTCTTCGCCGATCCCCCAAGCACCTCAACGAATCCACGAAGACACTGGTCTAACCTCCTCGTAAGGTATGCCTATCCTCACCTGGCGCTGCCTATCCCAGAATAGTTTCGCTCGCCACCTGGAAAGTCGAGATAGAATGCTGTCGGCCGCTGAGCGCATTTTGATCTATTTTAGAAAAATGCTAATTAAAAAAATTAGGAAAGCTGCTTTCCCGAACGTTAACGCGTTGACGACGTGTCACACCTTTTGGTCAGTGGGGGACCGTGTGACACGATCCCGGCAAAAAGCAAAAAAGGTTTAAGGGTTTTCTTTCTCGTTGAACAGGCACAAAAAACGGTTCGCAAAGAACTAGAAAAGGGGGAACTCCGAGTTTTTCCTGATCGTACATTTTAGAATGCCTTGCCGGTGCGATGAGGCACCAGCCCACTAAGCACCGTTACCTTGAATGATTATCTGTTCTTAATCCGCACCCTGTAGATAACCTGTTGCCGATGTCTTGTTTATTTTTCGCGTTTGTTGCTGTTCAATTGTTCATTTTACATTGCTGTGTTACACTTCGTTCCTTGAACTTCTGCTGTTGACCTCTTGAAGTTGAAACGAATAAGGTTTTCCTTGATTTTTTCACTTGAAATAATGGTTTGCAGTTAATCTTATTTTTAGCGAAATTTAACGATTTACCGGAAATTTTACGAAAATTTTCCGTTAAAAAAACTTCGTTTAAAAAATTTAACTCACAGAATTTTGTGTGCATCCTTGATCGAAAAATCAGGCAAAAATAAATATTCCACCTAACAACCTCGTTGGTAAAGAAGACACAATACCTAGTACTCGGTACTGAGCCAAGCGTGACAAACAAGATGTATATCCTCGAAGAACGTAAAAGGGCAACCAAGAAATCCCGGAATCAGTGGAAACGGAGCGAGTATTCTCCTTCATAGGCCTTTCGCTCTAACCAGGGAAGGGTCTCAGCCGTAGGTCTGAACGGGGAAAATGGATAGTACTGCGAGAATCTCCACCCTTCATATAGTAGAAAACCATGTTTCGTTTTTGCTGAGTCCTTCAACCAAAAGAGCTACGGTCCTCGAAGGGGGGGGGGGGGTACAGTAGCGCACCTTCAGCACGTGCCCACGTGCATGCGTGTGCGCCCGCTGTTGTATGGCACGCGGCGAAAGGTTACGTGACAAGCGAGCCGGTAGCTCAGCAAGGTGAGGGCCTGCTTTACAGGTGCTAGGACAGATGTTCGACTCCCGTGCTATGCAACGTTTTTGCATTTTTCATAATTGCCGTCTTCTTTACCAATTTGCTTCCTACACATCTCCTACATATTTACTTCACTCTAAATTGTCAAATAAGGATCAGATTCGTACTCAATGCGTAGTTTGGGCAAAAACGACGACCATGACCTCACCATTAATCACCATTACCTACTGTGATTTAATTTTTTTTCAGGGTAATACGGAAAACGGATGTCAGATTCGTGATCCCCGTCCCAAATAATCTTCCTGGGAGAAGTTTGTGCGAAATCGGTGATTATGACTTCGACGGCCCTAGTCACCCGCACCTACCTACCGTAATCGGCCGAAACACAAAACATTATATAAATCAGAAGCTGAGAAAAGTGGGTGGACCCCAGCTCACAGAAACCTTTATTTGATAATTTAGACTGAAATAAATGTGTAGGAGATGCGTAGGAAGTAAGCTGATTTAGACTGCCATAAGACACGACTTTCACGACACTACTTTCACGCGTCCAGAGGTCGAGGAGAGGTCGAAAAAAAATTTTCGCCCAAACCACGCCCAGGGAGTTATTTGGGGTGCTGATCACGAATCTGACATCCGTTTTTCAGGTTTCGCCCGATTACGGTAGGTTATGGTGGGTACGGGTGATGGTGCAATACTGTACCCCCAATTTCGAAGGCCCGTAGCTCTTTGGGTTCAAGGACTCAGCAAAAACGAAACATGTTTTTCTACTACATTAAGGGTGGAGATTCTCGCACTACTATCCATTTCTCCAGTTCAATGCTACGCCTGAGACCCTTCCCTGGTAAGCATTTTGCCTGCTCTGTAAGAGCTACTTATCACAGTACATAGAATCGCTCTTAATTCTGAAGCCCTCTGGAAGCTTCAGGGAGGCAGTGCACTGATAGCATACGCAACTCGCCTGAATGAACAACTTATTTTTTCTCTATTTTGTTGTATTAGGCAGTTGGCATTTTTCTATCTAGAGGAACAACACCTTGCACTTAAAGCTGATTTGTTCATAATTCTGAATAGGTGAATTTGTACCAGACTTGTCTGGGAAGGATGAAGCGCTGACTTGTTCATCGGCTGGCCATCGCAGTTCATCGTATAGCCCAAATACGCATTCGAATCGTCTCCATGACATCCCATTGAAGTAGAATGCGTGACGCATCCCAAAAGGGATTGAGTAGCGCTGTCCCTTATCCCTTATCTTTTACTTTTTGCCTCCCAGAGCAGTCTTCCCCGCCGAGCAAACGTGCCCAGCCATATCTTTTTGCTGCCATCGACACACATTGTGTAAGGTGATTCTACTGTCGTAAAGGGGTCGACGAACTTCTCTAGTGCTTTATGATGCTGCGGGGGTCTTTTGCCTGAATAACATATGCTTGACAAAAATCTTTCATTGTACACTAAGCGTTAGTCTTGATTTTCCGGCTGTAATTTAGCGTTTTTACGTCAACGATAGAAGGCTTGAATCGCTCTGTGATCCGCAGGTGTGGACTTTTGCGAACATGCAGTCAGTCAGTGGCAGGCGAATGCGGTTGTCCGTGGGCGAAAATGTTAGTCTCCATGGACCGCTTTGCGTTCAAATCTTATTCGCCCCGAAAAAACATACCCCACGGCCCCGTCACGTAACGACTTAGTCCCCTACATACTGGTGTAAGTGTATCCGGCGGTGTGTGTGCGTAGGTCTATATATGAGCAGATGGCTGGGTCTCTGAATTAGAAATCAGATGAAGGGAATATGTCGCGGAGACGGGCAGCATTGGGAGATGAGAGTGCCCCATCCAATCAGATCGCATTGACTGGGCGTGTCATTCAGAGAAGGCATATAGAGTCGGTACCCTGATTGGCTGACATGTATTCTTTCTATGTCTGCTTGGTTATTATTCGCTCGCGCGCTCCCATCTTTCAATGCTGCCCATCTTCGCGACATGTACCCTAGTTCATTTTAGTTCATTTTCCTTGCCATCGTGGAGCGTACTTATTGTGATGGACCCCGTTGTCTTAGAATACTGATGAATTCTTTGGCTGTACGTCGTGGAAGGCATATTCGTATTGTTTCCTCAACATCGTCATCATCTTCTCCTTCCTCTTTTTTTCAGCTATTGTCCGCTCGGTCGGGTATGGGGGTTTGTTTTCGCGGAACCTTAGCGCCACCTTCTCACTCCCATATTTGATCAGGGTGGACATCAGCTACTGAGTTGAGAGAAGACTCTTGATCGGGCTTGCTCCTTTCTCTGTAAATTGAGTCTACGTCGGGAAATTTTCAAAAAATAGAAGAAGGTGCTCGACGCTTCACCTGGAAGAGTATATAGACGCGTGGGTATCAGTACGTAGCAACCATAGTCTGAATCGATCACCACCATCTGTGAATTATCATCTCGTATGAGTTTCTACAAGGCCATGCTCGTTAATTGCCCAACGTCTGAGCTGCGTTTGAGGAAGACATCACCTCCGAATCCACGGTTTCGTCGTCGGTGCCAGTATTTCCAATCGGAAGATATTCTTATAGAAGGCTGAAGTCGCTCTTGGCGTCTTACCGCCTTGGACAGCAAGCCTATGCACAAAGCCTTGGAAATTAAATAAAAGGAAACTTTTTTATTTGTTTTTTTCGAGGAGAAAATCTTTAACCTCAATGCAGTGATTTGTATCTAAGTGTCTTACCAGGAGGCTAATCCAACGGTGGGTCTGAGCGGTGGAAGTGTTGTACATGGGCAGAAGCCCCCGCTCCTAAAAAAGAGAGAATATGCGAGTATATGGGTAGAATTCCTGCACCATGCGTAAAGTGAAGAGCACTATCCTCTTGCGGTACGAGATTCACTTTGTCACCGCTGGCTGTGAACGGGTGTTTTAGGGAGGTAGTGGTTATCTTACGGGCGCGTGTAGCGCAGTAGGAGGAAGCGCCGACTGTCGCCTGCACCCGATTCCAGGTTCCTGGTTCGAATTTTCCGCCCAGGCCAACCAAGCCTTCCATCCCTCCGGGGTCGGGGAATTGGTACCAGACTTGTCTGAGAAGGATAGAGCGCTGACTTGTTCATCGACTGGCCACGGCAAATCATTGTATGGCCAAGTACACATTCAACTCGTCTCCACGACATCCCATAGAAGTAGAATGCGTGGCGCATCCCAAAGGGGATTGAATAACGCCGTTCTTTATCCTTTTTTATCTTTTTAGTGGTTGTCTCACACAGAAAGGGTCGGGAGCTTTTCCTAGGGCAAAATTTTCGCTGAGTTGACACAACATCTTCAGAAGAACAAATAGAATTCAGGACAGGAATGACTGCGGCAAGCTGGTTGAGGTACAATCAACTAACAGCAGTTGGCGGCTGCTTTTCACAACGTTTTAGAGCCTCCGGCAATAAAGTCAACCTTTAACTGCTGCGTTCCAAGGTTAACTGCTTGAGGCTTCGCTCCCTTCTGCAGGGTTCTGTTCGGAACGCTTGCATTTCCATGTTTTCAAGCCAGATGCGCTTCTTTTCACACCAGTAAATTATGCTGTTTAGATCTGCCGTTCACTATTGAAACATTTCGCCTTCATAATTCTTTGCCTTACTCATCGCTAATCGTTGTATACGAAAAAATATATGACACCACACCGAAACTACAAAGCATATCCGAGTTCACAACATTTAGCAAAAAAAACGGCAAAATTTAGCTAACTTTCTAACACTAATAATGTCTCACCTACGCGTAAAGTAAGGTGGACTATGTATGTGCGGCATAAATTTTGTTTTTACCTCAAAATGCAGCGAACGCTTAGAGTCAGAATTAATATGGAACTAAGGAAGAGTACATACATCACGGATAACCATACGTTTTTCTCCTACCTATTAAAAGAATGGAGATAGTGCAGAACACCAGCTCTCGCGTAAACCCCGTATCACGTTGCAAGGTTCAGTTCCTGCCAGGCTAGCCAAACCTAACATAGCTCTGAGGTCTAACTGTGATCAGCTTTGTTTGGGAAGGATGCGACGCTGATTTATTCATGGACTGGTCAATGCTGTTAACCGTGCGCACTAAATACCTGTTCATACTGCCCCTCGATCTCGTATCGAAGTGTGGCGTATCACTTAGATGGATTGAACAACGTCGTGATTTTCCCCTTCTATTATTGTTCTGGTCGCGTGTAGCGCAGTCGGAGGAGACGCCGGCTGTCGCGTGCACCCGATACCAGGTTCCTGGTTCGGATTTCCCGCCCAGGCCAACCAAGCCTTCAATCCCTCCGGCGTCGGTGAGTTGGTACCAGACGTGTCTGGGAAGGAAAGAGCGCTGATTGTTTATGGGCTGGCCAACGCAAGTCATTGTATGGCCAAATACGCATTCAAGTCGCCTTCACGACATCCCGTAGAAGTAGAATGCCTGGCGCATCCGAAAAGGGAACGGAGTGAGTAACGCCGTTCTTTATCCTTTTATCCTTATCCTTATTAATGTTCTTATAAAACCGCACTGCTGCAGCAGTAGATAAACAGCTTTTTGACGATTAATTTTTGAAAGAAGTATTTAGAACATTTATGTTCATTGTGTAGCTCTAGTTCCATAGTTTTTCTATACTACATACTCTGCCTCAGAGATACGCGTTACATAGAGTAAATCTTCGACGTAGCTCCACTAAATTCGCTCAGAACAGTGTCATGCCACAAGCAAGTCTCTGGCATCGCCAGACTTTGCTTACTACTCCCGAAAGCAGGACATCGAATTCACCTCCACAACATCCCGTAGAATTAGAGTGCATGGCGCATCCAAAAGGGAATTGAGTAGTGCCGTTCCCTATTCTTTACCCTTCAGGGCCATTTTCCTGCTAAGTAGAATCTCGCCTCGGACCATGTCGGTATATGTAGCTTATGAGAGTGACGAGAAAACGTCGATTTTTGGGAATCCATCATAAAAATGAGTTCAAAGATGTAGTGGTCGTTCTCGCCCATTGTGTTGAGAATAAGCCAACTCGAACGAGGAACAGAATAAGAGCATGCAAGGACTTTCTAGCATTAGAAGGCGAAGTCCTTCCTTATATAATGTTCCCTTAGAACTGTGATGCTGTTTCCGTAAAAAAGGAAGTCTGCAGCTTTCCTGGTAAGGCGAGAGAACATCAAGGATGCATGTGTTTTTTACGGCCCCACTTCGGTTCGGTAGAATTTTCCCATCATCTGACTCCGAGCCTATATGTCGTCCTAAAAGTTGAATGTAACTGACGACTTCATTGCGGAGTGCCGGCACATCTGTTTCACTCACATGTTTCCACTTCTTTTGATAAATCTCCTGTGTTGACCGTGGTATCATTTATGATTTTCCTCGGAAACTAGATTACTGCGGTGCCCTTCAATAATGAATGCTGAATCAAGTGAACACCGTACCTTCTCAGAAGCGGAAGCGGAAGGCGGCTCAGTGAGGGGAAGGAGCTAAACTGGAAGCCTTTCAACCTAACAATTCGTCGTCCTAAGTGTACCTAGAACGTTCGGACAACCTGCACAGCGATGTGAAAGACGAGCTGGATAGGAAGCGAACAGCTACGTACCTACATGGGCTGAATTCAGACCTATCAATGAAGCTCCAGATGAATGGATCCTAAGATGGATCCCGACCCCGATCAAACTTCGACATTCCTCTCCCCGTTCTCTTACGCAATGGAACCTTACAAGGGAAGGTTCTGAAGCGAATGTCTGAAGGGGGGAGCAAGTCATATAGGGGTAATCTCCACCCCTTAATTAGTATAAAAATGCTTTTTTTCTTGCCAAGTCGTTAAACTCAAGGAGTACGGGGTATTTGAAATCACAGTGGAATACGGCGCATCACGAGTTTGGGGGTCTTGTACGCCCGCGATGCCTCCGCCAGAAAGCGGATCGGAGCGCAGTGGAAATGACGTTGCTTCGTGCAATGAAGGTTGGAGGTTCGGTTTTTCTGCGCTGCTGCATTTTTGCATTTGAACTGAATGGTTGAGATTTGGGGAAATATGAGGTCTTTACCATTTTCAAACGTTTTCTGCTCATTTTCCAGCTGCATGCTGTGGAGAGTAACTTTTTTTTGCGACTTGTTTATCACTGACCGGTTTTTTAACCACTACGTCTTCGTCAGCTTCAAGTTGACGCGCTTCGATGTCCTTTAGTATGATGGCCATCCGTTCGGCCAGCCTGATGTCTTTCCTCGAGTGTTCCTTGTCTAAAGGTGGGCCACGCTTCAGTGTGAGCAGATGGATCACCACGCGAGCATCGGGGACATTATTGGTGCTAGGTTTTAGACAACCTTCAGCAGACCTCTGATTTCCAGGTGTCAGCCAAAGATCAGGGGAAAGAGTGTATCGATGGTCATTTAGGGCAGTTTGCGAAATTCACAGCTCCTCACAGTTTGTTTCACATTTTAACCACCTGCGACGTCACAACCTGTTCTCTCGAAAATCCGAGCAAGACGGTTTTTCCCGAGCTCATTGTCATGTTGAATACCACAGCATGCAGCTGGAAAATTAGGCAAAAAACGTCTGAAGACGATACAGACGTCAGAATATCCCAAATCTCAACCAATCAGTTCAAATGCGAAACAGTGCAGCGCGGGAGAATCGAACCCGGACCTCCCTCGCATGAAGCAACGTCATTATCCACTGCGCCTCCCTGCTGGCAGTGGCATCGCGGTTGTTCAAGAGACCCCAGAACTTGTAAGGCGCCGATTCCATTGTAACTTCAAGGCCCCCTATTCATTGGGTTCAACGACTTGGCAGAAAAGAAACAAATTTTTGTACTAATTGAGGGGTGGGCGCGTGTAGCGCAGTCGGAGGAGGCGCGACTGTCGCGTGCACCCGATACCAGGTTCCTGGTTCGGATTTCCCGCCCAGGCCAACCAAGCCTTCCATCTCTCCGGGTCGGTGAATTGGTACCAGACTTGTCTGGGAAGGATAGAGCGCTGACTTGTTCATCGGCTGGCCACCGCAAGTCATTGTATGGCCAAATACGCATTCATGTCGCCTCCACGACATCCCGTAGAAGTACAATGCGCTGGCGCATCCTAGAAGGGATTGAATAACGCCGTCCTTTATCCTTTTTATCCTTATTAATTGAGGGATAGGAATTCTTCCTGTATGACTCGCTCTCCCCCTTCAGACATACGCTTCAGACCCTTCCCTTGTAAGTTCCCATTAGTCCACTTCTATTCATCCTTAGCAGGATAGTAGCCTCAGTTGCCATTTGAAGCTTGCCAGCGATGGCTGGACTGTCTTCACTTGTACCTGCTTGTACTCGCTTTGACGTATGTATTGAGGAGAATCAGAATCCTATTCATAATCAGTGGTGTGTGATCCACATTGAAGCAACCTGCATTCTTGTTTCACAACAAATCATTTTCCGCCAAGGTTTAGATGCAAAATCCGCAGAGACTTCTTTGTATACTGGTCAATAAGCAAGTTCAACAGTTTTTTCTTCAAAGCAGCATCCGTCATATTGAAAGTGTTTCTCTTCAAGTCGTTGATGATAAAGCTCCTAAATGAATCATCAGCTTAAACAAGGCATTTGCGTGTGGTGCAATAGTTGTTTTATTTGTAATTTACCCACTACACCGTTCTGTAAAACCTTATCGTTAATTATCTCTAGTCTTGTAAAGTTATCCTTTTTCATGAATTGCATCTGCACTTTGCTAATGTCAATAAATAAATAAAAGAAATTAATTTTGCTCCTCCATTCCCTCGACTTTTGCTCTGAATCTTTTCGATGAGCATACATGCTAAGATTTGCAACCATTTGCTATTTCCCTATGGATTGGGCAGATTGAAGAAGCAGGTTCTAGTTCAAAACGTGGTCAGTGGAATACTTGTTGCTAACTTACTAAAGGGTGTGTGTGGCGCAGTCGGAGGAAGTGCCGGCTGTCGCGTGCACCCGATATCAGGTTCCTGGTTCGGATTTCCCGCCCAGGCCAACCAACCCTTCCATTCCTCCGGGATCGATAATTGGTGCCAAACGTGTCTGGGAAGGGCACAGCGTCGACCTATCCCATCGACTGACCACCGCAAGTCACTGTATGGCCAAATACGCATTCAAATCGCCTCCACGTTATCCCGTAGAACTAAAATGCGTGGCGCATTCCAAAAGCGATTGAATAACGCCGTCCCTCATCCTTTATCCTTTTAAGTTACTTGAGACGTCAGCAGTAATGCACCAATTATGCATTAAGCAGGCGTTTTTTTTTCAATGCCAAATATGTCATTATCCTACCTTTAGTTTCTTCTTTCCTTTTTTCTACTTTAAGTTAGAGGTATTTAACACACAAGTGCATTGTGTGTTAAATACCTCTAACTTTTTTCGGAGTTTGTCCACTTCTCACTGGCCCCTATTGTTCATTGAAGAGCCTCGGGAGGTGCACTTGGCAATTGTTCAACTGAAGAAGTTGACAAAACGACGATTCAAGCAGCTTCTTTTCATTCTTTTGCTACACTCACGAACTTTGTAGGTTCTTCTCAACTTTTCAAATATAGGACGAGTGCAGTATGATGCGTATGATGATAAGCTTCTGATGATAGAGCTCCTGTCAATGATAACCTCCAGTAATGTGTGTAACTATAGTTATGCTCGAATGGCCTACTCGAACAGGTATTCGAATGATTTTCTTTAGAATTTGACCATGAAATCGTGTTTCTGAGGACACACAAAGTCGAGTGTTCGAACACTGTGAGCTTTCAAAACCCTTCAAATATTTGAAAATTTTCTGAGCGCATATATCTGACAGAGCTGAGTTTTCCAGCTCGCTACGTATGAGTTGTCGACTCAAAAGCAGTGTGAATTCAACTTAACGTTATGACAAATGCCTCGATTAAAATAAGGATGGTAGAAGTGTTCTTGCAAGGATCGGATGAGAATTTCATCATAGAGAAATTCGTAAAAGAGAAAACATCAACGAACCATCTCTGTGATACATACAGATTGTCTTTAAAAAAATGTATACACTGTTTGAAAGGTGATAACTTTGTTCATAGTAAAGGTACTGAAGAAGTTAAGGTTTATATGAAAGCCTAAGAAAATAGAAATTTTCTGACATATGAGCGGCATGGGATGCGCCAGGCACTCTTCTGAGATTTTCCATTTTACACACGATTGATTGTGTTTCGCTTGAATACATCTTATAATTTCTTCAGAAAGTGGTTGTTTCAATTGATTTGTGCTTATTTAAGAGTTCAAAGCTCAAGTACGCATTAAAGCTTCCGAAAAATGGAGAGTATTCTGAAAAATGAAGGTCCTATGTGAAGGTTGTAACATTTCTGCTAGTAAAGCATTTGGAGATATTTGGAACTGAACTCACATGAAAGCGCAGGGGGACGGGACTACTGTGGCGTGCAAGTAGTCAAGATTGCGCCATGCTCCTGCCTGGAACCTTGCATTCCACACTCGATTGATTGTGCATGGGCTGAATTATTGTTACAAGCTTGTTGCTTCCTGGTCACGTTAACCTGTGCTGTGCTTCTTTTAACGTTTTGAACTTGACAACCTTAGGAAAGACACGTTACGTGCGAGTTTATTGATTGCACAATTTAAATGCGAGCAGGAGCCCCATTTTACAAGAAGCATTCTGTGGACGAATGAAGCAACATTTAAACTGAAAGGAGAGGTTAATTGGCATAACTGCAGCTACTGGACGACGAAAACCGTTGAAAAAGCACAGCACTGGTTAATGCGACCAAGTAGCAACGAGATTGCAACAAGCATTCAGCCCATGCACAATCAGTCGGGTCTGAAATGCAAGGTTTCAGGCGTGTACATGGCGCAATCTTGACTGTTTGCACGCCACAGAATTAAATAATTAAATTAAATTAATTGATAATTATTGAATTGATAAATAATTAAATTAAATTAATTGTTACCCCGCACTTGCACATGAGTCTCAAACTCCTTCAAAACATGACCAGCAGCAAAATACCACTTTGTGAACAAATTATAACATGTATTCAAGCAAAACACAATCAATCGAGTGTAAAATGGAAAATTTGAGACGAGTGCATGGCGCATTCCAAACCGCTCATATGTGAGAAATTTTCTATTTTTTCAGGCTTTCATATGAGTTTTTATCTTCTCCAGTAACTTCACTGTGAGCAATGTGATCACCTTTCAAACAGTGTATACATTTTTTGAGACACCCTGTTTATGTGCGTATGGGGTGCGTGGTGACGGAGTTAGAGGAGGTGCTGGGTGTCGCCTGCACACCGATTCACAGTTCTTGGTTGGGTGTCCGCCCAGGCCAATCAAGCCCACCATCCCTTCGAGGGCCTGTGAATTGGTGCCGGATTCCTTCGGAGAGGGACTTTGAAACGCTGACTTTCTCATCTTAAAAGCCTTTAAAGGCCCTTAGAAACGGAAGGAAGTTTAAAAAGAATTCTTGTCGATTTCCTGAACATCTCTGGCTTCTTTGCTTTTATGTCACGGGTTGTTCCTGTTAAACGCACTATCTATCATTGAAGACGTTCTTTATCTCAATGAAAGCGTCCGTTCAGTAGTTCTGACTTCAGAGCAAACTCAACTATGTCTCGTTCATCTGATACGATACCCAAAATAACCTCGATCCTCTTTTACAGAATGCTGACGACGGCCGGACGGCGACTGTCACGCGTCTCCGCGTCGCCGCGTCCGCGGATGCGCAACTACACTCTCGGCAACATGCCGCCGCCTCCGGCGGTGAACATCCGCACACACGACCAGATCTCGCCACAGGAGCGCAAGTACGAACACCTTTCACTGCCTTCTGAGCTGCGTGTTCAGCTGGGAGTAACGGCCTCATTGTTGCAGGTTTCTTGAGGCTGCCGAGCGGGGTGACAAGCCGACACTGCAGGAATGTCTTCTGGGGGTAGGTCTTTGATTTAGCTTCTGGTATGCTCATACTGCTCGTAATTTTAGCTCATTCCTGTTAAAAAAGAGCTTTCACATACAAGAAATAAAAGCCAATAACTTCGAAAAAAGTATTTGACCCAGGCTAAAAAATGTTACAACCTTGTTTAAAGTACGTTGTGAAAAAATACCTGAAAGAAAATACGCTTATTTCCTCATACATGGTACTTGCTCTAGTTTTTATGTAGCCGTCTATATAGTGGGAGCTAGACATGAAGTCCCTGCTCAGGGTAGAAGAATTTGGAGGAACCGTATGTTTTGTTACGGAAGAAAAATTATGACCCTTCGAAAATTAGTACTCAGGTAAATTCAGCCACATAGAATGAGGATTGTTGGAGAAAGTAGAGAGTCTAGTACTCTAGAAGAGCTGTTTACTTGCTTTCTTTTATTACCTTATCTAGGCGCATCATTCTGTAGAAAAAGATTTTCGAAAAGAGCCCTTTGATTCACGCTTGTATTTCGTGCAATATTTTATGTACAAGACGTTTATCTGAAGTTCAGTATAAACACATGAGTTAGCGTGTTCCAGAAGTATTCTCGCGGTGATTGAAAACTTAAATACAAATTTTGCAAGAAATTTTTCAATTTTTTGAATATGATTGGTGAATCCAGCGGCCGAATTTATCAGCGACTTACAGCAATATAAGAGAGAAAATACAGTCGAAATTCCCGATAGCGCAGTTTATCAAACGATATGATGAGCGATATAAGCCGCGGTATCAAGAATTTCTGCTGTATTTTCTCTGTTAAATTGCTGTAAGTCGTTGATAAATCCTGACTCGATTTCTAATTGAAGCAGTTGGAAAGCTTAAAATTCTGTAAACAGCACTTTTTTAGAGGGACGGAGAAGCCCCACTAAACGTGAACTGCTTGGACTCGATGGGTCGCTCAGCACTGGAGATCGCTGTCGATAATGAGAACCTTGAGGTAAGTATCCTCAGTATAGCTCAACTTATTTCTTGCATGTTTTTAGTGTTTAATTTTCTTTTTTAACCACGTTATTATATATTGCTTACCACTGGTAGCTTAGCAGCGCTATCGAGACCACCTAAAATTGCTAACGTGGTATTTCATTTTCGAAACCAGAGACCGAATTCATCAACGATTTACAGCAATTTAACGCAGAAAATAGAGCCAAAATTCCTGGTAACGCGACTTATCAGCAAGCGATATGTGAAACGTATCGCCAGATCGCTTGATAAACCGTGGTATCAGGGATTTCGACTGTACTTTCTCCGTTAAATTGCTGTAAGTCGTTGATGAATCCGGCCCCAGTAGCATACCGTCTGTACCCGCTTCTTCATTGAGAGACATGCGGAAGTTTCCAGGAGCAGTGTTTTTTAATCACGCCGTCTTTACCTCCGGTTAATGTTACTTTTGAAAAACCTTGATGCTTTTATGCCCGCTTGAAATGCCCGAATTCCGATCTCAGCTCCCGCATTGAGGCGTTTCCTTTTTCTGCGCTTCCTTTCCTTTCTTTGTCTTCTTCAGCTTCGATATTTGTGTTCCTATTTCGATTATTAGCCGAGCTTTCTTGAGAATATTAATATCTATATTAGCAGATTTTTTTAAAAACCAAACCTTTCCAAGCACACAGATTAGGGTGACGAACGGTGAGTATAGTGTGAAATGGTGCCGCAAGAGCAGCTCCAAGAATATCATCATTCACGAAAGATCGGCCCTTCTTCCTTCACAGCACAACGTTCTCCCAGAAATTTCGAATAACCGAATATATTCAAAAAGAATTATTCGAAAATCAGTTTTTTCGAGCATTCGAAATCGAATACATTCGAAAATCGCGTTTTTCGAGTATTTGACTTCGAATATTCGATTTCGAATAGCATTACTCGAATTCGAATGTTCGAATATTCATTGGGGCACAACTACACAGAATAGCTGCCCTCAATGGATACGAACTGCGACGAAGCTGTGCGAAACATAGGCGCAACGCTAACGCGTTTAGCAATAAAATTTGCCTTTATCTGCCGGATAAGGTCACTGCAGCTGTAGGTCAATGCCTGTTGCGAACGGGCTTGGATGCGCATGTTGTATTGGTAAATATTCCGAAGGACAACATTAGACGTCAGCTTCTTCGCAATGGGCTATATGACCGCGTATGTATAACGCAAGACTGCGTGATTTGTCCGCATGGAAGGCCAGGAAACTGTGCACAAAAAGGCGCCATTTACCAGATAGAGTGTTTAACCTGCGGTGAATTGTATTAGGTTGTAACGAATTAAATGGCACTGGCTCGCGCCATTTTTTGGCGCGTCTTTACGCGTTTGATCAAGAACAAACGGTAACATGTGGCACATCATTTAAAAGCGCAAACTTTGCTCTACCGGAGAGTACCAAATTTTCAATGTAAAAGTGGGAAAACTTTAGAGTTTTATTGACTTTTTTGCAGATGGACAAAAGGGTACTCCGAGGCATTTACTTGTATGAATTCAAGCTGGGCACTACAGCTAACGGACGAGAAGATCAACGCCGCATTCGGTCAAGGATGTTCCACAATTCGGACGGCGTATCGTTGGTATCAGAAGTTCCGGAATAGAGCTTGGAAGAACATGAAGGTCGTGGGAGGCATAGTGATGTTGATGAGGACAAGCTGAGAGATGTGGTAGAGGAGGATCCACACAAAGGTACCAGGGAGATAGCGAAGGTTCTTGGCGTCAGTCACAACACAGCTGCCCGGCATCTGAAGGAAATTGGAAAGACCAAAAAGCTGGAAAGATGGGCGCCTCACGAGCTGTCTGAGGAGCAAAGAAACCGACGATGTGAGATCTCGTCCGCACTGCTTCTACGGAACGAAACGGACCCATTCCTTGATCGCATCGTAACCTGTGACGAGAAATGGATAATGTACGACAAGAGGCGACGATCGGCACAGTGGGTGGACAGCGATGAGAGCCCCAAGGTTTTTGCGAAGCCGGAATTGCACCAAAAGAAAGTAATGGTGACAGTATGGTGGTGTTCGCTGGGAATTATTCACCACAGCTTCCTCCCTCCCGGTGAGTCCATCACGGCAGAGAAGTACTGCATTGAAATTGAAGAAATGATGAAAAAGTTGAAGGATATCCGGCCGGCCTTGGTAAACCGAAGGCGAGTTCTCCTTCTGCACGACAATGCTCGCCCCCATGTAGCACGAATGACGTTGCAGAAATTGAATGAGCTGAGCATTGAAACTCTACCACATCCGCCGTTTTCTCCCGACCTCTCCCCAACAGACTACCATTTCTTCAAGCATCTTGGCGACTTCTTGGTAGGGAAAATATTCAAATACCAACAGGATGCCGAAAGTGACTTCGAAGATTTCGTCAATTCCAGAACTTCTGATTTTTATGCTACTGGGATAAAAAAGCTTGTGTCACGTTGGCAAAGATGTGTGGAATCCGAAGGTTTTTATTTCGATTAATAAACTTGCCTACAAGCCGAGATATTAACTGTTTAAATTTACAGTGGTTCAGTGCCATTTATTTCGTTACAACCTAATATATTGGGGAAACTGGGAAGCTGCTGGGCATCCGTTAAGGAACATCTTGCTGGAAAGAGGAAGCAGAGCTTATTAACCCCGCTTGGAAAACACCGAAGGGAAGCCCACTCTGGTGCCGATTTTAATGAGGAATGCACAGTGTTGTATCATGAAGACGAAATAGGGACCAGAAAGGCTCTTGATGCCTTTTGGATTCATAGGCGTAATCCATCCATGAACAATAGGAAGGAGTACATCTCCACTACCAGTGAATTCTTGCCTTTTATCTGTGCGACCTGTGAGATGTGTCGTGTACTGCTTCCGTACATTCTCCACCCTACCGTTCTTGGAGCAGCATATTTCACCAAACCAGTATGTCTCACTTGCTCCATGGTGCCCGTTTGAGCCGGTTTCTCGGCGCTGGTGGGGTATTGGTGAGTTAGCGCAGATCTTGTGGAATTTCTTCTTAGCACACTTAGAAGCATGTTGTTCCTGTAAATGGGGACGCGGCGTTTCTGACGAAATGAACTCTGCAGAACCAAACGATTCGAGCTTCTTTCAAAAAAAGATAAAGGATAAAGGACGGCGTTACTCAATCCCTTTTGGGATGCGCCTGCGCATTCTACTTCTACGGGATGTCGTAGAGGCGACATGAATGCGTATTTGACCATACAATGACTTGCGGTGGCCAGCCGATGGACAAGTCAGCGCTCTATCCTTCCCAGACAAGTCTGGTACCAATTCACCGACCCCGGAGGGATGGAAGGCTTGGTTGGCCTGGGCGGGAAATCCGAACCAGGAACCTGGTATCGGGTGCACGCGACAGTCGCGCCTCCTCCGACTGCGCTACACGCGCCCTGCTTCTTTTAGACCTTGAAAAAGACGAGTTCGTGGAAACGTCGGTCGGAATAAAGAATAAGGATTTGTACTAAACCTGGCAGGCAAAGAAGATTAAATAATATATTAGCAGAATTATTAGATTTGCGGTCATATTCCCTTACGACTCACTAGAAACGCACAGCAGCAGGTTAGCACTTACTTGTGCCACTATCTGGGACACTTATTTTTATGGATGCGCTGCTTGTGGTAGTGTGTCGTTAACTCTTTAGGCTCTCCTTTTAGATGTTACGAACGATAAGAAGCTTCATTGCGCTCGCCTTATTAGAGGCGCATATGAATGTTTTTGCTTTAGTTTTCACTTAGCAGACTGTTACGCATATAGCTGTCTACCCAAGAGCTACGTTTAACTTTGCCTAATTATGGACGATTATAAATGAAGAAAAGTAGGCACCCACTTTTACCCATTTAGGCAAATTTTTTAACTCATTCCCAATCAGCTCTGCTTTCCTTGTCGAATTCCAACACTTCTAATCGCAAAAGGGTAGATGTCGTTTGAATACGCAGGAGTGTAGAAAGCCGCAAAAACGTCTACCGTAATCACGCAGCGGGATTGGTACCGTAGTAAGCTGCCGCGATTGCGCTAGGAGCCTCGCGGCGCGTTCCCGCACCGCTGATACACATTCCCGCACCCCCTCTCCCTCTTGGTGTTTACTCGAGCGACATGAACCGGCAAGTTCTTCGAGTTAGTCCACCTGTCAAGTGGTCGACGAACAAAGAAGAAAAATGCTGGAGGTTTCAGTTATAAACTCCTGTTCATCTATTTATGTACAGTATAACCTCATTATGGTGTAAAGTATGGCGAGAAAAAAACGTTTCAATGGAAGGATAACTTCACACGGGACTTTTTTACAATGCTTGTTTGTTAATCTTTTATTCGGTTGCCTTCCATTTTGCAAAGCTGAGCAATTCATCCACTTAGGTGGTCGACCTGCTTCTCAAGCAGCCTGACATCCGGATCGGGAATGCTCTTCTCTGCGCCATTCGAGAAGGTTTGTGCTCCCTTGATATTTCTGTTTAACACGATAGAGATCTAATAGAAAGGATAAAGGCTTGGGTAAAATATACCATTTTCACGTCGAATTGGACACTTTTCAAATCAAACTGGACACTTTTCACATAGAATTGAACACTCTTCTAAGCCTAAGCCTATGAGCTTTGAAATCAAACGTCTTCCAGATCGAGACGAGCTTTCTACAGGTCAAACTTAAGACTCTCCAGGATGGTCAGAATAATTTTTTGTTCAAGGAAAACTTAGAAAAACTTTTTTTTTGATTTTTTTTTACTTCAGCTGCCCGAATGAGTGAAATAATTTTATTCAATTTTTATTTTTTGAGAAAAAAAAATAAATGAAGATGTGTGGTAAAGCGCAGAAAAGCAGCAATCATGTTGTGCATCAGAAGACTGGATCGCGCCAAACACTCGAAAAGCACGTCGCAATGTTTATTTGGTTGGCAGTGTAAATACTGCTTCCATGCAGTAAGAAAGCTATGATATGTGTGCTTTTTTACAATTTTTTATGTTGCTCTGCTTGCGGATGTAAAACTTCATGCAAGTGGAAATTTGGCTATCAATCGAATAAAAGTCGTGACACTTCGAACGTGGGCATGGCGCAATCTCTGTTTTGGCAATATAAAATGGCCGCCTTCCTGCTCTTCAATACTAGTTTTAAATCATTGTTTCTCCTCAAAAAAATAAAATTTTTATAAAATTTCAAACTATTTGTTCTCCTGTGGGGTAGTAGATTAAAACTTCAAAGAAAGTTATACTAAAATTTTCCTTGAACAAAAAATTATTCTAACCATCTTATTGAGTCTCTAGTTTAACCCCTGCCTGAAATTCATTTTGATTTGGAAGAGTTCACATTGATTTGAAAAGCCTTAGGTTAACTTAGAAAAGTGTCCAATTTGATTTGAAAGTGTCCAATTCCAAAAATGGTACATTTAGGAGATCCCATTTGAAATGACAACACTGGCTAGAAAAAACTGATTCTCAAGAAATAATATCTTCACGAAATCCCTTCGAAGAGGTGGAGGTGATAGAGCGGCGTATGAAGGTTTATTAAATGTTCTCAGGCGCGATCAATTTATCAATAAAATGCAATAGTCAGATAACTACTCAGTTTTGATGTTTTTGAACGGTGCTCGAAAATGCTTCTTCGCACAACTCATCGCACTCGTCCAAAGGATAGAAGAACGAAATTCCGACAGTCTTTTACTGACAAGATGAGCCTCCAAAGTGGCGGTGAGCTTTCGCGATGCAATTTTTACAGGATGTAGGATCCCCTGTGGGGAGTTCAAAACCGTGGTCAATTTTTTCGGAATGCTCTTCTGTGATCGAACAAAGGCGTGTGAAAGCGTTAGCGCAAAGTGCTTCACGCCCTGCTGTCGCCCCACCGAAAGTGGTCGGTTGGCGCAGTTGACAGCGGTGTCGCCTCTCGGGCGCACCGAATGGCTTTATGGTTTGGTCCTCGGTCTGGACAAAGTTTTTGCACACATCCGATCGTTATTACTACGTGCTTGCGTGATCAGAGGGCCAATTTGTACACGACCAGGGGTGTGCGTAAATGAAATCCGAAATTTCGTAAATCGTAAATCGTAATTACGAAAAAATCGTCGTAAATCGTAAATCGTAAACCGTAAATCGTAAGAAGTGTCTGACTTATAATACATCTAATTTCCTTTTTTTCTGTCGTATCAAAGCTAATAAAAGCTATGTTTTGTTGAGACGTTTTCAGCTCGAGCTGGACACTTTTCTAATTAAGATGGAAGCCATTAAGATCAACTAGCACCTTTCAAATCAAGCTGGACAAGCTTTTGGAGAACCAAAATAAACTGCTTGCTCAAAAACGCTATCTTAAAAGGCGCCTATACAGAGTGCCCAAATAAAAAGCTTACACTGCTTGGACGATCAAAAACGTTTATCATTCTACTAGCCATTGGCTTGCATATAAAACTATGACTTTGAAAAAACAACCGCAACAACTCCGAATAAACCAACAAAAACCATTCCATACAAAACCAACGAAAAAATTGATCACTGGCCAACTCGACGAAAACAGTATTTGTACAAATAGTCCAAGCATCTCCTACTGAGGAAGCGCATGGCACATTTCTGTGGTATTACACACCTAAAGTTCCAAGCCTTCTCACATTTTGAATTGTACAACAGCATTTTTGTAGCAGACGGGAAGGAATTGAGTGACGATTGAAAGAGTATGATCACATTTTTGGACACTCATCATAGTCGAATTTTTGACTTAAAATTATAAAAGAAGATATTTGTGTGGCATTCTTTAGAAGTAATGTAGAGAAGCAAGATGCAGCTTAAATTGAAAGCGGTTTAACTTATTCGTACAAGGTGCACTTTAAACATTTAGGGGAAACACGTGGTGAAGAAGTCGGAGGAGGATGGCTATCGCGTGCTCCAGAATAGGAGTTCTTGATTAGAATCCTACCAAGGGCAGTCAAGTCTTCCATACCTGCTGACCTGCTGGGTTGTGAATTAGTAGCTGATTTGTCTGGGAGGGATAAAGCACTGACCTCTACGTCGGCGGCAACCGCAATTCATTCTATAGGGCAAATCCACACTCAAATGACCTCTACGACATCCCACAGAGGTAGAAAGAATGGATGGCGCATCTCAAACAGGGACTGGTTAACGTCATGCTTTGTCCTTTATCATTTTTGAAGGCAACCACAACTTCTGGAATGAAAAATCGTCGTTCGACGATACCAGGCAATTACTTTCGGCGTTTACTTCGCTCGCAGTTTTGCTTGCACTTGTTAAATTTCGCAAACTTCAAAATATTGCTTCTTCTCCTCTTTAGCGTTTAGTCCCGCGCATTCGCAGGGTCCGCTGTAGCCGAGTTAGCCCAGTGGTTAGTAGTGTAGTTTCATGCACAAACGGTCACAGGCTCGACTCCCGGCTCCGGCACGCCATGCCCTACAAAAATTGCAAAAACGGCAACGGTTCCAGCGTCAGACCAGGGTGGTCAGGCCGGCTGAAGGAGAAACCTTGTCACAAAACTACAAAATATCGCATTACCAATTAATGGCTGCTTGCATTCGCCAGTCCTGCTCTCCACTACCTTTGTAACAAACGCTATCGCATCCTTTGCCCATTCTTTAGCATTCTGAACGGATCGCGTAGGGCGAACCCAACAGCCCCAATCAAACCACTGAAAACTAGACCAAAAGTGTCAAACTTTTTTCACTTTTATCATGAAAATGTCAGACGTTTTGCTTAAGGTGCACATCAAATGTGAATACACTCTGCGCCATAACGTGCACTGATAATCAGATTGAAACATGATTGTTTTACTCTTTCCAACAATTTAGCTGTTATTCCACAGCCTCCAATCAAGTCCAATATTCTTTTATGGCTTTGCATGAATTCTACTCGTGTGCATTGGAAAGATTCGTCTATGTGGTGAACAAGTGAAAAAATTACAAGTTGACTAGGCGGTGGTTGCAGCATAGAATATCGTTCAGCAAATGATCATCTCCATTCCAGTGCAAGGAGAATTTTCATGTTTTTCTGTGGACAGCAACGAAATGCTTTCAGGCCATTTGAATGTGAGGTGTTGTGCTAGAGTAGAAGGGTAGTTTCATGCACAGAAAAACCGAACTGGCCAGAAAAATAGGCTAGCCCAGTTCCATTGCCAGGAATTAACTATAGCGACCTATCCACAATGCAGCGTTGTTCTGTCACAGCGCCACAGCAGAACATAAGAAAGTAAATAGCAAATAGCAATGAGCTATGAGGGAATTCTTTAAAAGTGGGTACGTCGTCATAATCCAAATTGTATCATCTTATGTGGACGTTCCTCATCCGAGGACCGAAGATCATATTTACGAAAATTTACGATTTACGACCCAAAATTTCGTAAATCGTAAATCGTAAAAAATTTGCCAAAAATCACCGTAAATCGTAAAATCGTAAATCGTAAATCGTAATTACGCACACCCCTGTACACGACTAATACTTTTAGTAAAAGAATGTAGCCCTTTTAAGCTTTCATTTAAGTTACCTCTCAATGGATCGTATTTGCACTCTATCGTATCAGCGACGACACCGTAAATGCACACAACACATACACTCCAGGGATAGGTCATGAGTTTAGTGTGATATCGGTAAATACATAACTTCAAAGTGTCTTTTTCACCCAGACGTGTGGTCGCTTGACTTCTGTTAGCGTTTGATCTGATTTCACTCCTTCTACAAGGAGAGAGGTTACAGTTGGAGATGCTCTAAAACGACTTCTCTCTCCAGGAGGAAGTGTAAGGAACTTCATCCTTCTCCGCGCGTGGAAGAGGATGAAGTTCAGATCAGATTCAGTTTATTTGACTCATGTGATCATGCAAGCACATAATAATAATAATGTGATGTGTGCAAAAGCTTTGGCGACAACGGTGACTGAACCGCAAAGCCCACTCGGTGCGCCCCAGAGGCGACATCGCTATCCACTGCGCCTAACGACCACTTTCGGTGGGGTAGCAGCAAGGTGTGATGAACTTCGCGCTCACGTTTTCACACTCTTTTTTTTTTGACCGCAGAAGAGCATTCCGAAAAAATTGACTATGATATTGGTCACCTACACGGGACCCTACATCCTGTAAAAATTGCATCGCAAAAGTTCACCGCAATTTTGGAGGCACTCCTTGTGATGATAATCAATCGTTTTTCATAGGCTCGGAGATGGGCTGAGATTCCTCTGACGCACGAAAAGGAGAATTTGCCATTATAAATAGTGGTCGTTACTGCAAAGCAATTGCTCTAAATCAACTTTTGATCGGAGCCCCTGCAAGTAAAACTTCTATCGATTGGTAATCCTCTACTGTGTTTTTCACCTAACTTTACCTCTGTCGACTAGTGCGACAAAATGTTATGCGAGGAGTCAGAATCAGAGGGGCCATTCGAAAATGCAAATCGAACAACCGCTGCGCGCCTTGAAAAGCCTCAAATTCGATTTGGCGACTTGAATAAACGAGAGGAACATTGTCGCTGCTGTGCCTGCCAGCGGGATTTCACCCCGGTTACTCGGAACTACGAGCCGCGGAACGATTTCATCCACATGATCAGCTCAGCCGAGAACACTGGTTCCGTATTTTCAGGAGTGTACCGGTTGGTCGAAATGCAGGTGAATCATCCCTCAATCACCAGGGAGATGCTCGGCGACGGCTGGGCTGAGCATCTGGATCCGGCCGAGGTCGCATCGGCCGAATACTCGAGGTGAGAGCGCTGAGAGTATCTTAGTGAATGATCTGGGAGTTAGTTCTGCGATGGTTTGAGGAGATCTGTCCTTCTGACAATTCTTTATTCTGAGCAAGGCCTTTCACCATTTAAAGGTTTTATATTTCTCGTTCAGTGTCCCATTTTACCACTTCACTGCTACGTTCTTATGCAATATTCTATCAAAATAGCAAATATTTTGAATCGTTTCCGACATAGCGTTCAACAGATTTGAGCCATAAAGCTGTTTAACCCGAAAATCGCGCTTTCCGCTTTCGGCGCACACCCCGACCTCTTCTTGCCCTCTTTAGGCCTTTTCTCATTCATTAGAGTAAAGAAATTGGTTTTCCTATGTAGAATGGTATAGCGGAATACGGTAGGACAAAATCTTCAAAACTGCTCCTATGGGGCGTTACCCACTATTGCATTCTCTGAACTACTCTTTCTACACATCACGAGGAACAGATAGAGAGAGTCTTAATCCGAAGTTCTTAATCTCGGAAATGTAAATCTACAAATGAAATCAGTTGCTATTGGTAGATCGCTCGATACCGTTTACAGTTCGACGGGAATAACATTAGTCCGACTCCTTTACTCACTCTCCCTACCCCCCCCCCACTCCACCAATACCCCTTACCCATGTGCTGGCGGCAGAAAACGGAAGTGAGAATCAAGTACGGGGCACACTCGCTGTTGCACGAAGCCTTTAAAAAATCATCTGAAAATCTCAGGATTCTGTGCAAAGTCTTATGTGTAGCACGTCTTCTGGATACGGATGCACATTGGATAACGTCTTTGACACATTAGGTGAGTGCGGACATATGTCACGACGTCTACGACACGTCTTTTGCTCCCCGACACACGTGGCACGACGTCTGTAGCACGTCTTCTGACGCCACGTTGGACGACACTGAGAGGAAATACTGCTCCGTTAATTAATTGGTCCCTTTCATTGATCCCCTTCACTGGACCACCCTTTACTGGTCCCCCTTTAATGGCTCTACTACTGGACCCTCCACCGAACCCCCTTAACTGGTGTTCCCTTTATTGGCTCCCTTATTGGTTCCCGCTTGACTGCTCCTTCACTGGTACCCCATTGATTGGTTCCCTTCACTGGGTCCCCACCCCTTTCACCGCTCCCCATTACTGGTCCCACCTTCACTGGTTCCCCTCTATTGGTGAACCCTTTACAGGTCCCCCCCCCCATTGCCCTCCTTCACCGGTTTACCCTCACTGGTCCTTCCTTTACTGGCTTCTCTTCCGGTCCCCCGTTTATTGTGAACCCTTTCCAGTTCACCCATTACTGGTCCTCCCCCCCCCCCCCTTCGTCAATCCCCACTACTGCTTTCACCTTCACGGGACCTCGACTTACTGGTCCCCTCTTCACTGGTCCCCCTATCCTTCACCGGTCCCCATTATTGGATCCATCCTCAACGGTTCCCCTTTCACTGGACGCCCTTTCACCGATCCCCATTGCCGATCCCATCTCCACTGGTACCCCCTTTACTGATCGCCTCTTCACTGCCCCCACCTTATTGGTCAACCCTTTACCGGTCCCTCCTTACTGGACCACCATCCTTCACCGCTCCCCATTACTGGTCCCATCTTCACTGGTAGCCCTCGCCTAAATACGAACAGGCCCTTCGCGACATCGGTGACACCTCTTCTCAACCCATGCACCTAAGGATGGTCAGTGACATGTCTTCTCCAGCCGGACGTCCTTTGCGTGACATCAGTTACACGTCTTCTTGTCTTAGACACCTATTACGCGACATCAATGACACGTCATCTGAATCCGAACACCCCCTGCGCGAAATCGTGGAACCTCCCCTCATCCGGACTTCTTTGGCGCGACATTAGTGACATGCCTTCTGAACCCAGACGCCTGTTGAATGACGTCGGTGACACCTCTTCTGAACTCGGACGATCGTTTTCACGACGTCGACGACACATGTTCGGAACTCGGACGCCCTTTGCGTGACATCAGCGACACTTCTTCTGACCCCTCCCAACACGACGTAGGTGAAACCACGCAACTACAACTCGCCCCCCCCCCCTCCCCATCCCCCACATGTCCCAACACACTCCTCCAGCATTCCTGTGCACACAAACAAACAGACAAACGACCGTTCTCGCTTATATATAGTAGGATTTTTACACGTGTTACTTTCGCGTGTATATTGACACTTCAGACACAGCACATATACTGTGCTCCATACGCTGAAATGACTTCTACTACTTCGACATAGTTAAGGTCAATATTTAAAATCAAAGTTTCGTGTAGAAATGGCACGTATGGGGCATTGTTAACGTAGTGAACAGCGTTGACCTCGACTTGTTGCAAGCAGAAATGGGAAATCAGTCTGCAGAAGAGCAGCTGCTCAAAACGCGTTCCAGGTGTGCAGCGCATCAACTCCAACTCATTGTAGATCTAAATTGATTTTCACAAGATGTTCGAGGTCTTATTTTAAATGCCAATCTAAAAAAGAAGTGCCACAGAATCCTTGAAAGGTGCCCGTTGTGCCGTCTTTTTACCTCCTCGATAGGGCGCAGTACCGCTGGGGTTCTGCGCTCTATCGAGGAGGTAAAAACACAGGTACAAACATTGGCGTGACCATGGAGCTCTGGCTCAGGTCAAGTCGCAGCGATCTCATAACTCGGCTGTGTTCTATGCACGAAAATGTCGATCATTTCAACGACAAGATCAGACGTCAGTTGGTTCGAGAAAGGCTTTGCGATTGGGAGTGCGTAACGAAAAACTGTGTTGTATATCCTTACGGGAAGGCAGGGGATTGCGCCAAAGTTGGCATTATCTTTGAGCTAGAATGCCGGACGTGCAGCCAGACGTACATTGGGGAAACCGGAATGGTACTTGCTATCCGTGTTAATGAACATCTAGCGTGCAAAAGGCGAGGTATCTTAATGAATCCTCTGGGCAAACATAAAGCGGAGGAACATGGCGGAGACGACTTTGATGTGAAGTGCACGGTTTTGACTACCGAGACAGGTATTTCGTCTAGAAAAGCGCTGGATTCGTTCTGGATTCTTTCACGAAATCCACGAACGAACAACCGAAATGCGTGTTGCTTTCTTGCGGTCCATAAGAAGACGGCCATTCTTATCACTGATGTCGAAAAACTTTTCAAAATCCTCGGTCTGCCGATGGCGATTATCACCAGGGAAGGGTCTCAGGCGTAGGTCTAACCGGGGGCTACGGGCCCTCGAAGGGGGGGGGGGGAGGGGTACAGTAGCGCACCGTCAGCACGTGCCCACGTGCATGCGTGTGCGCGTGCTGTTATATGGGACGCGGCGAAAGGGTCAGGGCCGAATGAGTCGGTGGCTTAACAGGGTACGGGATTACTTCGCAGGTGCTGGGTCAGGTGTTCGGCCCCCGTGCTATACAGTATTTTTGCATTTTCATGATTGCCGCCTCCTTTACTAATTTGCTTCTTACACATTTCCTACATATTTGTTTCACTCTAAATTGTCAAATAAGGATCAGATTTGTAGTTAATGCGAAGTTTGGGCAAAAACGGTGACCATGGCCTCACCATTAATCACCATTACCTACTGTAATTTAACATATTCCAGGGTAATACGGAAAACGGATGTCAGATTTGTGATCCCCATCCCAAATAACCTCCCTGGGCAAGGTTTGGGCGAAGTCGGTGATTATGACTTCGACGGTCCTAGTCACCCTTACCTACCGTAATCGGCCGAAAATTGAGAAACGGATGTCAGATTCGTGATCAGCGCCCCACATAACCACCCAGGGCAATGTCTGGGCGAAGTCGGTGATTATGACCTCGACAGCCCTAGTCACCCGTATCTGCTGTAACCCGTACCTGTTGTAAGGTCACTGTTTAACGTGCACTGAAAAAAACAAAACATTGTATAAATCAGAAGCTGAGAAAAGTGAGTGAAGCACAGCTCACAGAAACCTTTGTTTGACAATTTAGAGTGAAATAAATGTGTAGGAGATGTGTAGGAAATAAGCTGATTTAGACTGCCATAAAGAACGACTTTCACGACACTACTTTCACGACCCCAGAGGTCGAGGAAAGGTCGAAAAAAATTTCGCCCGAACCTCGCCCAAGTGGGTTATTTGGGGTGCTGACCACGAATCTGACATCCGTTTTTCAAATTTCGGCCGATTACGGTAGGTTATGGTGGGTACGAGTGACGGTGCAATACTGTTCCCCCAATTTCGAGGGCTCGTAGCTCTTTGGGTTCAAGGACTCAGCAAAAACGAAACATGTTTTTCTATTACATACATTAAAGGTGGAGATTCTCGCAGTACTATCCATTTCCCCCACTCAGACCTACGCTTGATAACCTTCCCTGGTAAACAAGCCGGTACAGATACTGCTCGCCATCGCGTGACTCGCCTTCTATTTGTAGATCAAAAAGCATATTTGCGACAATTTACGATTTTGCGACCCAAAGTGTCGTATATCGTAGACCGTAAAAAAATTGCCAAAATCGCCGTAGTTTGTGAATACGCACACCCCTGCACTGAAGTAACCGTCCTTTGAAAAAAAGAATGCAAACGGCGAAACGGCCCCATGGTTTCCCCTTGTGTTGCAGGTCGTATAGGATAGACAGGAAATGAATAGATCTAAGTCTTTGGTTCGATTTCACGCTATGAGTGGCAGAGCGTTTCGTTTCCTTGCACTGATGGTGCGAGAATGGCTCAGACTAGGCGAATAGAAGACATGATTTCTGAAGACCTTTGGTATTCTGTCTTCAGATTTGTGGAGGAGACTTGTGGAGATTTCATAGCTCGTATTCCCACGCGATTGAAACGGAATACCTTTCATATCTCAGAGCTGGGGTCTTTCTTGCTGTTTTGGTCACACCAACAAATTGAATTGAAGAGCAGTAGCAGGGTGAGAATTGATTTAACCATTTGCCCCTAAACGACATTCACGCTCTTTAGCGCGCTCTCAGCTTCTTGATTTAACAGCATTATTCTCGCCTACGGTCCACCCAATTCGATTCTCTCTCGTTATCGTCAACATTCGAGAAGAGCAGGCTGGAATTCAAGGGAATCATCAGGGTCCTAGAGAATATGTGTTTCATTTACGAATGATTTTAACATTTTTGATAATCAAGTAGCATGAGGTGCACTTGATTGTCGAGCGCACAAGCGTGAATGACTTCGGTATTGCTACAAAAGGCTTTCTCTTAGATAGCCATAGAGATCGAAGCAAAAGAGGAAAACTTTTAAAAGATCTTCTAAAAATTTAACGCATACAGAGCAAATTCTGGACATGTCACATGTTCTGAATCCGGACGCATGTTGCATAGCGTCTGTGACACACTTGCTGAGTCTTGAAGCAAGTCACAACGTTGTCATCACGACGTCTATGACACGTCTTATTCACCGACACTCCGACGTGGTAAGACGTCTGTGACACGCCTTCTGAATCCTGACACAAGTTGTATGATATTGAGAGGAAATACTGCTCTCCTCTTACTGCCCCCTTAGTGGTTCCCCTTTACCGGTCTGTCCTTGCTGGTTCTTCCGATTCTTCTGAATCCCGACTCACGCTGGCCGACGTCTTCGGCACGTCTTCTGAATACGGACGAACCACCCAACAACGATACAATGTGACGAGATGCGTTTGAAGATATGTTGGGGAAGCAAAACCATACGTCTTTTTCTAGGTTTTTTAGGTTCCTTTTTCTAGGGAACGCTTAAGATGTGTAGGCGCATTGCTAAGGACTGCCAAATTCATCACTATCTGATCTAGACCTGTTGAGATGAGAAGAAATGATGCAGTGGGAACAAAGAAGAACCCTTAAAAGTAAACGCGTGAAATCAACTCACTGCGATCGTAGCTACTAGGGTTGGCTAGTTTACGCATCCTGCAAAAATTCTCCAGAAGTTCAGAAGCTTGACATCGAATGGCAGGCTTTCCTGAGGTGTCAAAATAGTGCGCGTAACGAATTGAAACAAATATAGAGGTCGCAGCAGGAGCAGAGGTTCTGAAGTTTTTCCGCTATTTTATCAGACACGTGTCATAATTCGGGATAAAAAGTCATTTCAAAGACAAATTATAATCTGTAAAAGAATCGTTAGCAGCGAAAACCGAACCAAAGAAGTTGCACCTGACGAGCCGGAGCACTACCCCTGCGCCACCGCCGCAGCTGGCCACATTTTCTTAGCTGAAGCTCCAATGACTCACCACTCTCGCGCCAGCTGTATCGCACGGCCAGCCTGTGGTGAGGCCGCTCGATTTCGGCAGACCATAACTCACTCAGGAGTTTCATTTTGCAATTTTGACAGTCATATTCGTAATCAGTATTCCGAGCTCTTTCTAATGACCCTAGTCTCATCTTGAAGTTCCATGGGAGGTCGAAACCCTTTCCTAGTAAGAGGTTTAAAACTTTCTCCAGATTAAGGTCGTCGCTTCGCTAGCTTCGCCGATCCGGAATGCTCTAGTAACCACTTCTTTCCAAAAGCTCACCGTCGTCTTCGGTTTTCTAGGATCTGAAGGAGGCGTAGAGGTCGTCAACCGATTGAAATGAGCTTCATTCAACAAAGAATTTTCCAAGAATTTCTGTTCCTTCCGTGAGGCGTCGTGATAGCGCAGTCGGAGGATGCACCTACTGTTACGTGAACGCGTATCCAGGTTCTTGGTTCGGAATTTCTCATGCCAACCAGGCTTTCTATTCCTCCGGATCGGTGAACTGTAGCAAACTTCTCTGCGAAAGAAAACCGCTGACATATTTATTGTTTGGACACTACGAGCCATTGTACATATAGGTCAACTTCGCGTACAAATTGTGTCTACGACACCTCGTATGAGTAGTAGAACGCGTATGGTATCAGAACAGGGATTGATTAACACCGTCCTTTATTTTGAACCGTCTTTATCTGATCCTCAGAGCTGTCGGGATAGCAAACGCGGCCTTGTGCTCAAAGACATTAAAGCTAAGATAGCATTCGCATCTGTGTGCTCATTGGCCTTCCTGAACGGAATTCTTGAGCCTTGCTGAAGTTGGGCGCGTGTACCGCAGTTGGAGGAGGCGCCGACTGTCGTCCGCACCCGATACCAGGTTCCTGCTTCGGATTTCCCGCCCAGGCCAACCAAACCTTTCATCCGTCCGGGGTCGGTGACCTGGTATCAGACTTGTCTGGGAAGGATAAAGCGCTGACTTGTTCATCGGCTGGCCACTGCAAGTCATTGTATGGCCAAATACGCATTTAAATCGCCTCCACGACATCACGTAGAAGTAGAATGAACGCAAGAACGCAGAATGCATCTCAAAAGAGATTGAGTAACGCCGTCCTTTATCCTTTAGCCTTTACCGTATTGGGTAGACGCTCGGGTTCCGCAAAGTTCCGCATGCTGGGATCGAAACGATGTTCCAAAAAGGTTTTGTTTATAATCGCTGTTGGAAAGCTCACAACTTTTTATTTAAATTTATTTTGAAATCACGAAGAAGAATTTTGTTTGCTCATAAGATTGCAAGGGCAGAAAAAACGGTATCTTTCGCGAAAAACAGCAGCATTGGGAGATGGGAACGCCCCATCCAATCAGATCGCATTGAATGAGCGTGTCATTCAGAGAGCGCGTGTACAGTTGGTATCCTGATCGGCTAACATGTGTTTGGTCCGTGCTCCACTTGGTTGTTATTGGCTGGCGCGTTCCCACCTACCAATGCTGCTCACTTTGGCGACATGTACCGAAAAAGCAATTCTGGTATCAGCCAAGAGCTGCAACCTAGAAAGGTAACGTTGGCAGAGAATTCGTTGATAATTAAACGGTGGCAGCCTAATTCGTAGTCATGTGCTGTGTCTTAGGTGCCATAAGTTTTGAGACTGTTTGAGATCACACTTTCTTAGATCGTTTCCTTCTTATTCAAAAATTAACGTGTCTACCCAATTTTCATGTCCTCTTCAGTGCACCTGCTCGGATTTATAACTGTGAAAAAATTTTAGGTAAACAAAAGTTGCTGCTCAAAACAGAGTTTTGATGTACTAAGCCATAGGAACTCACATATTCTTTAATTGAAAACTGTCATTTAAACTCCATTTACTTAACCAATCAATTAATCATCCTGAAGTATACACATGACAAATGCAAATCGACAAGAGCGATCGTTACGTTAGTGTAACACTCCGCTAGATTTACGCTTTCCTGCCCTTTAAGATATGATATAGATCGTTTACACTTCTCAAGGAGTGAGAATTTTACGAGTTAAAGACAGTTGAAGTATAATAATTTTAGCGTTCCGTGGAATTTAGTAAAAATTTAGGAAATACTTAGATAAAATAAGCGATGATAGGTGAAACTACCTCTACAGCACGACGATATGAGTGAGCAGTATGCAATAGAATAAATTAATGTGTATAAACTACGAAAGGGCATGATAGGGGGGAAGCCAGGAGGCCAGCGGAGGATGCCCAGAAGCCCAAAGGGGCACTGAGGCTCATTGTCGCCTGCGACGTCGAGGAGAAGTCAGAACTCGCACCGCCTTCCAAAAGAAGTCGCGTAGGACGAACAGCCCGCGACAGAATTCTTGAAACGTCAACCTTGATTCGTCAGTAACACTGGTACTATGAAAACTGTGAATTTCAGTGACATTTCGCCCATCATCCTCGCTGCGCAACTGAATCAGTTCGAAATTCTTCAGATGCTGCTCCGGAAAGACGCTCGAATCGAGAGACCACATCGGTGAGTTTGACCTTGTCAAGCCTAGGAGTCCGTACCGTCGAGCTAGCACCGTCAGTTTAAGGTACTCCTGCATCTGTGAGACGTGCGATCGAGAACGACTGAACGACTCGTTGCAGTACTCGCTGAAGCGGATCAACACGTACCGTGCGCTGGCCAGCCCTGCGTGGATGAGTCTCACAAGGTCAGCCTAGTCATCTGCTTGATCTGCAGTGCATTCAAGTCACTGGAACAACAGTCCCCTCCCATTATAACGCCTCCGGATAATACGCGACCTCGACATAACGTAGATTTTCTCCGGCCCCGGCCAGCTTACCTTTACGCCAGTACAAATCACCTCCGCTTAAGACGCGTCGGATTAAACACTACTCCCGTTATAGCGCGGTTTTGGGAGGAACTCTGCGTTCAAAATAACTCACGTTATAATGCGACCAATGCGTAACTCCGGTCCCACACAGAAACTGTAGGCGAGCAAGATGCTGACTGCATTTGTGAATATGACCACACTTCTATTGCCCCGTTCATAGTGAGGTAAAGCAGCATATGTTGGGAGATTCCTTCTATCGGGAACAATAAAAGATTTGGGGTGACACTCAGGTTATTCAAAACAATCCCTACACATTTGTTTCAAACTTAGAGCAACTGGTATAGAGGTTATACACTGTTGGAGGAGGTTTTGATGAGGTCAGAACTCCCCTGTCTTCTGCCTGCATCCTCTGCTTTTCGGACAGAATTACAGCAACAGCGCTGTCGCACTTAACATTACCATTATTACGCTAGCAGCATGCGACGTCGCGGCGCTGAAACGCGGACATGCGCTCGGTGAAGTACGAAATTTTGTCGGTATTCAAGCTTCTCTGTTGTCGTTCAGGCCTATGTTGTTCTCTCGAAGACGATCATTCGCAGCATCGTGCAGTCAATTAACAGGAAGAAGCATAAATACCTCCAATCTGCAGATTGCACATCAAACAGGGCTCACAACTGACGCTGAATGGCTGCAGTAACCCATTCACGGCAGAACACATATCCATAGTTTGTAAGAACTGGAAACAGGGCGTTGTCGTAGAATATTGGAAAAGTATGAACAGCTTTGGGCCACTGGACCTCCATCCGTTCTGCTTCTTTCACTCATCCTCCTTGAACACGCGTAAGCGAGTCTCGAAATCCCTGCGCGTCACAGGCCAGATGATTTTGAGCGAGCACTGGATTTCTTATGAACTAGTTCGCAGCACAACTACTTTCCGTCTTCAACGCGAAAAACGCGTTCGACAGTAGCCGGCACACACTTTCGCGCTACAGCACGTTCAGCAGCAAGACGCGACTGCCGCGCGCGTATGACATCGTTAACCGTCCCTGTCGGAAGCAGTCGGACCGCGACAACGTCGCGCACAGCGCGCGTAGCCAGAGGGGGCTCGCGCGGCGTTGGAATTATGTCTGCCCCCCGCTCGGAGAGTCCCCGGGATGGTCTTAAAAACGGATGCACAAGTGCGGCGCCCAAGAGTCGCGCTCGCGCAGTCGCTCGACGTGACGACGGAGGTATAGAATGAACCTGGCTGGGGGCGGCGCACAGCCGGCCCACCGATCGATAGCGTGCGCGAGCTGGCCGGACCTCGAGAGCGCCTCATCGGGGTCTCAAGCGGATACGGTAAGGGTTTGAAATTAAGGGAGCGAGCTATTCCATTCGTGAAACGGTAGAGGCCGAGAGTACGCCAACAACATCGGATTCAAGAAGCTCGACTAAGGAGATATATGAGACGACTCGGTGTCGGTACAGGATTTGCCTTTGCATTGTTTGCCTCTTGGTTTCAACATTTTCTTGAATTAGATGGTTGTCACTCAAAGCATTACACAGAACCGACTCAAATCTATTATAAGGATAAGGATAAAGGACGGCGTTACTCAATTCCTTCTGGGATTCGCCAGCGCATTCTACTTCTACGTGATGTCGTGGAGGCGAAATGAGTGCGTATTTGGCCATACAATGACTTGCGGTGGTCAGCCGATGAACAAGTCAGCGCTTTATCCTTCCCAGACAAGTCGGGTACCAATTCACCGACCCCGGAGGGATGGAAGGCTTGGTTGGCCTGGGCGGGAAACCCGAACCAGGAACCTGGTATCGGGTGCACGCGACAGTCGCACCTCCTCCGACTGCGCTACACGCGCCCAAAGCTATTATAGTTTTTAATATTTATCTTGCTACGCTGTTTTTTAACTGATGGTGTCAAGTGCTTTGCCTATTTGATACTTCACCAAAAAAATTCAAAAACATGTATGCGCAGACTGGGTGTATGGTGGCGCAGTTAAAATACCGGCTGCGGCGTGCACTTTAATTCAAGATTCTTGGATCGGGTACCGCCCAGGTCAAGCAAGCCTTGCGTCTCTCCAAGGTAGGTGAACTGATGCTGCGCTTTTCGGTAAAGATAGAACACTGACTTAGCCGTCGGCGCTAAGCCATAAGTCATTGTATAATCCAAATGCGCATCTAAATTAGGCATACACGCAGGATACAGCGTGAAATTCGGTTTCAATTTAGGGAGGCACTTATGCTTTTCCGGAAAATTAAAGTATCAATTTTTATGGAGACCGTGTTGTTTGAAAGAGGCCTTTTTCGTGTATAAGTTTTTTACTATAATAAATAAAGTTCCCGATTCAGCCCAGATCCAATTCTCTCCGCCTTCAAACTCAGTTGGGAGCTGCAACACCTAGCTGTAGTTGAGCACGAGTTCAAGGAGACCTACTTACAGGTACGTAGCCTATTCTTACAGTTATTGTCTTTAATTGCAAAATGAAATCAGAGGTATTTTAGCTCGCCGAGCAATGCAGACAGTTCGCCTGTGACCTGATCAGTCAGTGCCGGAGCAGCGAAGAGGTATTTTCCACGCATTCATGGATATGGTTATGCTCTTCTATTCCGCTGGGTGTCTAACCGGTTTCTGCTAAATGGTTCATTCAGATTTCTCAACCTATTTATTTAGTAGCGTAGCCTAGATCTACCAATTTTTATGCCACCAGAAGTTACATTAAAACCTTCGTAAATCAAACCAAACTTATGGTTTTTCTGTGTGCTAGCTTTAGTTACCTTTCAGTTACCTTTTTTCCATTATATTTTTGTTTTGTTCACGCTTTTGAAAATTTGGAAGATACAAATCTTTGAATTTTATTGAAGGTCATCGCTGTGCTCAACAAGGACTGTAATAACCACGACGAAAATGTTGACGTGTGGGCTTCGAAACTGAGTTTGTCACGACTGAAGCTCGCCATCAAATATGAGCAGAAAGCGGTAAGACATAAGGATATGTTCTTTTCCTGTTGAAATTTTTTGATTCTTAATAGCTTTTAAGATCTGAATATTTGAATTAGTTATTTGCGAAATTATTATAAATTTAAAAGCATCTACAGGGATGTGAATACATTTACTTCGAGTCGATCCACACAATTTTATTGAGATAGTTACTGACTGCGATAGATTTGAGGCAAGCAACGATTCATCCCAGGTCCAATTCTATCCCTTCAAATTTAGATTTCTAATAGCGTTTAAGATTTGAATACTCAAATTTGGACATGTCGCGAATTTGAGCAGCATTGGTAGGTGGAGCGCACCAGCCAATAATAACCAAGCGGAGCACAAACCGAACTTATGCCGGCCGATCAGGGTGCCGTCTGTACACGCCCTCTCTGAATGGCACGCCCATTCAATGCGATCTGATTGGACGGGCGTTCCCATCTCCCAATGCTGCCCGTGTTAGCGACATATACCCCATCCTACTATATATAAAGGAGCAAGCGTGTGTGTGTGTGTCACTGTGTGTGTCACTGTGTGTGTGTGTCACACTGTCCGTCCGTCCCACTGAGTTGGGGCGCGGCAGCCGAACACGTCGGCGACCGTGCATGGCGAGCCGAAGAGGTACCGAGCACGTCGGCAACCGTGCATGGCGAGCCGTAGACGTGCCAAACACGTCGGCAACCCTGCATGGCGAGCCGTAGACGTGCCGAGTACGTCGGCAACCATGCATGGCGAGCCGTAGACGTGCCGAGCACTTCGGCAACCATGCATGGCGAGCCGTAGACGTGCCGAGCACGTCGGCAACCATGCATGGCGAGCCGTAGACGTGCCGAGCACGTCGGCAACCGTGCATGGCGAGGCGCAGACGTGCTGAACACGTCGGCAACCATGCATGGCGAGCCGTAGACGTGCCGAGCACGTCGGCAACCATGCATGGCGAGCCGTAGACATGCCGAGCACGTCGGCAACCGTGCATGGCGAGCCGGAGAGGTACCGAGCACGTCGGCAACCGTGCATGGCGAGCCCTAGACGTGCCGAGCACGTCGGCAACCCTGCATGGCGAGCCGTAGACGTGCCGAGTACGTCGGCAACCATGCATGGCGAGCCGTAGACGTGCCGAGCACGTCGGCGGCTCGCCATGGACTATTGCCGACGCTTGACGAAGCCCCGCCTCAAAGGGGGCGGAGCACAATCTCGGCCAGCAGCATATAAGCGGCCGATGTCTGTACATTGACGCCATTTGAAGCAAGGTGTTAGCCTTGAGCGTTCGTTGTACGTCCAACGTCCGAACGAGCTTGAATTGTTGTTCCTGCAGTGTTTGGCGGCTCTGCAGCTTCTTAAAGATCACGAATCCATAGCAACATCAAATCGTTTGCTAGGGATGGATGAGCAGGAGCTTCGGCTATGCTCTACTCCTGAGCACGAACGTCGTGCCGGAGCAAACCAATACGATCAATACGGACATGGCTCTGCACCCCCGTCGTGCAAGCAATGCTCCTGAGCACGAAAGTCGTGCCGGAGCAAACCAATACGATCAATACGAACATGACTCTGCACCCCGTCGTGCAAGCAATGCTCCTGAGCACGAAAGTCGTGCCGGAGCAAACCAATACGATCAATCGGACATGGCTCTGCACCCCATCGTGCAAGCAGTGCTGAACGCCGTGCTGCCGATGCTGCACGAAAGAGACGGCTTCGAGAACAGATGAGCGGCGAAGAGATTGAGGCACGCCGTGTTGCCAATGCTGCACGAAAGAGACGGTCTCGAGAACAGATGAGCGGCGAAGAGATTGAGGCACGCCGTGTTGCCGATGCTGCACGAAAGAGACGGTCTCGAGAACAGATGAGCGGCGAAGAGATTGAGGCACGTCGAGCTGCTGATGCTGAAAGACAGCGACGTTCTCGAGAACAAATGAACGATGCAGCAATTGAAGCACTTCGTGCAGCCAATGCTGAACGGCAGCGACGTTCTCGAGAACAAATGAACGAAGCCGAGATTGAAACACTTCGTGCAGCCAATGCTGAGCGGCAGCGACGTTCTCGAGAACAAATGAACGAGGCCGAGATTGAAACACTTCGTGCTGCTGATGCTGAAAGACAGCGACGTTCTCGTGAACAAATGAACGAAGCAGCTATTGAAGCACTTCGTGCAGCCAATGCTGAACGGCAGCGACGTTCTCGAGAACAAATGAACGAAGCCGAGATTGAAACACTTCGTGCAGCCAATGCTGAACGGCAGCGACGTTCTCGAGAACAAATGAACGAGGCCGAGATTGAAACACTTCGTGCTGCTGATGCTGAAAGACAGCGACGTTCTCGTGAACAAATGAACGAAGCAGCTATTGAAGCACTTCGTGCAGCCAATGCTGAACGGCAGCGACGTTCTCGAGAACAAATGAACGAAGCCGAGATTGAAACACTTCGTGCAGCCAATGCTGAACGGCAGCGACGTTCTCGAGAACAAATGAACGAGGCCGAGATTGAAACACTTCGTGCTGTTGATGCTGAAAGACAGCGACGTTCTCGTGAACAAATGAACGAAGCAGCGATTGAAGCACTTCGTGCAGCCAATGCTGAACGGCAGCGACGTTCTCGAGAACAAATGAACGAAGCCGAGATTGAAACACTTCGTGCTTCCAATGCTGAAAGACAGCGACGTTCTCGTGAACAAATGAACGAAACAGAGATTGAAGTGCGTCGCGCCGCAAATGCTGAACGGCAACGACGTGCGCGTTCAAATATTAGTCGAGAGGAATCAGGCCGCGCTGTTGATTCTGAATGGCAGCGACGCTTGCGACCACGCTTAGATGGGGCAGGAACTGCTTCGCGTGGAAGTAATGCTGGACCACATCGCACTGTGCCACGAAACGCCACTGGCCTTGCACGTTCTCCGCGCGAAAGGCCTCCATCCAATACGCTGGGAAACATGGACCAGGTTTGCAGCGGTTGTGGGGCATTACATTTCCCTGGCGAGAAAACCACGCCTAACAGCACCGTATATAATATGTGCTGCAATCTTGGGAAAGTTTCGATGAATGTATTTGAAAACTTTCCAGTTCTTCTGCAGCAGTTGTACACCGGTAGAGGCTCGGAAAGCATCCAGTTCCTTAAGCACATACGAAATTACAACAACAGTCTAGCCATGGCATCAACAACAGCCCAGTTAGAGAATCCGCGTGGCGGAGGACCTTACTGCTTTAAAGTACATGGCCAAATATACCATCGTATTGGAGCGCTTCGTCCATTGGCTGGAAACGCTCCTCAATGCGCTCAGGTGTTGATTATGGACACTGAGGAGGCGGCTGCTGAGCTGGCAGGAAGAGATGTAAACAGAGAGTGTGATCGCGCCACATTTGCCGTGTTGCACCAACTGTTGCAAACGGTTAATCCCTATGTGCAAGCGTACCGGCTAATGAATGAAGTGGCACGAGAAGAAGAGCAGAGGGCAATTGAAGCACAGCGTACACAGAGGCCAGTACGTATGGTTTTTTGCCAACTTAATACCGACGATCATCGACGGTATAACATTGCAACAGCTAACGAGGTAGCTGTAGTTTACGTCGGTAACGATGAAGAGATACCCGGAGAAAGGTATGTGGTCGTTTATGAACGTGGCCAAGGGTTGCGCACCATCAGCTACTTAGACAAACTTTGCGACCCTCTTTCCTATCCGCTACTGTTCCCGCGAGGAGAAGATGGTTGGCATCCAGACATGGAAAAGACCGTTACTGGAAATAACAGGCGAACAAGAGTTACGCAGAAAGAGTTTTACTCATACTTGCTGTTCGCCAGAACCGGTACATTCAACCCTTTGCTCCATGCCGGAAAGCTATCTCAGCAATACGTTGTGGACAGTTGGTTGAAAATTGAGATGAATCGTCTTAATTACCTCCGTAAGAATCAGAAGGAGCTCAGGTTGGATACAGTGAGGGGTCTCCACGACTATATGATCGGAGACGATTCTCATGGCGGCCCACCAGGAAGAAGGATAATCCTAGCAGCAAGTTTTACAGGCGGTCCACGCCATATGATTGCGCAGTATCAAGACGCAATGTCAATTGTCTCGAAGTACGGGAAGCCTGACATATTCCTTACATTCACCTGCAATCCGAACTGGCGCGAGATTCAAAATAACTTGGCGGGTGGTCAGTCCGCATCTGACAGGCCAGATTTGGTTGCCCGCGTTTTCAATCTCAAGCTAAAGGCTTTATGCCATGAACTTTTTAAAAGGAATGTGCTAGGCGAAGTGGCTGCGTACATTTATGTTGTTGAGTTTCAAAAACGCGGGCTTCCTCACGCGCATATGCTCATTACGTTAAAGCAGGAATGGAAACTAAACAGTGCGGATCAAATTGATCACCTAATCAGTGCGGAGCTTCCCGATCGCGATTCAGATCCCGAACTGTTTGACATAGTATCTAAGAACATGATACACCGTCCCTGTGGGAATCTGAATCCTACCTCACCTTGCATGCGAAACGGTGTGTGCACAAAGAGGTTTCCCAAAAGTTTTCGTAGTGAAACGTCTCTTAATGTGGATGGCTATCCCGAGTATAGAAGGCGTGATGACGGACGTTATGTAACGTGTCGTGACGTTCGAATGGATAACAGGTCAGTAGTACCCTACTGCCCCTACTTAACTCGCATGTTTGAAGCACATATTAACGTAGAAATATGTGCTTTAATTCATGCAGTTAAATATCTGTTCAAGTACGTGTACAAGGGACCTGACCGTGCTAGAATCCACATCTACCAGCCTAACAATGATGCTGCTGAAACTGTTCACGACGAAATTGAAGCATACATCGACGCGAGATATGTGTGTGCTCCTGAAGCTGTCCACCGAATATTTGGCTTTAAAATGCAGGGCCGAAGTGATGCAGTGCAACGGTTACAAGTTCACTTACCGGGCTTCGAAGCATTAACATTCGAAGCAGGCGCTGAACAACAAGCACTTAATGCCGCTCAAAATCGGCTAAGCACTTTGACAGGCTTCTTCGCTATAAACAAAACCTGCAATGATCTTGCTCAGCAATACGGACGGCTACCTGAAGGAATGGTAGATTCCCGCAGTTTTCACTATTATGAAATGCCTCAGGCTTTCGAGTTTAAAAAGGAGTGGAAGCAGAGGAAGAAGTCAATACGTACGATCGGTAGAATGTATTTTGTAGGGCCACAGGAGCAAGAACGATTCGCACTTCGGCTCCTTCTTTTGTATGGAAAAGGGTTTACATCGTTTGAAGATGTGCGAACAGTTGAAGGAGTTCTTCACCCTTCGTTTGTGTCTGCGGCAAGGGCTGCAGGGTACCTTACAGACGACACATTTTTTGTGCAATCACTACATGAAGCCGCAAGCTTTCATTTGCCTGCGCAACTTCGCAGTTATTTCGTTTCACTAATTGTATATGGTAACCTTCAAGATCCTCTTCCCGTGACACTTTGGAATTTACACAAGGAAGACTTTATGGAGGACTTTGTACTTAATGGCGACTCTACTGATGTTGCTGAATCCAAAGCCTTCTACGATATCGCCGAACGCATTTCTACTCTTGGCAAAGATTACCGAGCATACCTGAACATTGATATCCAACGATTGTTCGCAGACGATCTCCATGTCGACGTTGATCAACACAATCGTATTGGAGAAGGTAACTACGCTCTTCTCAATAGCGAGCAAAAGTCAGTAGTTGACGACGTGCTTCTCGCAATTGAACGCCAACAAGGGCAGTGCTTCTTTGTCGATGGACCGGGTGGAAGCGGTAAGACATTTGTGTACACTACGATCTATCATTTGGCAACAGCAAGGAAAAAGCGCATCCTAAATGTGGCGTGGACCGGGATTGCAGCCAACTTGCTCCCAAACGGTCGTACCGTCACCTCAGCATTTCACCTATTGGTTGATGACAGAAGTCGCTCATCGGGCATGAAGCGGCAGTCAAAGGAAGCCAAAACATTACGTGAAGTCGATGCTATCATTTGGGATGAGGCGCCCATGGCACCCAAGCAAGCACTCGAAGCCGTGAATTCCCTTCTGCAGGATATTATGCAGAAGAACGAGCCTTTTGGAGGCAAAATTATGTTACTTGGCGGAGATTTTCGCCAGGTGTTACCTGTAGTAGAGAAAGGAAGCCGCCGAGACTTCGTGGAAGTTTGCCTCAAAATTTCTGTTCTATGGCCACTTTTCAAGATACATAAATTGACAGCCAACATGCGACTGAATGACAATGACTACTGCCATAGAGAATGGCTTCTCAAAATCGGTAACGGAGAAGTGCCTTCAGACGAGAACGGGGACATCAAAGTTCCCGATGATTTAATTTGTGAAGGCGATATTGCAGAAGCAATTTTTGGGGAAGCACTTGATGGAGGGAATGGCGATTTTTCGGAATTGGCTATACTCACTCCGAGAAACGTTGATGCTCTACGCATTAACGACTATGTTCTTGATCGCCTGACAGGCGACAAAGTCGTTTTCTTGAGTGAAGATGAGGCCATCGTAGAGGATCCCAGCGACGCGTTAAACTTCCCAACGGAATTTCTTAACAAAATGACACCAACTGGGATGCCTCCACACGTACTGAACCTAAAAGTTGGTTGCATGGTGATGCTACTCAGAAATCTTGACGTAGCGAATGGCCTATGCAATGGAACACGCCTTATCGTCAGAAGTATAGGTCGAAGAGTTTTGGTTTGCGAACATGCAGTCGGTAGCCGCAAAGGTTCTCAGGTACTACTTCCGAGAATCGATTGCTACTTCTCTCAGAACCTACCATTCCGACTTCGACGGAGACAATTCCCCATCAGGCTGTCATTTGCTATGACAATAAACAAGTCACAAGGACAATCGTTTTCTAAAGTTGGCATTGCTCTTTCCGATCCAATTTTCGCTCATGGCCAATTATATGTTGCCCTTTCTCGGGCACGAAGCCGCAACGGAATTGCTGTAAAAGCACCTGAACGCCTGATGCGCAACATTGTTTACAGTGAAGTATTATCATGAATGTTCTGTATTTGTAGTTTCTAGAAGCATTTTTTTATCCTCGCACGGTCATGGTGAAATGACTATTCTTATCAGATTTCATAGCACTCGCCATGCTCGGTTGCCGACGTGTTCGACACGTCTGCGGCTCGCCATGCACAACTGCTTGACGAAGCCCCGCCTCAAAGGGGGCGGAGCACAATCTCGGCCAGCAGCATATAAGCAGCCGACGTCTGTACATTGACGCCATTTGAAGTGAGGTGTTAGCCTTGAGCGTTCGTTGTACGTCCAACGTCCGAACGAGTTTGAATTGTTGTTCATGCAGTGTTTGGCGGCTCTGCAGCTTCTTGAAGATCACGAATCAATAGCAACATCAAATCGTTTGCGAGGGATGGATGAGCAGGAGCTTCGGCTATGCTCTACTCCTGAGCACGAAAGTCGTGCCGGAACAAACCAATACGATCAATACGAACATTGCTCTGCACCCCGTCGTGCAAGCAATGCTCCTCAGCACGAAAGTCGTGCCGGAACAAACCAATACGATCAATACGAACATTGCTCTGCACCCCGTCGTGCAAGCAATGCTCCTCAGCACGAAAGTCGTGCCGGAGCAAACCAATACGATCAATACGAACATGGCTCTGCACCCCGTCGTGCAAGCAATGCTCCTGAGCACGAAAGTCGTGCCGGAGCAAACCAATACGATCAATACGGACATGGCTCTGCAGACCATCGTGCAAGCAGTGCTGAACGCCGTGCTGCCAATGCTGAACGAAAGAGACGGTCACGAGAACAGATGAGCGGCGAAGAGATTGAGGCACGCCGTGTTGCCGATGCTGCACGAAAGAGACGGTTTCGAGAGCAGATGAGCGGCGAAGAGATTGAGGCACGCCGTGTTGCTCAAGCTGAAAGACAGCGACGTTCTCGAGAACAAATGGACGAAGCAGAGATTGAAACAGTTCGTGCTGCTAATGCTGAAAGACAGCGACGTGCTCGAGAACAAATGGACGAAGCCGAGATTGAAACACTTCGTGCTGTTAATGCTGAGCGGCATCGACGTTGGCGATCAATACATATCTCTAGAACCAGTCGGCTTCTCAACGGCTTCGAAGGTCTAAACGTTCAGAAAAGAAGATGGCCGGAGTGTTCTATTCTCGGGGTTTGGGGGCGAAGCCCCCAACCAGTCGTTTGGCGGCCGATAGGCCGCTGAACGACTGGTCTTATAATATTTGCGAAATTCCAAAGCGACTACAGGGATGTGAATACATTTACTTTGAATAGATCCATACAATTATATTGAGGTAGTTTCTGATTACGATAAAATAGAGGCCTATCAGCTTGTTTCTGAAAGTTCTTCTATAGTCCCACGTATGAGCAGAATTCGTGATCCAATCCTGAGACAGCCTTTAGTTCTTATCCGGGAAGGCTTCTCGGGAGAAGGCAGCTTATTTAGCAAAATGGAATAAAAATTGGAAAGGTTGTTTTGTTTTTTGTTGATTTTGAACCTCTTTCAGTTTGTATCCCATCCACACTGCCAACAGCTCCTGACGTCCATCTGGTATGAAGGCTTTCCTGGACGACAGCAACGTGGGTCGGCGTGGAACATCATCGTGTGCATTGCACTGATTATCCTCTGGCCCATACTGGCCGTTTGTTACATATTGGTGAGTTTTGGTGGTTCATCAGAGATACAAATTCGTTCATTTCATCCCGATGTCGCGCAGCGATTAATTTGTGTGCCTCAATTTTATCAGAAGGATTGCCTTTAAGTCGAAACTTTTTCTCAAGCAACAATCCAGCAAACGCAAACACCCTTTGGAATAGACGTTTTCATGTCACATTTGCTCTGCGGCCAACATAGTCTTGCCAAACCGTAAAAAGCTGTGCTTCTGGACACTGAAGACAAGACTGAACTACCACATTGTTGTTGGACTTCAGATGCCGAAAAGTCGCATCGGAAGGATTGTCCGATCGCCGTTTATGAAGTTCCTCTACTACTCTATATCATTCGGTTGTTTTCTGCTGCTGCTCACATTGGCCACGTTCGAGAGCTATCGAAGCGAAAAGGGAGAACGGAAGGTAGCCTCTTTTTAAGAGTTGTGCTGTACTGCTTGTAGATTTAAAATGGAGATGGTAAGCCAAAATAGACGTGGCCTTCCTGAAACTCCTACGAACTGAATTCTTCTAAGTAGTAGTGCTACTTCAGGGCGGAGGGACGACGAGAGCATCAGATCGAGGTCCACCGCCAACTTTCATCGAATCGCTGGTGGTGGCATGGGTTCTCGGTAAATGAATTTTGATAGACTTTTAGTTATTTTCCCTTTTCTCGAATCTTAACAAGGCTATTTTAGTTTGTTTTTCAAACTCCTCCATCTGTTTAGGCATGCTGTGGTCTGAAATCAAACAATTGTGGGAAGAAGGCTTCACCAAATACATTCATCAGTGGTGGAATTGGCTGGATTTCATAATGATCTGCCTCTACTTGTGCACAATCTCCGTGAGGTGTGATTTCATTATTTTTTATCCTCAACTCATCTAGACCTTATGCTGTTTCGAATTCGGTGAACTTTGTTGCTGTTTTGAAATCGGTGAAGCTCACGATTTTTATAGGCAACGTCCAAATTCTTTCTCATTCTTTATCTTTCATGACGATAACTAAATTAGAAAGGACGAGATTTTAACTTTAAAAATTCGATTCTATCCTAGTCGGGAGGGGCAACTGTAAAATATCAGTTGCGTACGTCGTCCCATACTGTGCAACCATATGAATCTGAATTTGAATTTAAATGAAAGCCCTCGCCTTATGTAGCAGCAGCCGAGTCTCTTGGATGTGTTAGAGGATCTTACTGATAATGAACAATGAATGTTTTCGCAGACGATTTGAAGACGATTGCGGGACGGCCATAGTGAGAGAAATTTAACAAGAAAAGATTCCCAGCTTAAGGTGAGCTTTTACGACAACTCTTTACTGAAAACAGGGCAGTATGATCGGAGCCCAGAAATACAGTTAGTTTTTGTTGAACGCTTTTATAAAGATCCGAAAAAGAGGTGTGAAAATGTGTGCGCAACAATCACCAACCCTATGACACTGCACGAGATGTGCCTTGGTAGCGCAGTCGGTAGGAGTGCTGTCTCATAGGAGCACACTGGTGAGTTCTTCAGTTCGAGTCCGCGTACTGCCCGTATTTTTGCACGTATTAGTTTTTTGCTATTACGCCTTCTCACGAGAGTCAATTATAGATAATCAATAATACTAATATGAGCAAAAAGATTAGCAGTACGCGGACTCGAACTGAAAAGCCTGGCGGTGCGTTTCTGTGAGGCGGCACTCCTACCGACTGCGCCACCGAGGCACATCCACTAGGGTGTCATAGGGGTTGATGATTCTTGCGCACACGTTTTCACACCTCCTTTCAGGTCTTTAAAAAAGCGTTCAGCAAAAACTAACTGTAATTCTGTACTCCTCTCAAACGTCCTAAATCCTATAAAAATCGCATCGCAAAAGCTCATCTTGAGTTGGGAAACTTTATTTGTTACTTATAAATAATTTGATTTATCTTATAAATTGATTCAAGTCACTTTCTTTAAGCCTCAAGTGGCTGGTATCGAACTTGTGAGCTGTTATAACGACGTCTTTTGCGATCAAAACTTCAGCGCCAGGCGGGACTCGAACCCGCACCTCATGCTTGATCGAACGCAACATTTCAAAATACCGGCAAAAAGAGGTCAACTTGATATGTAGACCAACATAGTCTGCTTGATGCATCTTCAGACTGAGTGCCTATTGGATCTACAGCGCTCCCGACTACCCTTACCGCTATTCTATTCGCACCCACTGGGACGCCTACGAGCCGATGTTGGTGGCGGAAGCGCTATTTGCCGTGGGAAATGTGTTCAGGTAAGATTCGCCCACAGAAGCTGCTTCAATTTAACGCCGTGTTCTTTTTATTATTCGAATTCATTACAGCTTTGCTCGCATCATCTACCTGTTCCAGACCAACCCGTACCTCGGTCCATTGCAGGTAAGCACCACATATATGCACCTCCTGCACCGCCTTAGAAAGAGGTAAAATGGTTGAGGAAATTTCTAGGGTGCTTCAAGTAAGGTTATCCATCTACTGATTTTTTATTTCCATATTAGCCCCCATTTTTAATATTGAGCATCGTCCTTTTCCAGTAGCATCAAAAAGATCTATTGTGTATCACCTGTATCACCTGTCGTCCCGTTGATCATCGACTTGCTCGAGCGGGCGCCAGCAGCGTCTCCATTCGTCCCTGTCGCGTGCCAGAGTGGTCCCATGGATCCTCCTCGCTCGAGGGACACGAAGAGCGTCATATCGGTCGTTCAGGGCTTTCACGAAGAAGTCAGACCAACGCGTTGGTGGGCGTCCTGGTGTTCTCTTGACCTCCCGCGGAATCCAGTCAGTAACGACTCTCGTCCAGCGGGTGTCTGCGAAGCGCATTACGTGGCCGGCCCACCTAATTTTCGACAACTTGGCCCACGCGACAGCGTCTCTGATCTTCGAACGTCGGCGAAGCTCGGAACTCCGGAGGCCTTCTCTATTGTGTAGCTCAAGCCAAATGAACTCTCTATGCTAGGACCATCTAAGGTCTTAATCCCCTGGGCTTTGTCGCTTCTTGAGACCGGACTTGCTGAAATTCCTTCATACCATTTTATACCATTTTCGCGTTGAATTGGACGATTTTCAAGTCAAACTGGACACTTTTCACGTCAGATTGGTTACTCTTCTAAGCTAGAGCTTAAGACTTTTGAAATGAAAGCAAACTCTTGTAAATCGAAATGATTTTTTGGCAGGTTAAATTGCAGACTGACTAAGATAGTTAGAACAGTTTTTGTTTAAGAAAAATTTGGCTGAAATTTCTCTGAAATTTTTTAGTTTAGCTGCCCTAACAAGTGTAATAATTTTACAAAAATTGTATTTTTCGAGAAAAAATAACAAATTAAATTTTGTTTTGAAGCGCAAAAAGGCAGCAAATAAGTGGTGTATTAAAAGACTGGATCGCGCCATGCCTCGAAAAGTTCAACGCAACGTTTATTTGATTGTTAGTGTAAATACTGCTTGCATGCTGCAAGAAAGTTAGGATATGTGTGTTTTTCAAAATTGTTTGTTGCATCGCTTGGGGGTGTAAAACTGCAAAATGCAAACAGAAGTTTTGCTATAAAAATCGCGAAGTTTCGGACGAGGGCACGGCGCAATCTATGCTTTGTCAAAAAATAGCCTCTTTCCTGCTTTTAAAGCAAACTTCTATTCAATGTTTTTCCTCGAAAAACAAAATTTTCACAATATATCAAACCACATGTTCTGCTACTGAGAAGTAAATTAGAACTTTAAAGAAAGTTACAGTAAAATTTTCTTTGAACAAAAATTATTCTAGCATTCTTGGAGAGTCTCTAGTTTTACGTAGAATAAGCTCGTTTTGATTTGGAAGAATTCGATTTGATTTGAAAAGTCTTAGGTTAGCTTGAAACAGTGTCTAATTCGACGTGAAAATTGTATATATTGCTACCCTAGGCCACAACTTGGTGGTCATTTTATGAACGAGCCTCAATTTCAACCCCGTCCAGGAGTTGGGAAATGGTACAATCTATAATCTAATGGTACAATCACTGTGACACTTCCGATTGTTCTTTCACCTAATTGTGTGTTTTTAGATTTCCTTGGGATGCATGCTTGTCGACGTTGCCAAGTTCTGCTTTATTTTTGTTCTGATTATCAGCAGCTTCAGCATCGGTCTAGCTCAACTTTATTGGTTCGTTTTTTTGTGGCTTTTTTTCGACTGCTTACGTTCTTTCTCCCTTCAATAAGGTTTAGAATGAGAACCGTTTTATCGCTACGTATTCAGCTGTTGAAAAATATCAAACATTTTTGCAAACACTCAACGTTTTTATTTATTCGTTTGCACTTACATAGTGAGATGCTCATGTTCCAGGTACTATGATCCTGACACACCTGTATGTCTGACTCCAGACAACTGCATCCTTGAGTCTAACGTCTTTTCGTCGTAAGTTCTTCGACAATTGATTCATTTGACAAATGCTCTCGTTTTAGCGCCAGTAATGTTATTTTATTTGCCCGGGCAATACTCGATAGCAGAGTATTTATGCCGATGCTCATTTTCTTATAGAACTAATGACATCATTATACCAAAGCAAGAATTTAATGCTCGAAAGTCTGTAGTATCAGGCTGTCCAATAATTCCTGTCCGAAAATTTTCAAAATTCTATAATTTTCCTTAGAATTGTTATAATATCAGGCAAGTGTAAAGACCTTCTAGAAGGTTCTCCAGAGTTCCACGTTAGGAGCATATAAGGCGCAGTCGCCCCGTCTAGCTACCAGTACAAGCTAAAATGGACCAAGGTCGAATTCGTCGTTCGTGTACTGCTCCTTCGTCCGCATCGCAAGGAGTTTCTCGAGGACTTGGTCACTGCGGACGAGAGCTGGGTCCTCTACGAGAACGTCGCCCGCCATGCCGTCTGGATCCCGCGCGGAGAAGAGCCGCCGACTACCCCGAACGCCGACGTGCACCCGCTGAAGATCATGCTCTGCTGCTGGTGGGACGCCAAGGGCATGCTGTACTTCGAGCTGCTCCCGCAAGGCAGGACGGTCACCGCCTCCATCTACACCGATCAGCTCGAAAAACTAGCCGCCGCCATCCGAGAAAAGCGTCCCCGACGGGCCTCGGTTCACCTGCTGCACGACAACGCGCGCCCCCACGTGGTGAAGGAGACCCAGCAGAAGTCGGCGACGCTCGGGTGGGAGACGGTTGCCCATCCGCTGTATTCCCCGGACTTCGGCCCCTCCGACTACCACTTGTTCCGCCCGCTGAAGCACCATTTGGCCGGAAGAAAATTCACCAACTACGACAACCTCAAATCCGACATCGCGGACTTCTTCGAGTCGCAGTCCCCGGAGTTCTGGGCGAAGGGCATCGGCGACCTGCCCAATCGATGGGCCACTGTTGTGGATAACTGTGGTGATTATATTGTTGGTTAGACTTGTTTTTCAATAAAGTTGAAAAAATTAAAAATTGTGAAATTTTCGGACAAGAACTATTGGACAGCCTGGTACATTGATTGTTATTTATTTATTTATTTATTTTTTGCACATAATTGTGAACAATTTCTAAAGTATTTCACACTATCGCAGACACTTCCTTATTTAATAAAAAATCTGAGGATGGGTTTAATGCGTGATTCGGCAATGCGAGGAGTCAACAACGAGCCGACAGGCTTAATCGAGTGACTCAGAAAGACTCTGAGGAAGCATTAAGGTTCCCGTTCTCGAGATTAAGGGGTTCATTCGGAATGGCCAAAAGAAAAAACCAAAAGACAACACCTTTTCACAGACGAATTTGCCCTGAGAACGCCTTCCCGAACGCAAACAACATTTAGATGAAAATAGCCGGAGCTGGTTTAGAAAAAATTAAAATCACCTCCTCTAGGATCGTTTCACTTCTTAAAGGTTCACTCATTTTACGTGCACATTAGCGACTTATAGTGAATTATTAGGTTTACAACCAAATTCGTGTACTCATTCGTTGTCACTTCTTCCGGAAGAGATTATCAGGTTATTTGTTCATCAATTCTCTCGCTCCTTCCACCGTTTAAAACCAATTGGTCTGCACTTCTCGAAACTACTTTGGTTGTTCTGCCATTCTGATTTGTTGGAAAGTTTTCATTCTGAAATGAAAGGACAAGAGTCACTATTCGCGAACGGCTTCTTCATGAATGCCAACCAGCTCGGCTATCGTACAACTGAACCCCGACAGAACATGTGTGCAGCTGTAGGGGATGAAGTTGTCCAACGACCGACAATGTTCAAATGGTTCAAGAGGTTCCGTGAGGGCAACGTTGAAGCTAAAGAGAAGCGGAGCACCGGGAGACCGAATGACCTTGATAGTAAAGCTGTAATTAGATTAGCACAAAGGAAATCCGAGCTTGACCGCGTATGTATGTTGGCACACGACTTTAACTGCTCACATACCTATATTGAGATGGTTCTGCACAGCGTTGGTTTTCCTGTAGAACTCGGTAAACACCTGCCGCACCACTTGATCCTACCGCAGAGGAACAAGCGTGTGGATGTCGCGAAAAAAAATGCTGGATCGTCACAAGTAGGGACCACTTCTCCATAACATGTAATGAGAAGTGGATTTCACTGGATAAACGTCAGCATTCTAACCGGTGGCTTAGACCAAAACAGAAGCCGCTTTAACGCCTAAGTCTGACCCCTACCAGAAGAAGGTGATGCTCTCCGTTGGCTCGTGTCGGGAAGGCGCTATCTTCTGGCTACTCATCGAGAGTGGTTCCAGCACTGATGCCGAAGTCAACTCTTCTTAACTTGACGGCATGCATGCTGAATTCCGCCAGAATCGGTTCCGACAGCTCCTCAAGAGTGGCATTTTCCTTCAGCAGGATATCGCCAGACCACACATCGTGAACCGGACTCTTCAAAAATTTGAACACCTTGGCTAGGAGCGTCTAACTCATCCACCTTACAGCCCAGACTGTGCGTTGAGTGGCTACCACCTTTTTCGTTCGCTGCAGCACTCCTTAGCTGGAAGACGATTTGCCAATGTGGACCATAATACACCTCCAAGAATCCTTCGCCTCAGAACCACAAGAATTCTACATCTCTAGGATAGACCAGCTCTCCGATAAATGTGAAGCAGTTCTGCGTTCCAACGGATTTTACTTCGATTAGAGATTGTTATTAGTCATTTGTTAATAAGCACTTTTGTTAAAGGTGCTTGATGGTCCACGAATTTAGTTGCCTACCTATATATAAAAATCCAGATATAGCTGGTCACTCTCACTAGACCAAACGACGCAGTCACTTCACCTGGAAACATGAAAGAACTAGTGCTGCTATAGTATGGAAAATGTCATATTACGCAAAAAATTGATTTTGTGATAAATCAAGACCGAACCCTCATTGAAAGAAGCATTCTTGTTCTTGATCCCTGGTATCTCAGCATCGCTGACACAAATATATCCAACATCTTTCTGAATAACTACAGTAGCTGAGAGCAAACGAGGCTACGTATCCACAACGTTTGGATGCCGTGGAGGCTCCGAATATTTTAATAAAGTGCATCGACCGGTACAGAAGGTTGGACCACAAACTTCATGGCGGATACGTAAAACTGATCTGTCCACGTCCTCAATGCGCCCATATAGTTTTCCAAATATGTTTTCTGGAGCTAAACCCAGACCTATACTGTGTAGTTGTTGTTTTTTCTACAAAATGAATTTAGAATTGCTGACTCCTATCTAACATTATTATGGTCGCTCTTCTCAATCACTAAGGTGGAGGACACTGACGTCGCGGAGGTGGGCGTTCCTGATAATGCTCTCGTCTCTTCACAGTAATGTCAATCGTTCAGAACCACCACCTCACACAGTCAGTTGGACGAGCGATGTTCATCATGTATCACTGCACATCGATCATCGTGCTCTTGAACATGTTGATCGCCATGATGAGCCACTCCTTCCAGATCATCAATGTGAGCTCGACGAATCCTTTTATTTTTGGAAACTTAATCATGACAATCACTGTCTTCTTGTCTCGTTGCGATCAAAACTCAAACAGCATCAGTGGTGTAATGGCGTAGAGCATTCCCGCCCGGCCAGCGGGAGGTGTTGGTTCAAATCCCGCCTGGCGCTAGAGTTTTGATCGCAACAAAACATCGTCGTAACAGCTTACAACGTTGATATCAGCCACTTGAGACTTAAAGAAACTGACTCGATTCTTGCCTCATGAAGATCCATTTTTACTAACTGGCAACTTTTAACAGATTTGTTCAAGCCTGAGCAGCTGGTAGAAAAGCTATCAGTTGTGTTGTTATCCAAAACTCTTGCACCAAGCTGGGCTAGAGCCCGCACCTTCTGCTTTCCGAGCAGCGATGCTACGCCTTACACAGGCGCCGTTTGACGGAGCATAATATCCACGATATCCTCGAGTTCTATAAGCACCCACTCGTCATACCGAGACAGGCCGGCCGCTGCTGATATGGTGTAAGGAGTAGGCAACGCTACTCGCAAAGCTGAAGGTGCGGGTTCAAGTCCCGTCTAGAGCTTTTATCGCATAAGATATTCTGTAACAATGTATAACTGTTAAGTTTTTTGCTTTAATTGAATTTTCCACATTACTCGCTGTAACGAAAATGCTTTCCCTTTTACGCTTGAATAGGAACGAGCTCCGACTACTGAGATTATACAAAAAAAACTTCTCGAGACTTTGCTCTGAGAGCAGATTTAAAAAGTTTTTCCCCTCATCCTTATTTCTGATTAGATGGTTTTATAGCAAAGCTTACATAGGTCTATACGTACAGTACCGCCGCTAAACATTCAACCAAACGACGTTTGCGACGCAAAAACGCGTTTTTGCGTCGCAAACGTCGTTTGGTTGAATGTTTAGCGGCGGTACTGTACCTATTAGGTTGTAAGGTAAGTTCTGTTAGTTTTTGGGGCCATTATTCAAAAAGTCATAACTCCGCTCAAAAAGCAGCTTTTCACTCAAACAAAAACATTTATATGCGCCTCTCCTCTACCATTCTGTAAAATATCAAGTGATCGCATTTTCTTAAAAACCTGATGAATTATAGCGTTTGGAACCAGCGAAGGTGAATTCGACATCATGTTGTTTCACAGGCATTGCTTCTCTAATGAAGGCATCCGGATTCAAAAAAGCACTCGGTTAAGAGTAGGTTTGGTGACTATATTGCATGACGATGATCCTTGATCTAGGGTTTGTTAAACTTTTACATTACGATCCTTTAAACGTGTGCAGACGGGTCGTCAGCTGCAAGCATAAAATAACTGCCATCCATAGGCTTCAGACTTAACAGCTTCAGCTCAGCACACGTTCTCTCTAGATGTCCTGTAGGATTGACTGATAGTAGTTTGAGTTTATTTAAAAACGGAACAACGGGCCAGTCCGACTGAGGATCTCCAGCCCGCTTCGGACGACTTCAATTGGGCAAAAGAGGCTTCAAAAAGAGGCTCATAAATAGGTCGGCACTTATCAGAACGGTAGCACCTGATCTAAAATGTCCCTTCTCTGCATAAAACAGAGAATTAATGAAGGAGTACTTTCACACGATTTGTTCTGGGAGATGCCCCACTAATGTTCGCGCGAGCCGGCGGCGATGCATGGGTGAGGAAATGGGGCACCCAACTGGTGCGCATTTTGTCCAGTTCCAGGTCTCTTGAAATGGTTAGCAATACCGATATTTTAAAAGCCTACAGCTTGAGCTGTCTTATTGAACTACTGTTGTTCATCGTAACATCTGCTTTCCTTCAATAGCTATGCTCAACTAACGTGGGTCTCTCAGGCTCAGCCCGTGAAATGACTCCAATCAGACGAAATAGCACTGCCACGCGGTTATATGGTAGATGAATGCGACCGAACGCGCTGGAGTTCACTTCAAACTTGGGTAATTAAACCTTTATTTTAATAAACATATATAAACACGCGCACGGATAACGAGTCAAGACATTAAAGAGCATCGATGGTAATGCACTATGATGAGACAAGGCAATAACATGAATAAACGCAATGATAAACATAGATGACTATAAGGATACTACGCAAACACAAATAGAGACCGAATGATACCAATAGGAATAGCACTGATAACATATAAGACCCTGAAAGGCTAAACGACATGATAAAGGAACAACACTATAGCAAAGCTACCCTAATATGGCGATATGGCACGGAATAAACGAGATAGAGTAACCTATCAACAACATACATGAAGCTAACGGAGCAAGATAACAATATGAAACCGAAAACAACACTAAACTATGAAGAAACGCACAAACGGATTACACGAAAACAATGACATAACACTATGAACACAACGCGAACCCCAAGGTACGCGCAAGAAGGGAACGATAAGAGAGAAACCTCCTGAGGTACGCGCAAGGAGTAAGACGGGAAACAACGACCAAAACACACGCGCAGAACGAAAACCCCTCCTAACGACCCTTCCCGGACGCGCACGCCGCTCGAGTGACCGCAAGCCCATGAATAAGGCCGGAAGCGCTGATTCCTAAGAAGACCCTGAAAATCAGGAAACCAGGGAAATAGCCCTGGGATGGAGGAGACCAAGAGCGCGCGCGGCAGCCGAAATGGGGCGCGGAATCTGTCAAAGGAGACGACTTGTCGTCAGCCCGGATACGGGTGAGTGCTGATCGATCCCACGAGGTGTGGGTTGCGTTCGATCAACCGGCGCAGGTGGTGTAAAGGCGTAGAGCATTCCCGCCCGGTCAGAGGGAGGTGCGGGTTCGAGTTCCGCCTGGCGCTAGAAGTTTTGATTGCAACAAAACATCATTGTGACAGCTTACTACCTCGCTACCAGCCACTTGAAGCTTAAAGAAACTGATTTGGATTTGATTTCTCTCAGGCTAGAGCTCATAAAGTTTAGATGTACGAAAAACAGTAGTACGTATGCTTCGAAAAGAGATTTAGTAGTCCAAAGATGTCAGGGATTCTTTGGAAACACATGCTGTTGAAATGAGCAGGTTTTGTATATTCCAAAAAGGGCAAATTATTAAGTGGGTGGTTAGGGATCAAAATTTATCACGCATTTATATCACGAGTGCGCGCAAACTGACAGAACTTTCCTTACAACCTAATAGGTATGACTTTCGTTGAATCTCGGCATTTGTAGGTTCTTTGTAGTTTTCCTTGAGTCACGCGAGATTGGTAACCTATGCATTGGCTTACATTCCAGAAAAATCGCCTTCTTCAAGTAGTCAAATGAGAAGGAACTTTTGCAAAATTGAACGACCGAAGGACCCAGCGAAATTTTTCCGTAAAGTGTCGGAATACTGTTTGGGGAGTTCGAGAGTCCGATTGCACTACCCAAAAAAGAATCTTAAGAGAGAACCACAAGCACAGAATGCGGCAGCGCCTACTATCTAGGCAACTGATACTTAGATGTGCCTGATAGACTAGTGTGATAGGGATGGTTTTTTATATAGGGCGAAGATGCCTTATTACTAGCCGAACTGCCATTTCTTCAACATCGTGCCTTTCGGCACGGTAAATGCCCAGTACCCAGACATCGATCGTGTATGAGAGAACGTTGGACTGCAGCTGAATCTTACGAAGACGCTGTTCATGAGAAACGGACAAGTTTCTGATGCCCTGTTCTCGCTCAACGGAACGAACATCTCCGAATGCTCCCTCCAGCTACGTCTACCTAGGTCGCGAAGTCAATATGGCCAACGACCTAGCGCCGGAGCTGAGCAGGACGAAACGAACGGCTTTGGGGCTTTCAAGAGCGTCGAAGAAATGGCAAAGAAGACGAAGAACGTCCGATTCCGTGCCTACCTGTTCGGCTCCACCGTTCTTCCTGCACTAGCAATCAACGCCGCGTGGCGAGGACGATGCTCGGTGTAACACAACTCATGCAAGTGAGAGAAGACCTCCGGAGTTCCGAGCTTCGCCGACGTTTGAAGATCAGAGACGTCGTTGCGGGGGCCAAGTTGTCGAAAATTAGGTGGGCCGGCAACGTAATTCGCTTCGCAGACACCCGCTGGACGAGAGCCGTTGCCAACTGGATTCTGCGGGATGTCAGGAGAACACTAGGACGCCCACCAACGCGTTGGTCTGACTTCTTCGTGAAAGGCCTGAACGACCGATATGACGCTCTTCGTGTCCCTCGAGCGAGGAGGATCCATTGGAGCACTCTGGCACGCGAGAGGGACGAATGGAGACACTGCTGGAGCCCGCTCGAGCAAGTCGATGATCAATGGGACGACAGGTGATGCAGGTGAAATGCCCAGTGGATGGAGAGCTGGATTTGGATCCGTTTGGATTTGCCTTGGAAGTCCCTATGTATACCAAGACGATATAGTGTAAAAGCAGAGCACCTTACGTAGCTTAGGTGTCGGTGGATCCTTTAAAGCTGACCTATAATCTGTAACCTTAGCCTTCGTTCTGTAATTGTAAAAGAAAATCTGTGAAGGGAAATGTACTCCGTAGTTGAAAAGACAGAATCCGGCTTCCTCCTGCTTTTTGTTTTTCTGTTTCCTCGATTTCTGAATAGCAGTAATTGACTCTGTTCGCTTCATCACATCTATGGGCAGGAACTCTATCAAGAAGAAATAGAGCAGATTGGGACCGGGATATTGTCCACTTTTCCATTATCTTTCTGTACTGTTTCCAGAAATGTTTTACAGAAGCAGGGCCCAAAGTCTTTTCCTTTGAGTTGCATTCCACAACGGTTTTTGTCATTTGTTTCAGGACCACGCGGATTTGGAATGGAAATTTCATCGAACAAAGCTGTGGATGGCTCATTTTGACGAGGGTTCCAGTCTCTCGCCTCCATTTAATATAATAATTACACCAAAGGTGAGTGCGTTACCGTATTTCTGAATGTCCTTAACGTTCACGTCTGCTTCTCACAAGGAGAGCCTCCAAAGTGGCGGTGAACTTCTGCAACGCAATTTTTACAGGATGTAGGGTCCCATATGGAGAGTCCAGAACCGTAGTTAATTTTTTCGGAATGATCTTCTGTGGTCGAAAAAAGGCGTGTTATAACGTGAGCGCGAAGTTCGTTACGGCCTGGTGCCACCTAATCGAATGTGGTCGGCTGGCGTATTGGATAGCGATGTTGCCTCTCGGCCGCGTCAATTGGGTTCTACGGTTCGACCCCCGGTGTCGCCATAGTTTTTGCACACATCGGTTCATTATTATTACGCGCTCACGTGACCGCAGGAGTCAATTTGTATACGATTTTTGCTTTTAGCATGTGTTAAGTATTTAGCGGTATAAAACCAAATTCATGACCTAACCCGTGAAGTGCATGTGTTTGTATGCATTTACGGTATCGTTGCTAATATGATATAGTTCCATTGAGAGATAACTCAAATGGAAGCAGGAAAGGGCTACATTTGCTTACTAAAAGCGTTAATCTTGTACAAATTGACTCCTGTGGTCTTACAAGCACATAATAATAACGATACGATGTGTGCAAAAACTATGGCGATACCGGGAGTCGAACTATAAAACCCACTCGGTATGGCAGAGAGGCGACATCGCTATCCACTACGCCAACCGATCACGTTCGGCGAGGTGATGAAGCGCGTAATAAACTTCGCGCTCACGCCTTCATGCGCTTTTTTCGACTACGGAAGAGCATTTGGAAAAATTAACTACGGTTTTGTATTCTCCACACAGGTCCCTACATCCTGTAAAAATTGCATCGCAAAAGCTCATCACCACTTCGGAGGCTCTCCTTGTCACCTGATGAGCAAGCACTGAACAGAGTTAAAGGCTTTAGTTTTCCAACTGTTTATCGTGGTGTTGAACTCGAGACCGAGATAGTACATGCTTTATTGACGACGGACGTTTCGGCGATTTCGCCTTCGTCAGAGTCTGAAAAAGTCCAGACATGTGTTGAAGCTAGTAGGTCAAACATCTTCACAGACCTTGCGAAAATTCAAAGACCCGCCGAACAGCAACCCTTCCAGCAGAGAAAGGCAACAACAGCCCAACATTTAGGACACCCGAGGAGACCCCATAAGGTGAAACTATCTAAAAGGCGAGACTGATGTAAGGGGTGAGCTCGCTGGTTATATAGACGCATCCCCCCCCCCCCGCCGATTCAACCTCTTGGCCTGTAGTTCAACACCACGATAAACAATTGGACAACGATCAATTCATCGAGGGTCGAACCTGGCAGCTTTAGTTTTCGTTGCGACACTTTTACCGCGACTATCTTGCTCACTTGTGTCTGTTCATTTTTATTCGAAAATTTAGCTTAGCAAAATAGTTTTTTTAAGGGAACATCATGTTTTCTAGATTGAGTGTGGGCCGCAAATTTTTATGGTATGGTTTTGTAAGTACGTCAGAAATGCTAGGTTCGGAATATGTATATAGCTCAAAGGGCTTCATGCTCAATACAAATTGTATTGCGTTAATTGTAAATGTACTGGAATTGTATTGTAATTGTATGTACATACCCTGATTGTTGTTCCTTTATGTGAAAATTATGCCAGTTGGTTATTGCTAGTGTTTCTCGCAGAATAAGTGGCAGCAATTCAGGCATTGTATTATTTCCTTTTTTCGACTGTGAACACGATTCGCTGGCTGTTGGGTAAATACACCTACACGAAGAGCAGAAATCGAGCGACAATTCGGGTAAGCTTTTTTTAGATTTAATCAGTATTTTTATTTAGAGTTTCTTAATTTTATTTATTTATTGTTCTAATTTTGTTTTATGGTTTTATTTTTTCACCCTAAGCATCTTTTTTAAAGTCAGGCTAATGAAAAGTTCATCGATTAGAACTGGAATAAGGCAAGGTTTACGAAATATTCCAAGTGTACCGCAGAAATGGCGTCAAAAATTGCTCCGATTTGGAGCTCCACCCACGCGAAATTTCTTTAGCCGGGTATCATCTCCTTTACATGGTTCAAATCTTTCGGAAGACGTCGGCTTGATGATATATGAACCGTGTAAACCGTATACGGACGAGTGATAGCGCAGTTGAAGGTGCCGCTGTCGCGTGTGCGCATCTTAAATCATTGTTCTTGGTTCGGGTTCTGCTCACACTAACCAAGCACTCCATCCCACCGCCGCAGGAGAATTGTTTCCGGACTAGTCTGGTAGGGAGGGATACGTGCTGACTTTTAGACACTGTATAATCGGCTGCCTGCGGGCCATTATACAGGGTGTCTCAAAAAATATATACACCGTTTAAAAGGAGATTATTTTGCTCACAGTAAACGCACTGAAGAAGTTAAGAGCTCATATGAATGCTTAAGAAATTAGAAATTTTCCGACATACGAGCGGTATGGAATGCGCTATGCACTCGTCTGAAACCTTGCGTTTTACACTCGATTGATTGTATTTCGTTTGAACACATGTTACAATTTCTTCACAAAATGACGTTGGTTCAGAATGTGTCCTTCGGTGCACACATAAACCAGTTGTTCGACACAGTTTACCTCAAACTTGGGTAATTAAACCAAACTTTAATGTACAAATACAGTACACATTAGAGCGTCCTAAAAACATCCTACAAACGAAAGAAGAATAGAAAAATAGAAAATGAGAAGAGCGCCATGTGAATTTTTCCATATGACTCTTTTACAGGGAGTTTTTTGCTTGCATAGCTGCACAATCTGATAAATCTCTAAGCGAAATTCCTCACAATATCCCACGAAATCGTCCTATAATTGCGAGAAAGTCGCGATACGTAACAAATTATTTGTGCTTTTTTAAGGTTTAAAATTCAAAAACACATTGCGGCTGCGAAAAATGCATGGCATCCTAAAAAAATGCAGATACTATTTGAAAGGTTATAACATTGCTACTAGTGAAGCTTTAAAGAACTTTGAGGCCCCTATGAAAGCATAGGGTAACGAGATTTCTGTGGCGTGTGAATAGTCAAGATTGCGCCATGCCCGTCTGAAACCTCGCATTTCGGACTCAATTGATGGTGTATGGGCTGAATACCTGTTGCAGTCTTGTTTCTACTTAGCCACAATAACCTGTACTGTGCTTCTTTTAACGTTTTCCGTCGCCGAGTAGCTGTAATTATACCGATGAACCTTTCCATTCCGCTTGAATGTTACCTCTTCACTCCATAGAATCCTTCTTGGAAAATGGGGCTCCTGCTCACAGTTTAATTGTGCAATAAATAAACTCACATATCAATGGTTTTTCACGTGATTGTCCAGTTCTAGTAGTTGCAAGAAGCACATTATAGGATAACGTGCTCAAGTACCAACAAGATTACTTACTTTACCTTGATACTTTGATGGTTCGTTTGTCGGCTGAAGGTCTTCTCAGCGGGGACCACAACTCCTCCAGAGCGCTCAATCTCTGGCTGCTTGCATCCAGTGAGGCAGACTCCGCTCTCTGAAAGATCTTGAGAATGAGTCTGCCCATCGCGTTGGCGGTCGTCCCAGTGGTCTCTTATGGTCTCTCGGGTGCCATTCTGTGACACGGAGACTCCATCTGTCGTCCTTTCGTCGAAGCAGGTGTCCGGCCCAGCGATATTTGGACTTCTTCATGTACTGCAGCGGGTCTGCTAATTGCGACTTCTCCCGTACTCCGAGCTTCGTAGGCCTTCTTGCCATTGCTGACGAAGGCTTGTACTCAGAAGACATCTCTCCAGTGCATGATGCGTAGTTTGCATCGCTCTGGCGATTGTGTTGTTGTCAGGCCAGGTTTCCGTCGCGTAACACATCGCAGGCAGTACAGAGGCATTGAATATCGAGGCCCTGAGGCCGGGATCCTTGACCGGATCGGTGACTTCGCGAATCGAACTGAAGGCTGCCCATGCTGCGCGTCTCCTGCGAGCGATTTCAGGAGCGAGGTCGTTATCCATGTTCAGCTCTCTTCCCAGATAGACGTAGGAGTCGACCTGTTGTAGAGCGACTCCATTTAACCTTACGAGTCCCGTGTCACACCACTGGTTGACCATAAACTGCGTTTTGGACATATTCATGTCCAATCCAATCTTCATACCTGCCACATTGAGCTCGTTCAGCATTTCCTCGACTTCTGCCGTGCTGGTAGAGATGAGAACAATATCGTCGGCGAAGCGAAGGTTGCTGATCCGTTTACCGTCGACAAGGAAGCTTTTATCGTCCCAGTTCAAGTCCTTCATGGCATCCTGGAGTGCCGCTGTGAATAATAATCGTGTCTCCCTGCCGTACTCCTTTCCTGATAGGAATTTCAAGCTTTCGATCGAACAACTGGATGGTAGTCGATGTGTTCGAGAAGCATTCGTCGAGAAGTCGGATGTATGGTATATCAGCTTGCACAAGTGCGCAACAAAACTACAACAAGCATTCAGCCGACGCAAATCAATTGAGTAAGAAATACAAGATTTCAGGCGGTGCCTGGCGCAATCTTGATCATTTACACGCCACAGAATCCGCGCTACCATATGCTTTCAAATGAGTCTCAAACATCTTTAAAAGCTTCGCTAGCAGCAGTATTAGGACTGTTCAAATGTTACTTGTATTTTTTAGGATACCCTGCATTTTTCGCAGCCTTTTTAAGTTTTAAACCTTAGGAGAAGCAGAAGTAATGTGACGTGGCTACTTTGTAAAAAGAATATAACAAGTATTCGAGCAAAAAACAATCAATCCAGTGTAAAATGCAAGGTTCTAGAAGAGTGCATGGCGCCCATGTATGAGAAAATGTCTATTTTCTTAAGCTTTCATATGAGTCCTTAACTTCTTCGCAACCTTTACTGTGAACAAGTTATCACCTTTCAAACAGTGTATACATTTTTGAGACAGCCTGTATTTGTGGGCCAAATTGGGAGAGCGATATCCTGTAGAAGAATCAGGTCGGGTCCCTTTTGCGCCGTTTTAGTGCTACGAATGATACTGCATTTAGTTAAGTACCTTACTCCTCTAATCGATAGAAGTTCTTGGTAGCTTTACATAGAGAAGGTATATGGCTTTGCACGCCTATAAAATGCATAAGTTGCCTTCTAAAATTTAAACGTTTATACTATCTTTTGAAAGCCAAAAAGCCCGATTATCGTGTTCTATGGTTTTACGTCTTGAATCTCAGAAGCGCTAAGACAGAATTAAATCGCGACTCGAGTGCTATGTTAGGAAGGACTGCCTTAAAAAAACGTGCCACTAAAGTAATGATATAAGTCGCTTTAAATTAAAGGTGGAGAATCTTAAAGTGACGGAAGTTCTTTCGTCAGAATGGGAGATTTTCCTGAGGAATATGCGAAAGAGAGCTCTCAATGATTTTTCCATAATTAAGGTGGAGGGTTGTGGCATCAAGAAGCATCCTGCTAAGACGCCTCCTTGGATTATAAAAATAAGAAGATTCATTTAGTCTGTACTCTGCGATCTGGCTCCCTGACAGATAAAGCTGCTATGAACAAAAAAATCTGAGGTCAAAGTACAATACGATGCAATTGTGCTCTGGTAAATAAAAGGTTCCCAACAATCTGAGAGACAACTCCAAATCATTAAGCCGTCGCTAAATTCAACGTACAGAAACTGTGCTATTTGAATATGTAAGTTATATCTCATTTCTCGTTTGGTCTACAAACGAATTCGAAAACTTTCAGTCCTACCGAATACTAAAAATACATGGCTTATCCCATCAGGGATTGGTTTACGTCCTCCTTTATCGTTTATTCTTTTAAGCCGTCCCCATCGGCTATGTATATCTTTTCATTTTCTTCTCGAAATGAAAATATCAGCCAATATCGTTCTGAGATAACGGTGTAAAGACTCTTCAGAAGATTACTGCTTGGTCTTTATGTCAGTAGAACTGTTCTGCAAGCAACAGGCTTGGTGTTTCTTGTTATTTTTCTCAGTTTTTTTTATTATCGGCAAACTGAGGTTTTAGAAACTTGCTGAGGTCTTTCTAGAGTGTTGTCGCGAGAAGAAAAATGCTAACTTTATCCAACCTCGCTTCATACTTCTATAGTAAGACTTTCCATATCTGAAACTTATCAGCTCCTACACATCATTTACTGGAATGTTTTATTGTAGCGCTCCGAACGACCTCTTAAATTTGCTTTTCAAAAAATGATAAGGTATCGCTTTACAGTGTTACCCCTGGGCCCCATGGGATGTTCCCTACGCTGGAAACTTAAGGATGCGTCAGTTGCACCCAGTTCCCCATCAGTTAGTGTGCGCAGTTCATTGTGCAAACCAAATACGCGTTGAAAGAACCTCCTCGATATCTCCAGCAATCATAATGCATTACGCATACATACTGAACAGACAATTTGATCCTGGTCATTACTTTTTACCTTTTCATTGAAAGTACATGCTGCTGCTTGCTTGACTTGCTTACAATTTAAAAGGCTTCTGCTTTCAGCGTCCGGGATACTCCAGAAAGCGGAATGAGATGGAGAAAAATCCCGATGATGACACGAGCAAGAAGCCACTCACTTACGCCGACATCATTCAACGACTTGTCGCTCGGTAGGAGCCCTTTTGCAAATTTGATTGCAAGAGAAGCGCAGAGATGACACATGGAGCGTTTTAGGTTTATTCACCAGACCAAGAAGGATATGAAAATGGATGGCGTAAATGAGGACGACTTGTTGGAGATCAAGCAGGACATAAGTAGTTTGAGGTACTTCTTTGCTCGACTTCTGTTGAATTTTTCTAGAATGAGGCAACTGTGTATGTCGATGCATGTTCTAATTATCCTTATTCCAAATTAGAAGAAAGAGTGAGTAGACAAGCGAAAAGTCTATTTCCATGATGTACGCACTCCATTGCTTTCTGGTTTCAACATTTTAGCAACAAATCTTAGGTAATCTTTAATCCAATAACGACCTGTAACTAACTCTGCGAGCCGGATTCATCAACGACTTACAGCAATTTAAAAGAGAAAATTACAGCCGAAATCCCTGATAGTGTGGCTTATCAAGCGATATAGTGAGCGATAAGCCGCGTTATCTGAGCTTTCCGCTCTAAATTCTCTTCTAAAGTTACGTAAGTCGTTGATGAATCGGTCCCCAGAAGTGCGTTGATAAAATGAGCAGAAAACAGGTTCACCCACACGAGTCTACGCACTTTACTTATTTGTTTATTTATTTATTTATCATAAATAAATACACCCATATGGATGTGCCAGCTCAATGTTTCTAGTAGAACAATACTAAGAAACCGAACCGAAGGTATGTACTCAAGGGTGAGATTTAACATAGGTAGAGCATTGAGAAGAAAGGCTCACCTTTAGTGGAGATGCGCGGCAAGGAGAGATAGCCAATCCGCGAGCAGCATATTCCTACAAAATGTTTCATATTAACCAGGCCTTGGTTTGTTTGAAGTCAAATTGTACCGCGATACAGGGAAGGAATGAGCAATAACTGCTACTTACACTTACTTATTAGCGCTAAAAGAGATGACTGTCACAGGCCAGTTGTTTGCCTTGCGTCAAATACTTGCCCGAGCTGTCAGAACTGGTAATGCTTTTGTTAGCCAGCCTGAGGCACTGGAAGGATGTAGCAATGAGTAAGTGAAGGTCAAAGAAGTTCTAGTGCTCCACACTTCAATTGTGGAAGCACGGTAATGTGTCTGATTTTTGGAGGAGAGTATAGACACATTAAACCAGTGGGTGGTAAGTCAGGCTTCAGGAGCTGGACCTTAAGAGATGTCAGCCATCACTGAACAGTTCAGAGCAATTAAATCGGAACACGGACCGCTACCTGAAGCGAGGTATTCAGTAGACACTCGGTAGATTAAGAATTCATCTGCTCTCAGTCTGCACTGGTAGGAGCTTCAAGCAGGATGAAGGGCAACGTTTGTAACCATCCAGCGGGTCGGAAAAAGGGTGGCTTGCCAATTTTGATCTGACCCTCCTACGCAAAGAAAAACTATTTAAACGTCCTATTTTTCATGTATGTTTACCAAGGAATAACGATCAGGATATACAGGGTCTCAAAAAATTTATACACTGTCAGAATGATGTTTTGTTGCGATGAAAACGTCTAGCGCCAGGCGGGACTCGAACCCGCACCTCCCTCTAACCGGGCGGGAATGCTCGACGCCTTTACACCACCGGTGTAAAGGCGTCGAGCATTCCCGGATAGAGGTGAGTGCTGATCGGTCCCACGAGGTGTGGATGTTGCGTTCGATCAAACGGCGCCGGAGGTGCGGGTTCGAGTCCCGCCCGGCGCTAGAAGTACTGATCGCAACAAAGCATCATTGTAACAGCTTACAACCTCGATACCAGCCCACTTGAGGCTTAAAGAAACTGATTTGAAATGTGTACACTATTTCAAAGATGATCTGCTCACAGTAAAGATACTAAAGAAATTAAAGGCTTATATGAAAGCATAAGAAAGTGAAATTTTCTGACATATGAGCGGTACGGGTTGCGCCATGCGCTCAACTGAGACCCTGCATTTTACACTTAATTGTGTTTTGCTTGAATTCTTGTTATAATTTCTTCACGTAGTGGCCGTTTTGAGTGATTTGTGCTCATTTAAAATTTAAAACCTAAAAACACACCTTGGCTTGCGAAAAATGCTGGGTATCCTAAAAATCCGTTACTATTTGAAATGTTCTAACATTGCTGATAGTGAGGCTATTGAAGATGCTTGAGACTCATGAAGACGCAGTGTAGCGAGATTCCTGTGACGTGCAAGTAGCCGAGATTGCGCCGTGCACCCGCCTGAAAGCTTGCATTTCAGACTCGATTGATTGTGCATGGGCTGAATGTCTGTTACAACATTGTTGCTACTTTGCCAGATTAACCTGTGCTGTGCTTCCTTTATCGTTTGCCGGCTAGCAGCTATAGTTATGCCGATTAACCGCTCCATTCAGCTTGAATGTTGCTTCATCAGTCCACAGGATCCGTCTTGGGAAATGGGACTCCTGCTCACACTTAAATTGTGCAATAAATAAACTCGCGTATCTCGTATCCTTCACGTAATTGCCAAGTTCTAAACGTTTAAAAAAAGCACAGCACAGGTTCTTCTGGCCAAGCAGTCGCAAGATTCAGCCCATGCACAATCAATCAAGTCTAAATGCGAAGTACCCCATCACAGCAAAACAGTGCTGGAAACGTGTAACCTTCTTGAATAAAGATAAACCTTTGGAATCCCTCGTTTTCAGGTATGAACTGCGAGATGATCGCCGTCGTGAGATCGTCCGCAGCTCGTCACACATTGATGCGGTAAAGAGGGATATCATGCGCACCATGAGCAGTACAAGGTAGGCCATGCGGTGGTTACTTATTATTGTGAAAGCGCTTCATATAACAAAGTTTGGATATCGTTGTAAGCTAAGCTCCGATCAAGACCACCTAGGAGCCACGTTCTTGGAGGCAGCTATCGTGTGGCGCCCCGACATCGCGACTCAGTAGCTGAGGAACCACTGACCAGTACAGACGACGAGGACGAGGAAGAGCGGTACTCGGATTGATTTCCTTCCCGAATTGCTAGAAAATGTAGAACTCGAAATCGTTTAGGGAGGATTGTGTATCGCTAATATTCACACCACCTGCCAATTCAACGCTGCCAGAAATCTTCCAGGACAAACAGCCGTGCGGTGAATCTCTATTCCTTTCTGTGTGCGATGTTATGGGTAGAACGCAGACGATAAGGCGTCGATGATTTCACTGCGTAGGAATTGTGTGCTGCAATCGGGAGCAGTCAAACCTTTACAGTAGAGCTGGCGAAGGTGTCGGAGCAAGCGTCTACAGTATCGGCTGTGCCGCGTCGTCCAACAGCGCGAAGCATAAGCGGCGCGAAAGATGAAGAGGGGCGCAAAAGGGCGTTGGAAAGCGCTGTTTTCCGCTCGCCACGCGTCGCATCTGACGCAAGTCGCGTTAGCGCGCGGCATCCTCAACTTCTGCACGTTAGGCTGATGGAAGCAGCCTATCCACGCGTTTGGACGAGCCTACTGTTTGGAACTAACTGCCGGAATGGCGCGCGCTGTAAACAATGCATATGGGCCCGACAGAAACAAACGAGTGGGCAAGACCGCTCGCAGAGGATGCTAGGCTGACGGGCTGAGGTGGCTAAGTCGGAAGGGGGGGGGGGAAGGGTTGATTTTGAATTCTTTAGGGTGAGTGACGTTGCTTCATAGATGAGAGGTGAGGTGTTCTATTCCCATAAGTATTAGGGCGTTGCATATGGAAAGGCCGATTTTGACTAGAAATTTGGACGGATCATAACTCTGCTTGGAAGCAATTCTATTAAACGAAATGAGCACCGCCACAATTGATACACTTTTTCCAACGCGACAAGACATAGCTTAAATATTCCATCTTTGTAAAATCAGAACTACGAGAATTAACAAAACATAAGAAGTCGTTTTCGATATCATCTTAGTTGCTAAACTTTTACCCTTCACTTGGCGATCTATATGCTTGAAAAAAGATATAATCGGTGGGGGATAAATCTGATGCTTATGCAGAATGTGTTAAAGTTTCTTACCCCAATTCATCCAGTTTCTGGAAGAGAAGCACGCCTTCTTGCTGGATAAAGCTGGGGGGGGGGGGGGGCGGGGGCAGGCATAACTCCAACGCCGCGCGGACCCCCTGGCGTCGCGCACGGTGCGCCACGAAATTGGACGAGTTGTCGCGGTCCGATGCTTTCGACAGCTAGAAACACTTCCTACAGGGGGATATGCGGCACGCCTTTGTCTCAATTCAACGTTTCTTGGAGATGGTATATGAATGTGGTTTCAAAAGGACGATCAGCGATAGTTTATACAGGAATCCTGGTCATGTGGATGGTTTCTGGCGTCAGTATTTGCCATCTACAAGTTCTTCAGTCAATTTTTACCCGCGATTATGGTTATACTACGGAAAAAGATCACTATCACCCATTCTCGGATCAATTGTCCTACTGCAGACTGTTGCCTACCACATACTGTGGGATCTTAAGTTCCTTGCTATAAATGTGGTCTGGGAGCTTAAACACTGAGAACATTTCGTGCTCCGCGGCTAAGGCCTATGGTATACTCCCGTCCGTTGCAGCGACGCGGGAGTGCACAGCGACGCGACAGCTCGCGATGCGCGCCGCGAGCCGTCGCCATCGCTGAGGCTGACATAGTTCACGCAGCTCTGCAGACGGAGACTTTTGCAGAATTATAGCGAATCAGCTGATCCAGAGCAGTGACGAAATCGTGCTTTGTCCATCACATCCACCGTGAGTCCTGTCGTGAATTCGCTCAAGAGCCCAGTTAGACTAACTGAGAACATTGTGCTGCAGGAATGTTCAGACAAATGCAGCGGGGGAGCGGGAGGTATAGGAAAAGGAATCAAATATCTTAATCGCCGTCGGACACCCAACCTAGGAGTCTTTCTTTTCTCAAAACGAGTTTACATAGATTTTTCATGAAACAGAACAAGATTATTTGACTTCATAGAGAGCGCATAAGTTTTTTCGAGACAACCCGTATTAGAAAAAGCAAAAGCAGTGGTAGAATCGCAAAACCCTAACCCCGCATGAGACGCAGTACTGCTAGGGTCGCATGGTTTAAAAAAAGGGTTGCGATGGACTCTTCCGCCGCAAAACGTCGCATGCTCATAACTCCTCCAATTTAGATAGCTACATATTTTGAGAAAGGGTTGACATCGTTCTTTTCACCGCTTTGAGATTTCCGCAATCACTTGTATATCTTCACCAGATCATGGGAATTTTGTCGTGGGCGGCTCAAAAAATGATTCGATCAGCCTTTACGCGATTGGAGCCGTTTATTTCCCATGACATAGAAGTTCTCGAAGTTGCATGGCGTACTTTGCCGATGCTCTGTAATGTGCCAGATGGACAATCTTCGCTCACTTGGTTGATTTCGTCGATTCTATGTGCATTGTGTACGGCTCACTCGAGTTGCATGCCTGACACTACTGGGCACTAGCAAAGTGCGCTAAACTTAAGGGAATGTAATTAGCTACAATCGCAAAAAAGCCCGCGCCAGCTATCTCCTCAAAAAACTAGCCGTTCAATTGGCCCATTTCTGTGCCGGACATGTCAATAGATCCTCCCTGCGACTTGTTGGCACAGAAATGTAGATTTCGGTGCCGGCGAGGAAGTTCGGAGGCGAAAAAAAATGCGAGGAACGGCACAAAAGTGAGGAAAAACGGCCTAGAAAAATATTTCCTCAAAAAACTAGCCGTTCAACCTTCGAAAAGAACCCAAAATGAGTCTAGCGACGATGAAAACCCTACGAGGAGGACAAGAGAGACATCACATGACCACCCAACATCACCAAACGTGTGTTGGAATTGCTGTGGTATGGTCATGAACCAAGGAAGTGTCGAAATAAGTGAGCGGAAGTGCATAGAATAGGGCACGACAGGCGCTCCCTCCTCCGCGACCATCGCTCCCCGTCGCTCGTCGCAGTGCAGTGCACTGCGACGAGCGACGGGCTGCGACGGCCATCGCACGGGAGTATGTTTCACTCCCACGACGCGGAGGTATAACACCCCTCTGCGACGCACCGCGGGAGCGATGGCGCGTCAACTGACAACCGCGCCCCACTGCGCCGTCCTCCACTGCAGCGAAGGCGCGCCGTTGACAGTTGCCCCGCGCCTGTCGCTGGAGCGACGCGGGAGTATACCATAGGCCTAACCATGCGTCACCGAGCGCACGTCCGCGTTTCAGCGCCGCGACGTCGCGTTGGAGTTAGGGCCCGTTTATACTTCGACGCCGAGCGACGCGACGCCACGCATTGTGGCTATATTGATCGGGCGACGCGATCGATCAATTTGGCCATTATACGTGCCGTCGCGTCGCTCGGCGTCGGAAGTATAAACGGGGCCTTAGGTCCTGGAGCCGGGGGGGGGGGGTGATTGAAATGATCGCGGTGGTGTTCATTCCGTTCAGGCATACATTTCAGATGCTTTCCTGGTAAAAATTGTGGTAAACACCACATTTTTCTTCAATATTTGTCTGTGTAGGTCGTTAATCGTTTTTTTTATTATCACCTTTTCTACAGCAACATTACAGAGCTAAGTTGAACACCACATTTTGAAACTTCAACGGTGACCCTAACAAGGGAACTGTTTCTTCATAACCCAGCACTTTTAATCGAGCCCTATACTACTCGAAACTACTTCGATGCCAATAGCCGTGCACGAATTAGAGCTGCTATTTACGTGCAAGGTAGACAAGAGTTTTGAGATGTAGAATTTCAGTGAGTCTCACCCTCCTAACTCCAACACTAGGCCATCTATACACTATGGTGATATCGTCTGATATTGATCGTTCTAGCAATTTGTAGTTTGCTGGAGTCTCCGCCCGTCGTTTGTCATATTCACTTCACTCTTTTTTATAACCGTTTGTTCCCAGGATGCCTTCAGGGGTCGAGGAGAGGTCGAAAAAAATTTCGCTCAAACTTCGCCCAGAGTTATTTGGGGTGCTGAGAACGAACCTGACATCTGTTTCCGTTTTATGCTGAATTAACAAAGGGTAAGGAACGCTTCGATGCTTATATTGCTCTGTCTCGATCAACCCTTCGCCTATCGAAGTTTCCCACAAAAAATGTCTCTTGCTAATTTGCGCACGTTCGGGCCATCGCTGCGGGACTGCTTGCATGCTGTGCCACTACCGCAACTCCCCAAATAACCCATGTTTGGGCGAAGTTTGGGCGAAATCGGTGACCATAATTTTAACCACCCGCACCTACCGTAACGTACCGTACTCCAACACAAGACGAAAAACGGGTGCCAGATTCGTGATCAGCACCTCAGATAACCTCTGTAGACGAAGTTTGGGCGAAATCGATGATTGTGACCTTGGCAGCCTAGTCATTCGTATCTACCGCAACCTACCGTAATCGGTCGAAATTTTGAAAGGATGTAAACGGATGTCAGATTCGTGATCAGCACCAAAATAACCCCTGGGCGAAGTTTGGGCGAAAAATTTTTCGATCTCTCCTTGACCCCTGAAGTCGTGAAAGTACAATAGTCCCGTTTATTTTTAAAATACGAAGCTAAACTATGAAGCGAATGAAAGCCTATCTGTGTTAGGAACTTCGTAGCAGCAAATTCATTTCAAATATCAATCTTCCAGGAGAGGACAAAAAGGAGAAACAACGTCGTTGCTCAGAAGCCAGTGGTGGGATTTTAAGAGCCGATCGAGAGCGACTGATCAGTGGTCGGCGTGGATCTGAAAAAGCACACCTGGCCCTTCGGAAGACGGACACCTCGTTCAGCTACCCGATTAACGGCATCATGATGAATCCACAGAATCCAAAAGGCGTCCTCAAGTGAGTGTAGCACTATTTTTGTCGACGCTTTCTTTGCGCTTTGTGCTTCTGCTCTTGCCCCTGGTTTATTCCTCTGTCCTTGTCCCTGTCGTACAGAACTGACAGAAGACGATCATATCACTCATTCCTCGTATTCATCGGGGCCACGAACGTTTAGTGGAGTATCTACCGCTATAGTCGGTTATGCTATGTCCTCTCGTCGTCTTCCAAAACGTTATCATCCAGATCCTTCTTGACGACATCCACCCATCCTTACTTTGCGGACATTTTGCGCTTGGAGACCTTCTTCGGGAAGCTCATTCCTCTGAGGTCGCGTCAGAGCCCATTTGGGTGCTGTTCTTCTAATTTCCGCTACATAATTGCTCTCTCCATCAATGACCTTACATTCCCATCTTCGCTGCTTTTGCCTCATTCCAGCGTCCTCCTTCCTGTTTTAACTGAGTCTTTCTGCCTCCTAGGCCCATGATAAAATAATGGGTAAAGGTGGGCTTTGCTAATTTCATTTGGAATGCGCCACACATCCTAATTTTGCCGGAAACCTTGGAGACCATTTAAGTGCTCACCTGAATAAACATAGCAGTGTCTTGTCCTTCCCAGACAATATGGTAGGGATAGAAGGCCTAGTTGACCCAGTGGGGCGCAAACCGATGAAGATGATGCCCGGCGCGTTCTCATTTCCTTAGCACTCGATGCAGTTGAGGTGGGCAAGCCTCTCAACAGCCCTAAAAAATACTGTAGTCGTGCTGTAGGATCTCGTGTAAAGCTGTTGAGCCGAGATTGGTATACTTCCTTATTCGGCTTTCGTTTCGGCGTAACCGCCTTCTTCAGAGCCTGGAGAAGTCAAAAGGAGTGGGAGAAATTACCGCCCAAAGATCAGTTCAAGTTGCAGAAACTCCAGGCTAAAGTGATGGAATGAGAGAAAATGGAAGTAAGGCAACCCGGCTAACCTTATATGAGACAGTCGTGAGACTGCTAAGTCACCCTCGGATGGAGAAAGACGTGGTTCAATGAGACTCTTCCTTCGGTTTTCTCAGTGACTTTCGAGCTAGCGCCCTCCTTGGTGAAACCTACAGAGGTCAGCAAATGGAGCCATCTCCCGGACAACGGCCACCCGCTTCTCTTTCAGTTGATTGCGGGGTTCTAGAACGCAATCCATAACGCCTCCAGGGGCCTCCCCGCTGCGATATCGGATCCGCGTGCTAAGATCGTTACCTCCACCCAATCTGTGTGCCATTGTGGATTCGCAGTCTGTGCTCTCCCAAGGGAGTAGAGACCATGCACTTATTCAACCCATCCGCGTGTTATTTACCCTGACCCAAAGAGGTCTGCCTGTCCCGGTTTGCGTTCAAAAACCCCACAATCAACACGAAAAAGGACCCGGTGGCCGTTATCCAGGAGTTGGCTCCATTTGTCGACCTCTGTGGACATCACCCAGGATGGCACCAGCAACAAGGTCGCTGAGGATGTGACCCAAAGGAAGAACCTCATTCATTCACGTCTTTCTCCATCCGAGGGTGACTTAGCAATCTCTCGGCTGTCTCATAAGGTCATAAAGTTTGCCATACTCCCCTTTTCATCTCATTCTATCATTTGCTCCTGGAGCTCTGTAACTTGATATGACACTTGGGCCGGTAATTTCCCCCACTCGTTTTGCCTTCTCCAGGCTCTGAAGAAGGCGGTTACGCCGAAACATACGAGGTATGCCAATCTTGGCTCAACAGCTTTACGCGAGATCCTACAGCAAAAATGAAAAACATTCCAATCTTCAACGACAGTTAAACATGGAACAATCCTGGAGTCGTTCGACCATCATACAAATTCCGATTGAGCTCTTCGACCTTTTATATGCTTGCTTCCATTTTCCTCTTCACAATCAGATAGACCTCTTCGGAGGCATTCATTTCCTTAATGGCCTCTCCTTGCTAGCATTCTATGGATTCTGAAATTTGCAACAGACCAAAATCGATGTTTATCTTCAAACGCATTTTTAATCTCAAAATGATTTTAAGGCGAAGAGTCGATGGGGATGTACAGTGTGCGTAAAAAGTATTGTCGCACTAAACATAAACCTTAGAAATAGCAACACATTATAAAATGTAACAAGTTTATATACAAAATGTCAACAATGATCTAGCAAACAGAACAGCATCACCAGTATTTTATATGGGCTTCTTTGCTGCGAATGCAGGGGCGAAGACGCCGAGGAAAGAAGGCATCGACGGTGCGCCGCAAGTAGTCCACGTCGAATTCGTTCTATGCGTTGACCTTCAGTGACTTGATACTTTTGTGAATTCAACCTGTAAAAGTGTTACACGCTCTTCAAGGATCTCCAAAGTGCTAATTCTGGCGGAAGGCTCGCTGCAAGGGAAGCCCATCCGGCCAGTATCATTGTTTGTGCATTCATCACAAGCGCCTCTCGTTTTCGTGAATGCAGGAGGGAAGATAAATCAGTAGAACTATCTGTTTCGACGTCCTAAAGAAGCAACTGGTTTTTCGGCTCGAATACCACATCGAGAGTTAGCCGTATGTCTTCTAGCAGGATTAGACTCCTGCGCAGAGTCGAGGATTGTTCAGGACTGGTGCCGCGCCAACTTGAAGGACTTCATTCCGGCAGAGGAATGACCTGTGTATAGATCGGATTTGAATCCGTTGAATTACTCTACATGGGAAGTTTTGAAGAAGAAGGCTTGCGTTACTTCCCGCAAAAGTGTGAAGTCAGTGAAGGATGATCTGGTCAAAGCATGGAGCGAAATCGACGTGGACTGCTAGCGGCGCACCGTCGATGCCTTTCCTCGTCGTCTTCGCCCCTGCATTCGCAGCAAAGAAACCCATATAAAATGCAAGTGATGTTATTCTGTTTGATGGATCATTGTTGACATTTTGTATATAAACTTGTTAAATTTTATGATGTGCTGCTATTTCTACCGTCTACGTTTAGTGCGACAATACTTTTTACGCACACTGTAGAATAACAACCTAATTTCACTGCGGGGCGCGTGTAGCGCAGTCGGAGGAGGCGCGACTGTCGCGTGCACCCGATACTAGGTTCCTGGTTCGGGTTTCCCGCCCAGGCCAACCAAGCCTTCCATCCCTACGGGGTCGGTGAATTGGTACCAGACTTGTCTGGGAAGGATAAAGCGCTGACTTGTTCATCGGCTGGCCACCGCAAGTCATTGTATGGCCGAATACGCATTCATGTCGACTCCACGACATCCCGTAGAAGTAGAATGCGCTGGCGCATCCCAGGAGGGATTGAGTAACGCCGTCCTTTATCCTTTATCCTTTAATTTCACTGCATCTCAATCTCTGACATCGTTCCAAAGAAGGTAGCTTTTAGCTTATAATGATTCATTTTTGACTGATTTATCCACTGCTGTTCACCCACTGCAGACGCTGCAGCTTTGCAGTAGATGCTCGCATTCGCGAACGTATGCTATAAGAATTCGTTTCATTTGGGCTCATACAAGAAGCGCTGTTCTAAATGGTGCTAGCTGTAAACACGGCACTTAACTGATGCAACTTCCAGGTCACCAGAATCCCCTCGACACAGCTGTGCACCAGTCGATGATCCCACATCGCTGGAGGCAATTCAGAATCTCAGAAAGGAACTGAACCAGAAGCTAGACCTTCTGATCGGTAGCTTGTCAGTAAGGCAACAGCTGAGTGATGGACGGAATACAACCAGTGACGTCAACAGCAACCTTACGCCGTCACCGAAACGGAATAGCAAAGTGAACTTCACTGACGACGCTGAAATTTCTTGATACCGTCAGTCTTATGGTTAGTCATTTATTCCTCATTGGGTTTCTTGAGCTATGTGTTTTCCTTGGGGATTACTGAAGTGTAACGGCTTACTGAAATGTGTCTCTCTGTCTCTATCACTGTATTACCTGGAAGCGCTCTCTTTCCTAAAGGGTAAAACAATCAGGTCGATGCAGAGTTGTTGAAGATGTGCAAGGGAGAGGGGAGAGCGGAGCCCTAGTATTATCACGTATTTGCTCATAAGAGCTTTTCTGCAGCGCTTGTATTGCCATATTCGCGTGGTCTCAGAGTATGTCGCAGAGTGTACTATTTTGAGGAAGTTTTTTCATAGCAATAGTCTTCATCTCCTCCTGTCATTCGACAATACGACAGTGCTCATCGTTGTTCCCACGCGTTCATCTCTGCAGTTCACATTGTTGTAAGATTATGGGTATTTCACTTGTAAATATTGCATGGACACTCACGTCTGATTCATTTAGTCTTGGAATGGCTTTATTTGGCAATTCGTAATTAATGAACAATAAAGCTATTTTGAATGTATCTTCTTTGTTATGCGGTTAATGTTCGCCACAAAAAAACTTGATTCAACAAATTGTTTACCAGTTGAATGTATATGCACGTGGGAGCAATTGCCAGAAAGCATCGATCTCGTTTGCCTAGTGAATTTTTACATTTTTAAGTTCGCTTTGACGCGGGTAGCGCAGTCGGAGGAGGTGCAGGATGTTGTGTGTACCCGTTATCAGGTTTCTGGCTCGAGTTTTCCGCCCAGGAAAACCAAGCCTTTCCGAGTCGGTTAGTTGACTTGTCTGAAGAGGATAAAGCACTGACCTGTTCATCGGCTGGTTCTATTGGTTGCAACGAAATAGATGGCACTGAACCACTGTAAATTTAAACAGTTAATATCTCGGCTTGTAGGCAAGTTTATTAATCGAAACAAAAACCTTCTGATTCTACACATCTTCGCCAACGTGACGCAAGCTTTTTTATCCCAGTAGCATAAAAATCAGAAGTTCTGGAATTGACGAAATCTTCGAAGGCACTTTCGGCATCCTGTTGGTAATTGAACATTTTCCCTATCAAGAAGTCGCCAAGATGCTTGAAGAAATTGTAGTCTGTTGGGGAGAGGTCGGGAGAAAATGGAGGATGTGGTAGAGTTTCAATGCTCAGCTCATTCAATTTCTGCAACGTCATTCGCGCTACATGGGGGCGTGCATTGTCGTGCAGAAGGAGAACTCGCCTTCGGTTCACCAAGGCCGGCCGGATATCCTTCAACTTTTTCATCGTTTCTTCAATTTCAGTGCAGTACTTCTCTGCCGTGATGGATTCACCGGGAGGGAGGAAGCTGTGGTGCATAATTCCCAGCGAACACCACCATACTGTCACCATTACTTTGGTGCAATTCCGGCTTCGCAAAAACCTTGGGGCTCTCATCGCTGTCCACCCACTGTGCCGATCGTCGCCTGTTGTCGCACATTATCCATTTCTCGTCACAGGTTACGATGCGATCAAGGAATGGGTCCGTTTCGTTCCGTAGAAGCAGTGCGGACGAGATCTCATATCGTCGGTTTCTTTGCTCCTCAGACAGCTCGTGAAGCCCCCATCTTTCCAGCTTTTTGGTCTTTCCAATTTCCTTCAGATGCCGGGCAGCTGTGTTGTGACTGACGCCAAGAACCTTCGCTATCTCCCTGGTACCTTTGTGTGGATCCTCCTCTACCACATCTCTCAGCTTGTCCTTATCAACATCACTATGCCTCCCACGACTTTCATGTTCTTCCAAGCTCTCATCTCCATTCCGGAACTTCTGATACCAACGATACGCCGTCCGAATTGTGGAACATCCTTGACCGAATGCGGCGTTGATCTTCTCGTCCGCCTCCTTAGCTGTAGTGCCCAGCTTGAATTCATACAAGTGAATGCCTCGGATTACCCTTTTGTCCATCTGCAAAAAAGTCAATAAAACTCTAAAGTTTTCCCACTTTTTCACAGAAAAGTTGGTACTCGCCGGTAGAGCAAAGTTTGCGCTTCTAAATAATATGCCACATGTTACTGTTTGTTCTTGATCAAACGCCTAAAGACGCGCCAAAAAATGGCGCGAGCCAGTGCCATTTAACTCGTTACAACCTTATATGAAAAAGAAGAGAAGAAGGCATTCATGGCAAGATAACGGTACCATAAGTAAGAATTTTCCATGAATGAATGAGAATGATTTAAAGAAGCCGGACGAGACAATGACAGATACGCATTTATACAGTTTCTGCTCAACTCTCGTTCTTTTTCAGATACCAGAGGTATCCACGTTATGCATACACAGACAATAGCTCCCCACCTTGTCTAGTTCAAACATTTCTGTGGACGGAATATTTACTAGACCTCGGAGCTAACGAGAGATTGCCCTCCCATTCTATACTTTATCAGCTAAGAGTGTTGTAACACAAGTGGGGAAGGTTCAAGCGATTCCATCCTAAAGGAACACCCGCAAAATTCGAGGTCTATCTATCCTTGTCTATACTAAGTGTACATTGCTAAGATTTTATATTTTGCCTGAAGTTCGTACTGTCTATTTATCTACGCCCCAATTTAAAAGGGCAAACATAACGTACTAAAATACCATAAAATCTACAGCAAAGGGATCCTCCTCGTCTCAGTAACACAAAGAGCGCCATACTCCTTTTTGATTTTCAGTTCAACATCCTCTTCTTATCATCGTCTTCTTTCATTGCCCATCTGTCAAACGTCCTTTCTAGACCATCGCCCGGGGTGTGTACCAGTTTAAAGAGGCACTTGAGAGATAGAGCCCGCCTCGGCTGGTGCGTGTCTGGATGATTTGTGCAGGTGCTCCGGTAATTCGATTCGTCTCCTGCCAGACGTTTATAGCCATTCTGGTTCATTGACGGGTCTAACAGTAACACTTAATGGCTGATAAGATATGCACTATTGTCATTTTCAATCATATTTGTTTCAAAGTAATGCTTATATTTCTTATTTTTAATTTCATCGTTTCTAAAAAAGGTAGAAATATAATAGAGAAGGGAAGCGGGTGTGTAAGCGAAACGTATGAAGTAAACGCCTCGTTTTATTTTCGATGAAATAATCCAAACGATAGCGCGTCTACGAATCTCGGAATTCTGCTGGCCTTCTCTCACATGCGTCACTTCTACCACCGTCCTCTCGGTTCCTTTTTACACGGCGCTGATCGCCATTTCAACCTGCTTTCGTTGTTCTCAAGTCTGTGAGATGTTAGTTGCTGCAGGAAAAACTCTGGGGTAGGTGAGCAAGAAACCGGACGTTCTTCGTCATCTTCACGACTTCCTCAACGCTCTTGAAAGTTCCCCAAGCGTTTCCTCCTGCTCAACTCTGGCGCTAGATCGTTGGCCATATTGACTTCGCGACCCAGATAGACGTAGCTGGAGCATTCGGAGATGTTCGTTCCGTTGAGCGAGAATGGAGTATCAGAAACTTGTCTGTTCCTCATAAACATCGTCTTCGTAAGATTCAGCTGCAGTGCAACGTTCCCACATACACGATCGAAATCGGCCAGCCTTCGCTCCGCCTGGCTGATGCTCCGTGTTATGAGCACGACGTCGTCAGCGAAGCGAAGCTGGTGCGGTTGCCGGCCGTCGGCCTTCACTCCAGGTCTTCCCATTCTAGTTCGCGCATGACGTTTTCGAGGATGGCGCTCAAGAGCTTCGGGGATATGGTATCCCCTTGCCACACCCCTCTCCTTACGTCGATGACGACGTCGTTGTAGAATAAGCTATTCTCTTTGACTGTAATCATATGGTTTTAAACGATTTTTAAAAAACTATCCCTTCCTCTAATGGTAAGATTCTTGTAGGCACCTTTATGAATCACCTGTATCACCTGTCGTCCCGTTGATCATCGACTTGCTCGAGCGGGCGCCAGCAGCGTCTCCATTCGTCCCTGTCGCCTGCCAGAGTGGTCCAATGGATCCTCCTCGCTCGAGGGACTCGAAGAGCGTCATATCGGTCGTTCAGGGATTTCACGAAGAAGTCCGACCAACGCGTTGGTGGGGTCCCGGTGTTTTCTTGACATCCCGCGGAATCCAGTCGGTAACGGCTCTCGTCCAGCGGGTGTCTGCGAAGCGCATTACGTGGCCGGCCCACCTAATTTTCGACAACTTGGCCCACGCGACAGCGTCTCTGATCTTCGAACGTCGGCGAAGCTCGGAACTTCGGAGGCCTTCTCTCACTTACGTAAGTCGTGTCATTCCGAGCATCGTCCTCTCAGTTCCACGCTGCGCGACGCTGATCGCGTGTTCATCCTGCTTTCGTATAGCCCAGATCTCTGAGGCGTATGTTAGGGCAGGAAGAACGGTAGAGTCGAATAGGTGGGCACGGAGTCGGACGTTCTTCGTCTTCTTCGCGACTTCTTCGACGCTCTTTAAAAGCTCCCCAAACCACTCGTTTCCTCATACCCAGCTCCGGTGCTAGGCCGTTGCTCATGTTGACTTCGCGACCCAGATACACGTAGCTGGAGCATTCGGAGATGTTCGTTCCGTTGAGCGAGAATGGGGCATCAGAAACTTGTCCGTTCCTCATGAACATCGTCTTCGTAAGATTCAGCTGCAGTCCAACGTTCCCACATACACGATCGAAGTCGGCCAACATTTGCTCCGCCTGGCTGATGCTCAGTGTTAGGTGCACGACGTCGTGCGCGAAGTGAAGATGATGCCGTTGACCTTCACTCCTATATCTTCCTACTCTAGATCGCGTATGATGTTTTCAAGTATGGCCCTGATTAGCACTAAGCACATGGCTTCCCCTTTCCAGGATAACATGTTGCGCTCTTTTTATTGTGGTCCTCCTCCGCTCAAGGATTCCGTTTGAATATAACACTATATCATAACAAAGGATTAAAGGAAATTGTCTTTACGACAGTGAACCTCTTGACACGCTGCACATACTACATGTTATTTCCGATACGACAATCTTCAAACTTGAGATCCTGAGAAGTAACGGCTCAGATTGAGACAGCATACTATCCTCAAGACAACAGTGTTCTTTACTAACTCGGTTGTACTAGATGTCTCAAAAAATAATGTATACACTGTTTGAAAGGTGATAACCTTGCTCACAGTGAAGTCACTGGAAAAGTGAAGGGTTCATATGTATGCTTGAGAGAGTAGAAATTTTCTGACATATCAGCGGTATAGAAGGCGCTGTGCACTCGTCTGAAATTTAGCATTTTACACTCAGTTGATTATGCTTCGCTTAAATACTTGTAATAGTTTCTTCACTAAGTGGCCTTATTGAATTATCGATTAGTTTGGACTTCTTTTAAAGTTTAAAACTTAAAAACACACAACGGCTCTCGAAAAATGCAGTGTATCCTAAAAAACGCAGTTATTGTTTGAAAGGTTCTAACATTGATGCTAGTAAAGGTTTGGAAGATGTTTGAGATTCATATAAAAGCACAGGTTAACGAGATTACTGTGGCGTGCAAATAGTCAAGAGTGCGCCATGCTTCCGCCTGAAACCTTGCGTTTCCGACTCGATTGATTGTGCAGGGGCTGAATGCTTGTTACAATCTTGCTAATGCTTGGCCTGATTAACCTGTGCTGTGCTTTTTTTAACGTTTGGAGTTTGAAAATCACGTTAAATACACGTGGCATAGGGGTTTGTTCACTACACCATTTAAATGTGGTCAGGAGCCCCATTTTCCAAGACGGATTCTGTGGACTGATGAAGCAACATTCAAGATGAATGGAGAGGTTGGTCGGTATAATTGGGGCTATTAGGCAGCGGAAACGTTGAAAGAAGCACAACACCCGTTAAGATTGTAACAAGCATTCAGCTCATGCACAATCTATCGTGTCTGAAATGCAAGGTGTCAAGCGGGAGCATGGCGCAATCTTGACTGTCTACACGTCACAGAAATCTCGTTACCCTGTGCTTTCATATGAGTTTTAAAGATCTTGAAAAGCTTCACTAGCGGCAAAGTGAGAGCATTTTGCAATAGAACCATTCAAATACATAGTAATTGCATTTTTGGGAATACCCTACATTTTTTCAAGCAGTTATGTATTTCCAAGTTTTACGTTTTAAAAAAGCCCAAATCAATCAAAACGGTCACGAAACGGAAAAAATTACAACAAGTATTCAAGAGAAACACAATCAATCGAGTGTAAAATGCAAAATTTCAGACGAGTGTATGTCGCATTCCGTACCACTCGTATGTCGGAAAATTTCTGATTTCTTGAGCTTTTATATGAGCTGTTAACTTTTAAAGCAACTTCACAGTGAGCAATGTTATCACCTCTCAAACAGTGTATACATTTTTGAGTCACCGATAACGAAAATTGTCGCGTTCCGTATTGAGTATAACCTTTTCTGCCACCTGGAGAGGAACTGAAGCCAGTGGCAAAGTTTCCTATTTACCTCTGACCCCCCCCCCCTCCTCATCCATCTCACACTCACTCACACAACCATCCTTCACACTTATCTGACAATGAGGTACTGATAATTTATTTTAATTTAATTCATAAAATTTTATTTATTAGGTTGTCCCATCAGTCTTCGCCGTTTTTTTCAACGATTCACTGCAAATTTTGCCGGCGGTCTCTTGTATATGTAGCGCTGCATAGCTTTCCAAAGATAATGATTTGCTCTACTTCCAATAGCGTCGAGGAAGTCGCGAAGATGACGAAGAACGTCCGATTACTTGCTCACCTACCCCAGAGTTCTTCCTGCAGCAACTAACATCTCACAGACTTGAGAACAACGACAGCAGGTTGAAATGGCGATCAGCGCCGTTAAAAATGAACCGAGAGGACGATGGTAGAAGTGACGCATGTGAGAGAAGGCCTGCAGAATTCCGAGATTCGTAGACGCGCTATCGTTTGGTTTATTTCATCGAAATAAAACGAGGCGTTTACTTCATACGTTTCGCTGACGCTTCCTTTCTCTATTATAATAGGTTGTCCCATAAGTCTTTGCCGCTTTTTTCAACGATTCACTGCAGATTTCGCCGGCCCTCTCTTACATAGAGCTGCATAGCTTTCGAATAAGAATGATTTGCTCTATCAGAACCTTTATTGCGTATCTTTTTTCATCATGAATTTTGTCAAATTTTAGGTCGTTGAAGTGAAAAGTGAAAAAGTGAAAAAGTAGCCATTTGCGCACTTGTTCTCTCCGCTTAGGTTTGTAATTTTTTGCGCATTTTTTTATAGAAGACAATGTACTGTACTACAAGAATATGTGTTAGTGGCATTTGATTATTTGTCCTTTATTGATTTTTAGGTCATCAAATTGGGACGTCCGAAGGAGGATGGTTATTTTGCTTACAGCTCCTGCTCTGCGGTTGGACTTTTTGGGTTGGTGTAATATGTCGTTCGAAAGAGAATGTCTTGCTCTATAAGCATATGTGTCGCATTTATTGATTTCTTGCGAATATCAACAAAATGCCAAAAAGAGAAAAATCGTCTTCACCAACAACTCCTTCTCCTTTTCAGTTGTTGATATTCGACAGAAATCAGCGTGAGCCAATAAACGCGACACAAATTCTTACTGAGCAAGACATCCTCTTCCAAACGACATATAACAACAAGCAAAAAATTTCAACCACAGAACCGGAGTTCTGGTAAAATTTCGGACAGAAAAGTCGGAATTCCCAATTTGACGGACTAAAAATCAATAAAGGGCAAGTGAGAAAATAGGACCAACACATATTCTTGTAGTACAGAACATTTTCTTCTAAATGCTATAAAAAACTGCGCAAAAAATTGCAAACCTAAGCGGAGAGAACAAGGGCGCAAATAGCTACTTTTTCACTTTTTTACGTTTCACTTCAACGACCTAAAAATTGACAAAATTCAGGATGAAGAAAGAAATGCAATACATGCTCTAATAGAGCAAATCATTCTCTTTCAAAAGCTATGCAGCGTTATGCAAGAGACCGCCGGCGAAATCTGCAGTGAATCGTTGAAAAAAAACGGCGGGGACTTATGAGACAACCTAATATTTTCTCCCCCTAGCGATGACCTAGAGTGAAATTTGAGGGGATGAAGATTTTAAAATGTTCTCTCATGTGCAAACCACATATCCTCATGTTGCATAGCCTTATCATTCATCAGCGCTGAGCTAATCATTGCGAGTGGCACAGACAATATAAGAATCATTGAACTCTCCAAGTGCTTGGCGAAGGTTAAAAGGCCGACGTGGCGGCGCCCTGGTTGTCGAAGTAGATCTCGTCCGGTTGCAGATTTCGAGGAACTCGAACACGTGGCTTTTCTCGTCCTCCTAGTGCTACCTAAACGATTCCAAGTTCTGACCAAATCCCGTCCACATTTTATGGGTACTCGGCCAAACCAGCGCTATTGCTGCTAGTGTGAATGGCTGCTAACCTCCATATCGATGTCCGGATAAATCAAATCGATCTGTGCGAACCGCTGGTTCACCAGCAGCTCTTTCGATAGCACTCTGGCGTTTAGATCACTGTGCTCGTACCAGTGGTGGCGTATATCTGGAACAAGCGTACAACAATTGTGAGAGGCAAACAGCCCCGGTGGTGTAATGGCGAAGAGCATTCCCGCCAGGTCAGCAGGAGATGCGATTTCGAGTCCCGCCTGGTGCAAGACTTTTGATCGCAACAAAACCACGTTATAACAATAATGAGAGCATTTTGCAACAGTGCAACCTACTTCAGGCTGGCACAGAATCGCTGCAATTTTTTAAGAACGGTAGAAAAAGAAGGAAAGAAATATGTATTTCGTTCTTCAAGATGAGAGACGTACTCTTCTTCCAACGAATACTGTTACAGTGGTTGTTGTGTTGCGACGTTCAGGTCTGTGATTACCCTTCTGGATAAATTTTGAAAGATTTCAACCGTTTACACAGGAGTGGGTGTTTCACATATCTCGGACAATGCAAACCAATAACTATTTTGAGGTGCGGGTGAAATCGACACTCCTGACGTCTGCAGAATGTGCATCGTTGCCATGAAAAAAACTGAGCAGTCAAGACGAAAGTAGACGAATTGCTACGAAACTTGCGAAAACCTACATAATTTTCAGATGCGACATGAGAAATTTTTAACGGGTATTTGGAATCTGGCGGCTCCCCAGTTGGCTCAACATCGCGTCTAGTGCACTAACCAGGGAAGGGTCTCAGGCGTAGGTCTGAACGGGGAAAATGGACAGTACTGCGAGAATCTCCACCCTTCATGTAGTAGAAAAACACGTTTCGTTTTTGCTGAGTAATTGAACCAAAAGAGCTACGGGCCTTCGAATGTGGGGAAGGTGCTAGACCAGACTCCCGTGCTGTGCACTGCACTTTTTGCATTTTTTCATAACTGCTGCCTCCTTCAGCAGTTTGCTTCCTACACATCTCCTACACATTTATTTCACTCTAAATTGTCAAGTAAGGGTTTACTGCAGGCTGTTGTTCACTCACTTTTCCCAGTTTCTGAATTATACAACGTTTTGTGTTCTTCAGTGAATGTTAAACAGTGACCTCAGCAGGTACGGGTTACAGCAGGTATGGATGACAAGGCTGTCGAGGTCATAATCACCGATTTTGTTCAGGCTTCTCCTAGGAGGGTTATTTGGGGTGCTGATCACGAATCTGGCAATCGCTTTTAAAATTTCGGCTGATTACGGTAGGTTACAGCAGGTAGGAGTGACTAGGACTGTAGAGGTCATCTCGAATCTGGCCCTTTTGACAATTTAGAGTGAAATAAATGTGTAGGAGATATATTGAAAGCAAATTGGTGAAGGAGGCAGCGGTTATTTAAAATAATGCAAAATAGTGCACAGCACGGGACCCGAGCATCTGGCCTGGCACCTTGAAAGCAGACCCGCACCCTGCTGAGCCACCAAAACTCGCTTGCCGCTGAGCCTTTCGCCGCTTCCCATAAGGCCCATGCACACTTCTGCGACGCCGCGGCGCGGCAAGCGGGGCGACGGCTACCTCCGCGAAATGTGGCGGTCGCGGCGCGGTCGAATTAGAGCATCTTTATAGGCAACGGGACCGTCATCCCATGCATACCGCGCCGCCATGAATGATTTGAACCATTCCAGGCTGCGGCACTCAGCGCGGCATCGCCTGCGATAGCCGCCGCGACTGCCGCAAGAGTGTGCCTGCCCCTCCCCTGCGGCACGTGTCGCAGTGTCGCGCCGTCGCGGCCCTATGCTTCATCATGGCCGCGGCGCGCTGTCGCAGAAGTGTGCATGGGTCTATACAACATCGGTCTCGCACGCATGCACGTGGGCACGTGCTGACGGTTCGATACTGTACTCCACCTTCGAGGGCCCGTAGCTCTTTTGGTCCACGAACTCAGCAAAAACGAAACATGTTTTTCTACTATATGAAGGGTGAAGGTTCTCGCAGTACTACCCATTTCCCCCGTTCAGACCTACGCCTGAGACCCTTTCCTGTGAGCATGAGCAAATTTAGAAGGTGCTTACCGTGCAACGCAAAACATCAGTGGTCTCTCTCGTGGCAGTGTGCTTGAAGTGGTCGGCGTGATAGAAGCAACTTTAGGAACTGTTGGCAAAAGGAAGCGAAAATTGGGCAGAAACATGGGAACAACAGAAAAAAACAGAAAACAAGTTTATTTAAGAGGATTCTCATAGCGAGGTTTCGGAAAAAAACAACACCAATAGTGTTCTTCAAGCTTCGTAATTGGCGCCTTGAAGACCTAACAAAAACGTCGCCTTCACAAGATTCTTATATATCTTTATTCCTGACGGCTAATGTTTCGGCGTTGTCGCCTTTTTCAGAGCCTGGAAGAATCGAATAGATTTCAAGAAACTATCCCCCAAACTCCATTTCGGACTGCTAAGCAAGTTCACAAAGCGAAAAGGAACTATGTAAAACGGCACCTCAAATTTATCGAATGGACGACTTCGGAACTGAGAGTCGTCCACCGTCAATCACGCTGGATGTGAGAAAGTGAGTGGAATCGAGAGGACGATGCTTGGAGTGACACGTCTTACGCAAGTGAGAGAAGGCCTCCGGAGTTCCGAGCTTCGTCGACGTTCGAAGATCAGAGACACTGTCGCGAGGGCCAAGTTGTCGAAAATTAGGTGGGCCGGTCACGTAATGCGCTTCGCGATACCCGCTGGACGAGAGCCGTCACCGACTGGATTCCGCAGGATGTCAAGAGAACACCCGGACGCCCACCAACGCGTTGTTCGGACTTCTTCGTGAAAGCCCGAACGACCGCTATGACGCTCTTCGTGTCCCTCGAGCGAGAAGGATCATTGGAGCACTCTGGCACGAGACAGGGACGAATAGAAACGCTACAGGCGCCCGCTCGAGCAAGTCGATGATCAACGGGACGACAGGTGATACAGGTGATGCTTCGGTCAAGTCCTCCTGTAGCTTATCACTGTGATAGCTAAAATGATATGATAATGATATCATGTCAAGGACCAGGACCTCATTCCTGATCATTATCGAAATTATCAACAACAACAAAAAACGTTATTGTGCCTCAAGATTATGCATAGGCTAGATCACCTCCAGCACGCTCATCGAATATAAAGCTAACAATAAACTGATCAAGGTTTGTAAAATCATCTTAAAAAGTATATAAACCTGCGTAAATGTCTCTACCTCCGTTTCTATCCTTTACTGAAATTTTGATCTTGCCGTATTCGATGTCCGAGAATCGTACCAGTAGCACAGAGCGAGGTACGCATCGCAAGAGATTTTCTGAATCTTCCTTGCTGCAGAAGCCGAAGACCAAACTAAATTGCGTGATAATAACCTGCGACTTCCTCAGCTTGTTCCATCTCTCCTGCAAATGAAACGCTCCACGTCACTTACCCGTCGTACCACATACTGTACAGATATTTGTTTACAATCTCGGCCAACTTAAAGAACCATTCGAAGAACGGAACCAGTTTCCATTCGCCTTCCGTAGACGAGTTCTTGCGCAGCTGATACTCCTCAGCGACGGGTAACTAGAAATAGATTCGATTTAGATTTTTTCCGTACTTCTTCCTTTTTTAAAGAAGATCCTTGAACCTTAGCTCATCTGTGCCCATTCTAATTGAAATTAGGCTCTGCATTACACAGCCAAGGCCATAAGCGACTTCTGCGTCTGTAATGTCCCATGCGTTCTCTTGTGTGACTTCAACCTACCCAAAATGGTAAGTGATATTAGCCGCAAGGCATCAAATTCTTTCCGAGATGTTTTCGATGCTCATGGGTTTCAACAGATGGTACTAAAGCCCACCAGAGGCAACGCTATTTTAGATCTAGTCCTATGTAATGTTCCCAATCTGATACAAGATGTCGACATTGGGCCTTCTTTGGGTGGCAGCGATCATGCAACTATACGATTTAAAATTGCGCGTGCACAGAATAATAATGTTAACAATGAGAGGCTAATTAGAGACTTTAGAGAAGCAGACTACGGAAAAATCAAGGAACGTTTAGCCGATATAGACTGGATAGGGACCTTCAGAAATGCAGAAACCATTGACGAAATGTATGAAACATTTCTTCATATTCTCCATCATTTGATAGATTCATATGTCCCTACAAGGAAGATCGAGCCATGCAAGTTAGGTCTTCCAGATTACCTTAAGAGAATGATTAACCGACAGAAGTCTTTATGGAATATAGCCACTAGCTCTGGATACGCCATGGACTGGGCTAACCATGAACGGTACAGTAGAAAATTAGAAAAAGCGCTATTCAGGTACAATATCTACGTTGAGAAAGGAAGCATCATATCTGCGGACAAAACGGCTTTTTATAAATATGTTAGATCTCGCTCTAGTGAGCATGGCACCATTCCGAGCCTTGTAAACGCAGAGGGGGTACCTGCGACATCAGATATGGAAAAGGCAAATCTACTAGCGGAAGAGTTTCATAAGGTGTTCAAGAACTCACTGGGATGCAACACTTCACTTGCGTCAATTCAGTGTGGAGCCCTTACCAGCTTTCCACAAATGAAACCTACGCTATGGTTCCATAAAGATGAAATTTTTGAAATGCTGTCCAAATGGCCCAAGTCACAGTCCATCTCTCCGATTTCCTCCCGTTGTGCTTTATTCAAAATGTCATTGAATGTATTGTTTTCCCGCTAGAACTGATCTTCAACATGAGTTATATGAAGGCTGATGTTCCATTAAGATGGAGACATTCGTTCGTTACCCCCATCCGCAAAAAGCCTCCATATAACAACCCTGGCAATTATCGACCCATCAGCATAACCTCAGTGTTTGCAAGAACCTTCGAAAAAATTGTAAAAAGGCACATCCTACAGCACATCGAGGCAAGCGGCATCATCTCTAAGGAGCAGTTTGGATTTATGAAAGAGCGTTCAGTGGAGACTGCAGTTCTCAGTTCACTAAATGATTGGACAAAAGCTATGGAAAACAAAAATCGAACCGATGTTGTCTACTTTGACTTCTCCAAGGCTTTTGATAAGGTTCCCCTGGAAAAACTATTATTCAAATTGGCAAGGGTTGGTATCCACCCCACGATTGTGGACTGGACTAAAAGCTTCCTCTCAGGCAGGACGTATCAGGTCAGAATAGGAAATAATTTTTCCTCGGTCTACTCAGCTTCTAGCGGAGTGCCGCAGGGAGGAGTTCTATCACCTGTCTTTTTTCTCTTGTACACATATGAGCTCCCTGACGCTGTGTCCAGATTTGGAGTCTCGCGTAAAATGTACGCAGATGACGTTAAAATTTACAAAGAGGTCGACAAACCCGAGCCATCCAGGGAAGTTCAAGAGTCTATTAACTTCATCTAAAAGTGGGCAGAAAACTGGGACTTTCCTCTTGCTGCTGAGAAATCACGATGCCTTGTAATGCAGTCTAAGTCCCAAAAGTATTCTCCAACCTATAGGCTTAAAGGTATTAACTTAGAGCAGGTTACAGAAGCTAAGGGCCTGGCCATTCTCATATCTAGTGACTTAAAGTTTGATTCGCATTACAAAGCGCTCGCAAAGAAAGCACACTTTCGAACATATAACTTGTTCAAGACATTGAGGACAAACGATTCTCAGGCTTTGTTACGCGCCTACAAGTGCTATGTGAGGCCCATCATGGAATTCGGCATTTCCGTGTTAACCCTTGTGAAAAGAAATACATCAACCTCCTTGAAAGTGTCCAGAACAACTACACTAGAAAGTTGTTTATGAGATGTTTTAGGATGGGCTATGCCAACATTCCGAATGGAGCGGATAAGGCAAGACAACTAGGCCTACCATCTTTAAGTAGTAGAAGGAAAAAGGCGGACCTGACCATGCTATTTAAAATTATAACTAGAAAGCTTTCAATAGACCCTACAGAGTTTTTTGGTGTGCCACTGACCAGGAATCGCAAAGGAAGACTGAGGTTGTATCCCAGAGTTGCTAGGTCTAAAGTTAGGTCCAACTTCCTCACGTATCGAAATCTAAAAGAGCTCAACCTACTTATTGGCGACGATGAAAATGTGATTAACATGTCTGTGTCTCGTTTTAGAAGTCTTCTTGCTCGTAAAAGTTTTTTGTAGATTGCATATTGTTGTAATTCTCTGTAGTTCTCTCGTGATATTTTTATTTGCTTTTTTACGCGTGTGATAACCTTGTAACCCACGCCTGAATAAATAAAAAATAAATAAATAAATATCAAACAAAGTTTTTTCCTGAACCCACTTCAGCATTTCATATGGTCTTCAACATATTTAGCCGAAGTATGCAATCAAATAACATGCGATCAAGTGTGCTAAAATATTCCTAAACTGAAGGTTGATTTCCTTTCAGAACCTCGCCCCAGATGCATGTGAATCCAGAGCCTACTCTCCCAAACATATCCTAATCTTCGGAACGCGCTGGTACCTTGAATCTCTTCTTCTCCAATTTTTTCCTTCTTTCGTTTAACTTCTAGTAGCTATTGGTGTTCAAGTTACTTCATCGTGAAGAATATAAAGTTGTTTCCGTCTGTCCGTCCGTCTGTCCATCTGGCTTTTCGTAGTAGCCATCCGGGTTCAGGCGAGGTGTCCCCTACGTCGTGTTGAGAGGGGTCAGAAGACGTGTCGCCGATGTCACGCAAAGGGCGTGCGAGTTCCTCGACGTCGTGAAAGTGAGCGTCGGAGTTCAGAAGAGGTGTCACCGACGTCTTTCAACAGGCGGCTGGTTGTGTAATAAGCCGCTAAGGGGCAGGGCTTCTGTCTGTCTGTCGGGGCGGGCTGTCTGTCCAGAGGGACCAATGACACCCGTTGTTAAATCAACTTCTACCCGGTGCTGGAGGAGTTGTTTGAGGGGGAAGTGTGTGTGGGGGGAGGTGGTGGTTGTAGTTGTGGGGATTCAGAAGACGTACTCGTCCAACGAGCCTTGAGATGTAGAAGACGTGCCGGACGTCATCCAACGTGGCTGAGAATTCAGAAGATGTGCCGAACACGTGGCCCAACGTACCTGGGGATTCAAATGATCATCGATGGAAGGTCCTTATGGCAAGGGGCGGCAATGAACATCGATCGATATTATCGATTTTCTCTCAGATTCAACCGATCACGTAGGAGTTAAGTGATAATGATTGTCGACGGAAGGACTTTACAGCAGGGTGGAAGGCAATCAATATCGACCGATATTATCGATATTCTCTCCGATTTGCCGATGAGAGTGGAAGACACGCGGGTATTATGGCCGTCGGAGTGCTTCACATCAGGTGGAAAGCTTCAGTTAGGAGGCCAATATCGATTGAGTGATGTGCTGATGATGATACTGCAACGGCCGAAAGACGTGACGTAGCGCTTGTAAATTGTATGCTGTTTATGATATAAAGGATAAAGGACGGCGTTACTCAATCCCTTCTGGGATGCGAGAGCGCATTTTACTTCTACGGGATGTCGTGGGGTCGACATGAATGCGTATTTAGCCGTACAATGATTTGCGGTGGCCAGCCGATGAACAAGTCAGCGCTTTATCCTTCCCAGACAAGTCTGCTGCCAATTCACCGACCCCGGAGGGATGGAAGGCTTGGTTGGCCTGGGCGAAAAATCCGAACCAGGAACCTGGTATCGGGTGCACGCGACCATCGGCTCCTCCTCCGACTGCGCTACACGAGCAATGTCTTCACCTTCATGAAATTATCCAGTGCAACGAAACCTTGTGGTGTCGGCTTGAGTCGATTGATGAGGTGTTGCTTGGCCTGTAAGGTATGAAGTATGTACATAGCGCTAATATAGCAAGTTTCGGAATTAATCCTTCAACTTACTTGCATACTGAACATTCTCGGTTGAACAACAGCAGGGCCGTCGGTGTTCTTCTGCGGTGTCTCCACAATAGCCTTGAAAGCCCATCTTTAATTCGCATTAAAATTTTGTTCTCACGCACATCGTACTACTACAGCATACCTGGAATTTCATTTCGAGCGCATCGGCCATCTCAGTGCAGGAAACATGCGGCGGAATATCCGAAAGCGGATGCCGGACCTTAGAAAAAATGTTTAGGAGCGAGATCTTTAGGTCCAATTCTTGTCTACTTGCAGAAAAGGGACAGAAATGATATTGAAACTGAAAGCATGGCTCACCAGATCAGCAAAGGACCTCTCCAGAAACAATCGCGCCTCCACATCGGATTTTGGGCCCACGAGTACAGCGAACGGAAGAGAAACCTGAAACATCAAGAAGGCACAACATTGAGTTCAAAAAAGATGTAATCTGGAAAAAAAGCGAAGAAATGTAATGTAAGGCTTGTACTGAATTTGTTCACCGAACTGCTTCCAACCTTTTTGCCCACAAGTTCCAGACCACAGTTCGTCTTTAGCCGAATACTGTAGCAGAGGCAATAGCGTTTTGACGCGACCGAATCTCGTCTGAGCTGAGCCTTCTTCGCCACACGCTGGAAGTGGAGTTTAGTAACTATTAATTTTCAAACTCCAGTCCATTAAATCTTATTGAGGAGACATTTAAGCTTCATGGAGATGGAAGCTCTGCTAGTCAAATAGAACTCGATTCAAACAGGCATTAGCGCACGTTCCCAGTCTCTTACACTAATAAGCATTTGTAGAATCAGATGAAAAACAAAAATGTAGTTTAAACAATTTAGTAGAAGTCATTTAATTTGCGCCTTCTTTGCCTTTCAAATAAACAGGTTTCACGACAGAGGGGCTGGATATTCAGTTTTCGCTAAACACTAAATGGAAGGGAGTTCTGCAAAAATTCTGCATCAGAATTCTTTTGAACAGTGGAGCAAGGCTACTATATTAGGGGGAGGGGGGCAAAAGTAATGAAACACCCCATGCCGTGTCCACATATCTCGTGGCTGGAGTCTGGTTTCGTGCTTCTCGTATTTGTATGTTTGTTTGATACTTACTGAAGGCCACCTGAGAAGTGACCACTTTCGCCATTTCCAGAAGCATGCCAAAAGCCCAGTCTGTCTCATACCGAAACCCCAGTATGGCGAGTCGACCTGTGTCGCGCAAATCTCGCCCAATTCCCAACCCGAGCAGCCTGGACTCAATAGTCACGCAAGATGAGAATAACACTTTTTAGCTTAACGCTGCCAGCCTGGATGAGGCATGGTGACCTGTTACCGACCTTCGCTCGGAAGGATATTCACGCCGAGAAGCGCCTTCTGAAATTTTGAGTCTGCACCCATGGGCCGGTATACAGGAAGCTGTTCTCGAAAAGCGCGACGATGGACTGTCATGGTGAACGAAATAGAAGAGATTGACCTGCGACTTGCACTTATTGGGTCTCAGCGCTTCAAGATGTTCCCCTCTTCGGCAACGCCGCACCCCATCGGGAACAAGTAAGCACGGATAAGCTTGTCCAGCCGGGCTACGCTCACATGCCTCCCCCACCGTATTCGCCGGACATCTCTTCATGCGACTACCACTACTTCTACAGGACTTCCTGGTCGGAAGGGACACAAGAACCCAAGCAGTCCTTGACAACCATATCGAGCAGTTGATGAACACCAGGCCCAAGCAGTGCTAGAGGGATGGGATCACGAAGTTGGCTGAGCGATGGCAGCAATTCATTGATTTAATGGCGTACACATTCCTTAGCGTAGTTGAGTTGTAACTGATTTAAAGAGACATGAAGATTTTTTCAATTTGTCTCATCACTTTTGCCCCCCCCCCGCCTTAATAGTATTTAAAGCGCTGTAGGTCCGATCCTCAGGTAGATAATGAGAAAACATGAAAGGGTTTAGGCGCTAAACTCAACGCTTAAAAATGAAACCTATGCCATAACAGAGCTTTCCGAAGTCTACTACCATGCGCAAGTTATATTTCCACGAGTAAGCGACTCACAGCAGGGCAGAGATTGAGGACTTTGCCTACATGATATACGAATGCCCTAGTGCCTCAAACACAGATGACAGATGGTGTAGTTGATGGACTTGAAAACGAACTGCAGAGGGCTCCATTTTCCGATTACGCTTTTTTCGCAATTATCTAAAATCTGCGCTGGCAAAGAACTTTTCGGTTGTCTAATTCTCTCTACAACGAAGTGGATCTAGAGGTGACAAAATAAATAGACGATCGACCTCAAGAGGAACCATATCCAATGTCGCTCAAGTGGCTCCGAAACACGGGGTTGCTAGGTTTTGTCATAAACTTAAAAGTCACCATGTCGTCAAATTTCGCCCGCAGACCTCTGGTGTCCTTCTTCAGGAACACTGCCGATGGAGGTTCGATGCAGAACTCTTCAGATTCGAATCTAAAGCAAATTTGTTTAGAGGGTAGACTTGTAAAAATGGGAATGAGCAAGCACATCAAGTGGTCGAAGTCAACACGCGAGGCAGCAACCATCTTACAAGTCCTCGCTAGATAGTATGGATTGTGTCGGAACAAAAAACGATTATGGTCATCATGTTGAGCCAAAAACATTGTAGCCTCTAGAACCAGCAGTATGCTCACCGAGCAGTTTTGAGTGGGGCCTAGGCATGTACCGCAATGCTTACACATTAGCATAGCCCGAAAAATATACCACTTTCACGTCAAACTGGACACTCGTCAAATCAAATCGGTCGCACTTCAATTCAAAGTGGGCACTTTTCAAACCAATTTAGGTGCCCTTATAATCTTCTAAACAAGTTTGGCGCCTTTAAAATCATACACAACCTCTTCCAAATCAAAATGGGCGTCTTGCAGATTAAATTGGAGGCTCTCCGAAGGTGTAAAAATAATTTGTTATTCAGAAAACGCTAAGAACTTTCCGGGCAAGCTAACAATTTGTTTATAAAAATTTAAGAAGTGTTGTTGGTGTACCTCAATTCAAAAAAGTAATACTAAATTGTTATCATAAAATTGTTTTAACTTTTTCGAATAGTCTTCTTCTTAATGCGATGTCGAAATAGCTTTTTCGAATTGGACCGTGTTCAATTTGATTTCGAAATCACCAAACTTTGTCAGAGTAGTGCCCATTTCGTTTCGATTTCATTTTGATGTGAACATGAAAACATTTGAATTTCCATTATCTACTTAAGACAAAACTGAGCCTTGAACCAGATCAGCGAAATCTTTGCAACGAACATCTCCAAGTAAGCGTTGTTCAGCAGTTGTTTCGCAGTGTCGTCTGTGATGAGGTAGCACTTAACCTCGTTTCCTTCTCCAACCGCCTCAACACCAAACGCTTGTCCACCAAGCACCCTAAAATACGAAATTATCTGACAAATCGAAATAGCTCCTGGAGCCAGATTCATCAACCGCCCACCGCTCTCTAACGGTGAAAATACCGCCAAACCTCTTGATATTTCTATATGTGAGGATATTTGACCTAATCTGGGATTTTGCCACTGGAATATAAAGTCTGTTCCTTCCGCTTCTTGACGTTGTCATTAGTGCATCAAATATTCTGATACCCCTTGTTTGATTATCACGCGTGTCTAAGTAACACGTCAATAAATAAATAAATAAGCAAATAAAAATATGACATTCATCAGCATCAGGTTTGACAGTGTTTTCACCGTTATAGGGTGGTAAACGGTTGATGATTCTGGCCCCTGAAAGTAGTACGTCACATAGAGGGAGCTCCAAGTGTTTAAAGAAATCTATGATGAGGCTCACTACTGACCATGACCCCCACGTTCTGACGAAAGAGAAGCGGATGTTTGCTCAAAATGTTAGGATTCTAGACCACGTGGATCTTCTGGAAGCTTTTCTAGCACTCAACAACCTTAAGACCTTATTTCTGTGTTGAACCAGAAGCGACTCCTTCGATGGTTCTCGGCTTCGCCACATTTCACGATAACTGATGGCGGTTGTCGACTCACTATGACCGAGTAGTACAGGAAATAATGTGCCATACTGCAAAAGCGATTGTAGGCCTGAAAAGTGAAGAACTTCAGAAAATGCTCCCAGATAGCCACAAAAGCGAAGGCACTGCATTCATTAAATGCTGGCCATAGAGCCATAGTAGGGCGCTTGGAAGCACAGCAGAAGAAGGCGCTGGCTGTTACGCAAATCCACGAAATTCTTGGTGGGAATTCGCCTAGGCCAAGCAAGCCTTTCATCCCTCCGGCTTTTGAGGAATGAAACACTGAATTTTCCATCGGTTCTCTAGAGCAAGTTATTACAAAGGTCAATGGCGTACTCAGGTTAAAAAGATAGGTGATAGAGGTCGGCGTTACTCAATCCCTTATTGAATGCGCCGCACATTCAATTCCTGCGATATATTATGGAAGCAGTTTGAATGCATATTTACTGCAGTTTGAAAACAGAATGTTTAGCGCATCAAAAGAAAAAGCGTTTATTAACGTCGACCTTTATCAGTCTTCTCACTCTTAATACTCGCAGGCTCATTCATGACCGACATATAATAGACTTGCGTTACCAGAATTTCCCAGGCTAAAATATGGAGCATGAAAGCCTAACTAAACTTTTTTTGGGATGACCAAAGCGGAGCCAATTTGAATAAATCTGAATAAATCGGGTTCAGAAACTTGTAAAAGTTAGTTTTTGTGGAGATTTTGCTGAAGATCCGTTTCTTAAAGAGTGGATCAAGGCGCATGTTACTTATAATTCCTTAAAGGTACTCAAAACTCCAATATTGAGATCCAATTGCCTAAGCTTGATTTTCAGTGACGCATCTTAGGGTGTACGACAGACTCGTGCAAACCTTACCTCATCGAACGAGGGGCTGGGGAAGTATTGCTTCAGATATTCTAATCCGGAGAGAGTCTGCTGTAGTAGCTCACCGAAATACTCAAACCTGAAAACACATCGTCGTTCGTTCCCATGCCTTCAGCCTTCAGGACACGTTAAACGTCCAAGGTTTCAGATAATGTCGCAAATCCCTAACTACGTACTGTAAGTGAATCACGTCCAGTTGCTTGTAGTGGAGCTGCTGCGTCCATAGCGTGCCGATGCTTACCTGAAGAATTAGAGAAAACCCCGTCTCTAGAGAAGAACAGAGGGCTCCAACTAATACACTCTGTAGTCCTTAAACGTCTCATAGAATGAGTGCTTACCCTTTGCTGTTTCATTGCCCATGACAGGAGGACATCTCCCATCAAGTGCTGTTTTTCGTCTTCAAACACAACATACATACTTTCAGACGTTTGGAGAATTCGCTGAAAATGGGATGCGTTCAGTGGATTACTATCTTATACGCTTTTAAAAGTAGTTCAGCGCAATAGTTGCAAAAACGATCGTGAAAAGTACATGCCGCTAAAATGACACTGCCAGAAGCAGCATACATAACTCTTGGTACTCCTTATCTATCGAAATTTTCTAGCTAATTCCATAGAGTAAGATAGTGAAAATCTTGAATCTTGCTGGGCTTTGGATGTCAATATCACGTAACTCCATTTTGGGTGCCTTTTTTCTTTTTTTCTTTCTGACGTTCCTTAACCGAAACCTCCTCAATTTTTTATCTTGAGTGGGACCTTTCAGCCGTTCTCGACTTTCGATTTCAAATGTTCTCAACTTCGTTCCACGATTAATTTAGCTAAATCAAGAATCCTTAGAGCAATATTTGGCTGCAATCCAAATTCTAGTCACAGGCAGGACTCACAAGGAGTGCCTCCAAAGTGGCGGTGAGCTTTTGCGGTGCAATTTTTACAGGATCAGGAGCCCCGTGTGGGGGAGTCCAAAACCGTAGTTAATTTTCGGAATGCTCTTCTGTGATCGAGAAAAAGGCGTGTGAAAGCGTGACTACGAAGTTCATCGCCCTGTTGCCACACAAACGAATGTGGTCGGCTGGCGCAGTGGATAGCGGTGTGGCTTCTCGGCTGGACCGAGTAGGTTTTACGGTTCAACCCCCATTGTTGCCATAGTTTTTGCACACATCGTATCGTTATTATTATGTGCTCTCGTGATCACAGGAGTCAATTTGTTAACAATTACTGCTTTTAGTAAGTGTTAAGTATTTACCGGTATCAAACCAAATTCAAGACCTTACTCGTGAAGGGTATTTGTTTGCGTACATTTATATCGTTGTTGATATGATGCAAACACGTTCCATTGAGAGGTAACTCAAACGAAGGCATAAAATAGCTACATTTACTTACCAAAGACAATAATCGTGCACAAATTGGCTCCTGAAGTCACGCAAGCACATAGTAATAATAACCCGATGTGTGCAAAAACTACGGCGACATCGGGAGCCGAACCATAGAACCCACTCGGTACGGCCGAGGGACGACATCGCTATCCACAACGCCAACCGACCACCTTGGGCTTGGTGGCAGCACTTCCACATGCTTTTTTCGACCACGGAATGGCATTCCGAAAAAATTAACTACCGTTTCGGACTTCCCACACGGGACACTACATCCTGTAAAAATTGCATCGTAAAAGCTCACCGCCACTTTGGAGGTTCTCCTTGTCAGGTTCTATAAACCTCTTCAGAAAAATCTAACATTAATAAACAAACTTGTATTAATAATGTATTAGCGCGCCCTTTGGCGCACAAATAAATAGATAAATAAACTTTGTAATTGGAAGCTATACAACCTCACCTAGTTGTTTGAAATTGTTTTCAAAAAAGGCTCAGTATTGTTGATCTCAAAACCCATTAATGGGGGCCAGTGAAGGGGCCCAATAAAGAGTACCACTTAGGTGAGGAGCAGACAGTAAGGGGTGGGGGGACAAAAAGCTGCTAAGAAACACTCAAGTCAAAAGGTAGATAAAGGTCAACGAAATCAGTTTACAATATCAATCAAGTAGACATCTCACTTCACCAAGCAAGTGCATGACACGATAATGATTTCACGACATTCACTAGACCAGAATTTACCTGCTTCTTCGTCGAAGTACTTTAGTTTAGCTAAAGGAGCTAAAACATCATTGCAATCAAACCGTTTAGATCAATTTTGCACACCCTGTATGAATCCCCGTTTATACCTCGACACCGAGCGATGCGACGCCACTTATGGTGACCATACTGATTGTGCGACACGATCGATCAATATGGCCACTTTACATGCCGTGGCGTCGCTCGGCGTCGGAAGTATAAACGGGGCCTAAAGGTGTTACGAAAAACCCATTAAGGAACGTAAAACCACCGACTACTGGTGAGCAGCCACTTTCTCATTAAACAGCTTGTCATAGAAACCTGTAACAAGTAAACCTCCTACAATGGAAAGTCACTACATATTGTTACGATTATGTGAAACTAAGCCAATAGCTACCCATGGTAGCGAAGATATACAGTTTTCACGTCGAATTGGACACTTTTCAAATCAAATTGGACACTTCTCACGTCAAATTAGACACTCTTCTAAACTTGCCGACTTCTGAAATCAAAACGAACTCTTCCAAATCAAAATAAGCTTTTTCTACAATAAGCTAAGGACTTTCCGAAATATTGGAAAAAAATTTGTTCAAGGAAAATTTAGAATAACTTTCTTGTAAATTTTTTACTTCAGCACCCCGAATGAGTATATAATTTTATAAAATTTTTATTTAAAAAACAATCGACTAAATTTTGGATAAGGCGCAGCAAGGCAGCAATAATGTCATGCATTGAAAGACTGGCTTGCGCCAGGCACTAGAAAAGTTTGGCGCAACGTTTATTTGATTGAAAGTGTAAACGCTGCTTACATGCAGCTAGAAAGTTAGGATGTGTGTGTTTTTTTACAATTGTTTGTGTTGCACCGCTTGCAGGTGTGAAACCGCATGCAAACGGAAACTTTAATACCATTCGTATAAAAAAGTTCGCAAAGTTTCGGACAAGGCATGGCGCAAAGTCTATTTTAGCAAGAGAAAATAGCCGCCTCCCTGCTCTTCAAACAAGCTACGACTCATAGTTTTTCCTCAAAAATAAATTTTTCATAAAATGTCTAATTACATCCTCTCTTATCGGAAAGTAAATTTAATTTCAAAAAAGTTATACAAAAATTTTCCTTGAACAAAAAATTATTCTGACATTTTTTGAGAGTCTCTTGTTTAATGTACAAGAAGCTGATTTCAATTTGGAAGAGTTCGCTTTGATTTGAAAAGTCTTAGTTAGCTTAGAAGAGTGTCTAATTTGACGTGAAAAATGTCCAATTTGATTTTAAACAGTGTCCAATTTGGTTCGAAAAGTGTCCAATTTGATTTGAAAAGTGTCAAATTCGACGTGAAAATGGTATGCATGGATTTCACGTTAACATTCAAAGCTTTATTTATCGAAAGTTGTAACTTTCTTAACTCTCCCTATTAGAAAGTTACTACCACCTCAACATCTTAAAAATCTAAATAAATAAATAAATAAATAAATCTTAAGAAATCCTATAGGATATCAAAAATCTTCAAGAAAAAAGACTATAAGTGCCCGCTTAATGAACTTGTATGAGTGCCGGATGTTCGTGCGGAGGGGCTCTGCCGGATAGTAGACTGTCCACGTCGTCTTTGAAGATCTAAAGATCAATCCTTGATTTAAGCGATCAACTTCTGATGAAATCTAGATTCGGATAAGCTTCCAGTCTGCTTAAAGAGAGTCCACCTGAATCGTACCTGGTAAATTTCAGCGCTTTGGTTGTGTTTGGAGACAAAAACTCCATCGACGGCAGGCTCTGACGGTGAAAATGCCGACGACGACTCCATGTCGACATCGGAATGCCCAGTGATGGACATTCTTCACCGTGTTCCACTCAATTCACGCCCGCAAGAGACCCTGTTTCTTTTCCAGACAAGTGCACTGGAAAACTTGTTGCGGTGCCAAGATTCAAAAAACGAGAAGAACGACTGCAATAATCCGACGGTTAATGTGTTCTTTTGAAACTTTGCATTTGCGAAGGTAATTAATGGAAAGGGATGGTGAGAGCAAGTGAAAGGGTTGGCGGCAACAGAAGGAAAGGGAATCAAGTTGGCCTAGTCAACACGTTCCCTTATGGAACATATATCCCTATAGGAACTCGAACCAGCAATTCAGTGATGACCGAAATTCAACCCCTTACTGGAAGGCCTAAGTCGAATCAAGAACGAAGGAGCGAATTAGTTCTGGCTGAGTATGAAGACTCCTGACAGTAGGTGACGGCAGATAGGAATCGATTGGAGGACGTAATGTGGCAATTTTACACAGAGGCTCTTCTACAAGGAGAACAGGTTACGAGCAACGAGAGCGAGAGGCGTCGAAGGGAGAGTGAGAAGCGACCGCCGACCTTGCACGTGCATGACTCACTAATGGACGCAGCTTCTAATGCTCCCTTTCCTGAACTCTTTGAGAGGCTGCAAAGTAGACATGGGATCCGAATCATGAATTTTCGGATATCCGGCCGGATTTATCCGGTTTCGGATTATCCGAAATCCGGCTCGGTCGAAAATTGCCCTCATCTGAATCATCTGAAGATCCGGGGTTTCTAAAATTGTTCTCATCTGAATCATCCGAAGATCCGGGGTTTTCAAAATTGCTCTCATCTGAATCATCCGAAGATCCGGGGTTTTGAAAAACGCAATGATTCGGATAAAATCGGATAAAAATCGGATAATAGGAGGTTAGCGCGCCTTACTGGCAAACTCTGCGCCATTGATAACCTGACTTTTTCGGGCAGATTTGCAATCATTTGGCGGGAATTCCCTCACAAGGGAAGGGTCTGATAGCGTATATCTGAACGGGGAGAGGGAGTCATCCTATTAAATAGGAATAATCGCCACCCCTCAACTAGCATAAAATGTGTTTCATTTTTGCGAAGTCGTGAAACCCAAGGAGTGGGGGTTCTTGAAGTCACAATTGAACGGCGCATCACGAATTTGGGTTCTTGTACGACCGCGATGCCTCTGCCGGCAAGCTACTCGGAGCGCAATGGGTAGTGAGGATGCCTCATGGGAGGAAGGTCGGGGGTTCGATCCTCATGCGCTGCTGCATTCCTGCTTTTTAATTGATTTTAATTGAACGGCGCATCACGAATTTGGGTTCTTGTACGACCGCGATGCTTCTGCCGGCAAGCAGCTCGGAGCGCAATGGGTAGTGAGGATGCTTCATGGGAGGAAGGTCGGGGGTTCGATCCTCATGCGCTGCGCATCCCTGCTTTTTAATTGATTTTAATTGATTGTTTTTATTATTAATTTTAATTGAATTTTAAATGATTTTTAAATGATTGGTTGAGGTTTGAGGGATTCTGACGTCTATAGCATTTTCAGATGTTTTCTACGCACTTTCCAGCTGCATGTTGTGGTACTCAACAGGATGATGCATAAATATTCAACACCAGTGAATACACAGGTACAACGTGCATAAAGCAGCACTGGACACAATGGGCAGGGTATAAATGCTGCAGGCTCCTCTCAGTCTGTTTCCATACATCGGCCAATGACCTCGGGTAAAACCATCCTGCTCGTATTTTCAAAGGAGACCATGACGTGACGTCACATGTGGTTAAAACGAGAAAGTCTGTGGATCCCGGAAATTGACCTAAACGGCATCAATACACTCGTTCTCTCATCTTTGCCTGTCATCTGGAAATCAGAGGTCTGCTGGAGGTTCTCTAAAACCTAACACCAACAAAGTCGCCGATGCTCGAGTGGTGATCCACTTGCTCATGCTGAAGTGTGGTCCACCTTTAGATAAGCAGCCTTCATGGGAATGACACCAACCTGACCGAACGGATGGCTAGCATACCCAAGGACTTCGAAGCACGTCAACTTGAAGTTAAGGAAGACGAACGGCTGAAAGTGGTGGAAAACCAGGAGAAGGTTGGGATCCGCAAAATGAACTGATAGACGTGGAAAGGCTGGCAAGCGTGGGCATATGATAACGTTTTCGGCTGGAACTCTTGTTTCAGAGGAAAGGGAACGTCTTCAATTGGATTTCGCCTATGGAGCCGATCTCATTTGTCCATATATGGAAGCAAACTGTGAGGAGCCAGCAGCCTTTATGCGCTGCTCGTATTGTGACCAGTGCTTATGTTCCAGGAACTTTGTGTCTGTGTATCACTGATGTTAAACGTTCATACATCGTTATGTTGAACAGCTTTCCAATTGAGTTTTGGTTAAAAAACCGGTCAGTAATAAACAAGTGGCAACAAATTTGCTCTCACGGCATACATCTGGAAACACTGCACAGCAAACATCTAAAATGGTGCAGATGTCAGAATACCTCAAATCAAACAATAAGTTGAAATGCAAAGATGCAGCAGCGCAGAAAAGTCGAACCCTCTACCTCCCTTTCATGGAGCAACGTCGCTATCCACTGCGCTACGGGCGGCTTCCCGCCGGCGGCATTACGGGCGTACAAGACTCCCGAACTCGTGAGGCGCCGATTCCACTGTAACTTCAAGAATCCTCTACTCCTCGGGCTTATCGATTTGGCAAAAAAGAAACACATTTTTATACTAATTGAGGAGTGGCGATTATTCCTATATATGGTGGGATGACTCCGTAAGGCAACCAAAAACGACATTTCTTACGTAGCGCTGGTGTGTTCCATTTCCATTGGTGAGCTAAGCTAGGCCAGATATAATGTAACTGGGCATTCATGTGCCTTGCTACCAGGGCATATAAACATTTAATTCAAGATGAGGCGCTCCAAGCTGCTTTGCGCGCTAGTGACTTCAATTGGTCAAGGAAATAAACGCGGAGTTACTGATGTGTTCCGTTTTTAAGAGGTTGCGTGCCCCTATTATATCACTTATCCGGTTGTATCCGAATCGGATATCCGAAATCCGGCTCGACTGAAAATGGCGTTATCTGAATCATCCGAAGATCCGGGGTTTCTAAAATTGCCCTCATCTGAATCATCCGAAAATCCGGGGTTTTCGAAATTGCCCTCATCTGAATCATCCGAAGATCCGGGGTTTGAAAAAATGGCCTATCCGAATCATCCGATTATCCGGAAAATCGGTGTCGGATCCAATGTCTACTGCAAAGTAAGGTGGTCACTGATTGCGGTGGCCCGTTCATTGATAAACGCAGCCTAGTGAACTCCCTGCTCAACCGTCCATGGTTAGGAACGGACGTTTACACAGGGTGTCTCAAAAAAATGTATGCACTGTTTGAGAGGTGACAACTTTGCTTACACTAAAGGTACTAGGAAAGACAAGTGTTTATATGAATGCTTAAGAAAATAGAAATTTTCTGGTTTCAGCGGTATGGAATGCGCCATGCACTCGTCACCGTCCGTCTTTGCGTTTCGCACTCAAATGATTGTGTTTCACTTGAACATTTGTTATAATACCTATCTATTGTTTATTATTTATTGCCACTTCTTTTTTTCCATCAACCTTTATTTGTTGTGTTCTCCTGTGTACTCTGATCTAGCGAAGGTCTCGTCTTGTATATGGTTGTTTAATTCTTTGACGACATTACTTCGCGCAAATGAATAAATAAATGGATAAATAAATAAATAAATAAATTCTTCACAAAGTGGCCGTTTCGATTGACTTGTGCTTTTTTAAGGTTTAAAACTTAAAAATACCCCATGGACTGCGAAAAATGCAGGGTATCCTAAAACATGCAGGTACCATTTGAAAGGTTGTAACATTGCTGCTAGTGAAGCTTTTGAAGATGTTTGTGTCTCACATGAAAGCACAGGGTAACTAAATTTCTGTGGCTTGTAATTAGTCAACATTGCGCCATGCCTCGCCGGAAACCTTGCTTTTCAGACTCGATTAATTGTGCATGGACTGAATACTTGCTAGAATCTTGTTACAGTTTGGTCACATTAACCTGTCTTTTAACGTTCATCGAGCCAGTAGCTGCAATTTGGCCGATTAGCATTTCCATTCTGATTGAATGTTGCTTCATCAGTCTACAGAATCCGCCGACTAACAATGGAAGGGTCTGAAGTGTACTCTGAACGGAGAGAGCGAGTCATATAGAAAGAATCCCCGCCAACTGGTGTGAAAATGTGTTTATTTTTTGCCAAGTCGTTCAACCCAAGGAGAAGAAGGACCTTGAAGTCACCATGGAATCGCGCCTCACGAGTTGGGGGGTCTTGCACGCCCGCGACGCCTCTGCAGGCAAGCGGGTCGGAGTGCAGTGACGTTGCTTCATGAGAGGGAGGTCGGGAGTTCGATTCTCCTGTGCCGCCGCATTTTTCGATTTCATCTGATTGGTCGAGATTTAAAGGATTCTGACGTCCATACCATTTTCAGGGGTTTTTGCCTAATTTTTCAGCTGCATGCTGTGGTACTCAACGTGATGATGTGTAAATGTTCAACAAAAGCGATAAATAGGCACAAAGTGCATGAAGCAGCACTGGTGACAATAGCGTATAAAAGCTGCGTGCTTCCCACAATTTGTTTCCCTACGTGACTTCGGGGAAAACCATCCTGCTCAGATTTTCAAAAGAGACCAGGATGTGACGTCACAGGTGGTTAAAATGTGAAACGCGGTCTACGAATTCAAATTGAAGTTGACCTAAACGGCCATCGATACACTCTTTCCCTCATATTTGCCTGTCACCTGGAAATCAGAGGTCTGCTGAAGGTTTACTAAAAACTAACACAACAATGTCCGCTGATGCACGAGTGGTGATCCACCTGCTCCTGCTGAAGTGTGGCCCACCTTTAGACAAGCGGCCAGCTTGATTTCTTCCCACCTTCGAGGGAAGAAATCAAGCTGGCCGAACAGACGGCCAGCATACTCAACTACTTCGAAGCACGTCAACTTGAAGTTGACGAAGGCGAACAGATGGAGGTGGTGGAGGAACAAGAAGAAGATTGGGATCAGCAAGATGTACTGATGGACGTGAGGCGTAGAGGCAAGCAAGCAGAGGACGTATGATAATGTTTTAGTGTGGAGCCCTAGTTTTGGAGGAAAGGGTCTATGGAGCCGATGTCATTGATCTGATGTCATTGGTAACGTTGAGTAGCTTTCTCATTGTCTTTTGGTTACATTACATTTATTGTGCCAATTGCAGTTGACGTTCTAGATGGTGACGAAGTTATGCGTAGTTCTTGGCATGGCGTAGTTTTTGATGTAGTGGCGTAGTTCTTGGTTGTGCTAAGAGATCCAATAATATATATATATATATATACATATATATACATATATATATATATATATATATATATATATATATATATATACCATTTTCAGTTGAAATTCAACCTTGTCCCCAAAACTAATTCAATGTTGTCCAAACCAAATCCAACGTTGTTCAAAACGAATTCAGCGAATTCAGCGTTGTCCAAACCAAACTCAACGTTGTTCAAAACAAATTCAACGTTTTTCAAAACAAATTCAAAGACTTCAGAATCAAACTACACATTTTCTTGGCAAGTTCTACGTTTCAATGCTTACTTTTTTTCAAAAATTTTCTGCTTGCAAGAAAAGGCTATGCAACGAAAAATTAGAAACAACTAGCAAGTTAAGCAGTACTCCAGTAGTAATGCGATGCAAGTACAAAATAAGCAAATTGAACGATAAAACTAAAAATGGTACTGTTACAGGATGTTTTGTTGCGATCAAAACTCTTGCGCTAGGCGGGACTCGAACCCGGATTTTCTGCTTTCCGGGCAGCGATGTTCGCCTTACACCACCGGCGCTGTTTGACCGCACGTAACATCCGCGATATCCTCCAGGCCTGTCAGCACCCACCCGTGATACGGGGATGAAAAATGGTACAACAATACGACAAACTATACAGAATACAAATAACAACACAGCAATAACTGTTCAAAATAGCAGAATGAGCAAGTGAAAGTAAGCCCTTTTTTAGGCCTTCAGGCGTTTTGAAGTGTGATGTGGATCTGCCAAGACCTTTTTTAAGTGTGCTATGGAGTTTCGTTAGAGCGTTGAAAATCGAAACTGATATAGAAAAAAAACTGATATAGAAAATAGAAACTGATATAGACGTCGAGTTTTTTCATCCTTGAGAATTGGATGCCGCTCCACAACCTCTTCGATAAAAAGCAAGTCTCAGCAATAAGTTTTTTTTCGCGTTGCTACCCATAGATTGAAAGTTGAGTGCTGAACCAACGAGTGACTGGGTGTGAACTCAAACCATTACCTCCGCGAGTGCGTTCAAGTATTTCGCCTTCTTGTTTGTAGGAGTTGATAATGCCTCGTGCAATGTTTTCTATGACACCAGCGATCTGAGCAGCTTCGTGTGTGATCCTTCCGTCGACGAACCCAGCTTGATCAAGATCTCCTTCTGATTTCGAGACACTCGACTGCATCGGCCAGGTGTCGCTGAATTTGTTGAACGTCTTGTTGATCGTTGTTCATGATGTCTGCAAACTTTGCATATCGCCCAATGACAAGAAAGAGTGGAGGGATCCGTTTATATGATACGGAGGAAGATTCCAGAAGAACGTTGAATGTGTTTGAAAAACGTTGAATTTGTTTTGAAGAACGTTGAATTTGATTTGGACACCGTTGAATTTGTTTTGAACAACGTTGAATTTGGTTTGGACAACATTGAATTCGTTTTTAACAACGTCGAATTTTACCTGAAAATTGTATATATAAGGTGTCGATCTTGATCCATTCGAATATGAAGTTATATCAGAAGCCGTGCAGAGAAGCCTCAGTGTTATGATTACACTTAGCAACATTTCGATATAACAAAATGATACAACAAATCTCTTAAATTCTAGTTGTGAAGTCATGTGACTTAGGAATTGTTTATGACAGTGCTTGTGAAGAAGATTGCTATCCTAACTAGAAAAGTTTATCTTAATATCAGGGAGAGATGAGTCTGGAATGCATGGGAGTTTCTGTGTATGAAAGGTCGTTGTTTAAACTGTTCCAACGACTTGCGCTTCTTACGAGGAAAGAGTTTTTTGTACTGAGTCGTATTAGGTTTACCAGGTTAAAAACGGATCAGTAATAAACAGTTTGTAAGATTTACTCTCTACAGCATACAGCTGGCAAATTGCGCAGGAAACGTCTGAAAATGGTATAGACGTCAGAATCCCTCAAATCTCAACCAATCAAACTGCAAAAACGCAGCAGTGCAGAAGAATCGAACCTCCGACCTACCTCACACGAAGCAACGTCACTATCCACAGCGCTCTGAGCCGCTTGCTGATGGAGGCACCGCGGGGGTACAAAAGACGGCAGAACTCGCGAATCGCTGAATCCATTGTACCTTCAAGGATCCCTGCTCCTTAGGTTCGAGGAATTGGCAAAAATGAAGCACATTCTTACTCTAATTGAGTGGCGAGCATTCCTCCTGCATGACTCTCACTTCCTGTTCAGACATACGCTTCAGACCCTTCCCTTGTTAGGGCTAGGTGAACTGGTACTGGACTCTGAGAAGGTGTGCAATATTGAGCAGTCTATCGTTGACTCCTCAGATCAACAGTTCTAGAACTGTGTGATTCAAATACAGTTCGAATTCCCTCTGCGACATTTTTAGAGGTACAGTGCTGGCACGTCCAATTTATACCGAGCTGAAGCACCGCTACCTGCGTTTTATAGGAAGAAGCTAATTTTCCTTTCTTGTATAAGTTTGATGATGTATACTTGATTGAGTGGTTGTCACTTTATTAAGTTCAGCAAGCTATTATAAATACAATTTTTAATTTTCTCAAGTTCTTTTTTCCATTTCTTCTACTTTTTTTGTCAAATTACGCAAATTTGTTAAAATCAACAAAACAAACTGGGAGAGATTCTTTTCATGTAGCTTTTCAGCATTATATTAGGGGGGGGGAGCCAAAAGTAATGAGACAAAATGAAAAAAATCTTTATCTCCTTATAACTCAATTACAACTCAATGATGCTGAGGAGTGTATTTGCCATTAAGGGCAAGGACCTTGCTGCCATCGCTCAGCCCACTTCCTGATCCCATCCTTCCAGAACTGCTTGAGCCTGGTGTTAATCAACTGCTCGATATGGTTGTCAAGGACTGCTTGGGTTCTTGTGTCCCTTCCGACTAGGAAGTCCTGTAGGCTCAAGTAGTAGTGGTAGTTGCATGGAGAGATGTCCAGCGAATACGGTGGGTGAGGCATGTGAACGTAGCCCAGCTGGCCAAGCTTATCCGTGGCTACTTGTTCCCGATGGGGTGCGGCGTTGTCGAAGAGGAGGACCTTCTTGAAGCGCTGCGAATGAATAAGAGCGAGTCGCCGGCCCATCTCTTCTATTTCGTTCACCATGGTATTGGAGTTCATCGTAGTGCTCTTGGGAAACAGCCTCCGGTAAACCGATCCATGGGCGCAGACCCAAAAGCTCCAAAAATGCTTCTCGCCGTGAACATCTCGCCGAACGAAGGTTGGTAACAGGTTACCAAGCCTCACTCAGACTCACTGCTTGGCAGGATTAAGGCAGAAGACGTACTTCTCATCTTGCGTGAATATTGAGCCCAGGCTGCTCGGGGTTGGGAATTGGGGGAGATTTGAGCGACACAGGTCGACTCGTCAGACCAGGGTTTCGGCACGAGACAGATTGGGGTTTTGGCATGCTTCTGGAAAGGGCGGAAGTGGTAACTTTTCATATGGGCTTCAGTAAGTAGCATACAAACATACAAATACAACAAGCACGAAACCAGACTCCAGCCACGAGATATATGGACACGGCATGGGGTGTCTCATTACTTTTGCCCCCCCCCCCCCTAATATCATTCTGGTCCATTCCATTGAATACATCGATATCAATAACGTACGTCAGCGTACCGACGTCGACTGGGCGTTCACTTTACTGCACTAAACTAGTTCTCCAAAATTAGTAACGGCAACAGTCGAGCAACTCTAGAACACTGGCTGTGCAAAAAAGGAATTTCATCGAAATTTAAAATTTTCCAATCCAGTATGCATAAAGGAAGCTAAACTTCATTCGTCTTCATGTTTACGACCCTGTGATCCACCCTTCTCTGTCAGATTTAATCCCGCTTATGAAGAGCCAGTTGTAGGAATACACTTGGAACTGAAGACATGCATAGAATTGACCTGTGAATGGCCATGCGATCACATAAAACAACAGTCTTGTTCACGCGCATGAGTATACAATCTCAAAGTAAGGTACCTTGTTTTCCAAGAAGAAACAGAATATATACAGGGTGAACCAGAATAACGTGGACAAGATTTTTTCGTCATAATTATAAAACAACCAACAATTCGAGAAAACGTCAACTAAATGACAACAATACAAACATTAGGGCACAGTTCAAGTGGTTTCGAGTGACCTCCCTTGGAGCGGATACAGAGGGCCCAACGTTTCGCGAATTTTTCGACGATGAACCGCAGGTCGCACCTGGGAACAGATTCTGTTCACGGATGAGAAGCCGTTCACCGTGGAGCAGGCGCACAATCGCCAAAATGGTAGGATGTGGTCTACAGAGGCTCCAAGCACTTCTGCTGTCGTCCAAAACCCACAACCTAAATATTTATTTATTTATTGTACGTAGTAATCCACGCAAAAAAACAAAACAACAGAAATCAACCCAAAACACAGAGAATACGAGTAGAAAATAGGAGGATGCAATTAGTACCACACCATAATTGACCCTTTCCAAGATGGTTAGAATAATTTTCTGTTAAAGAAAAACTTAGAATAACATTTTTTGATTTTTTTTTACTTCAGCTGTCCGAATGAGTGAACTAATTTTACAAAATTTTCATGTTTTTTTTGAGAAAAAATAAATAAATGTTGTGTTAGCGCACAGCAAATTTCCAATCACATCGTATATCAAAAGACTGGATCGCGGCGTCATGCACTCGAAAAGAAGAAAGTTAGGATTTTTGTGTATTTTACAATCGTTTGTGTTGCACCGCTTGCAGGTGTGAAACTGCATTTAGACGGAGGTTTTGCCATCAATTGAATTAAAATCGCTAACTTTCGGACGGGGCATGGCGCAATCTCTGCTTTCCCACTATAAAATGGCCGCCTTCCTACTCTTCAAAATCAGTTTTAAATCATTGCTTTTCCTCAAAAATTTTTTTGTAAAATTTCAAATGTTCTATGTTTTTATGGGGAAATAAATTAAAACGTCAAAGAAAGTTGTACAAAAATTTTCCTTGAGCAAAAGTTATTCGAAGATTTCGAAGAGTCTCTAGTTTAATGTAGAGGAAACTCATTTCCACTTGGAAGAGTTTGCTTGGATTTGAAAAGTCTTACCAGGATACTATCTCAACGGTAGGTCGGAACGGCGAAAGTGTTGTATATGGGCAGGACCGCCTCACCCTGTGTAGTAACAAGCTGCAGGTATCTCGACCCCAATACAATTCTGCGGAGAGTTAGGGGCGACGGAAGTCGCGTGTTGGCGCCCTGTTGATTCACGTGCTCCACAGTTGACGGGCGCCCGCGGGATGAGGGCTCGTATCGCTACTACGCCATCTGTGTACTGCGCTTAGTCGCGATACGAGCCCTCATCCCGCGGGCGCCCGTCAGCTGTGGAGCACGTGAATCAACAGGGCGTCAACACGCGACTTCCGCCGCCCATAACTCTGCGCAGAGTTGTATTGGGGTCGAGATACCTGCAGTTTGTTACTACCCAGAGAGAGGCGGTTCTGCCCATATACAACATTTGCGCCGTTCCGACCTACCGTTGAGATAGTATCCTGGTTAGGCTCGCATAGAAGAGCGTCCGATTTGACATGAAAAGTGTCCAATTTGACAAATGGCACCTGCTCATGCAATGACATCTACCACGGCGCTGTGCGAATAGCAGTTTGCGCGTATTGGGCCGAGTACATTTGTTCCTCAAATTCGCTGCATTTCAGTCAGATGCGTTTTCCTACGTGGTGATTCTGGACAGCAAGACTTGTCGACTACGCATTCAACGACTGCGGAATTTAAACACAGCAAAGTCAGCTCAAAGCCGGAAAAGTTGGAAGAAATTACCATGAATTCCCCTGCGAATCAGACACTTTGGCTATACGAAAGCAGGATGAACACGCGACGTCGCGTAGCGTGGAATCGAGAGGACTATGCTCGGAGTGACACGACTCATGCAAGTGAGAGAAGGCCTCCGGAGTTCCGAGCTTCGCCGACGTTCCAAGATCAGAGACGCTGTCGCATAGGCCAAGTCGTCGAACATTAGGTGGGCCGGACACGTAAGGCCTTTGTCATAACATCGCTCACCCCGAGCGACGCCTAATGATATGCTCCCATATCGATCGGGCGGCGCGATAGGACCGATATGGGTGCATACCATTAGGCGTCGCTCGGGGTGAGCGATGGTATGGCAAAAGCCTAAGGCGCTTCGCAGACACCCGCTGGACGAGAGCCGTTACCGACTGGATTCCGCGGGATGTCAAGAGAACACCGGGACGCCCACCAACGCGTTGGTCGGACTTCTTCGTGAAAGCCCTGAACGGCCGATATTTATTTATTTATTTATTTATTTATTAATACATCCATAGGGATGTGCCACTAATGATCGAGAACAGGCCACGAACAAATTGCCCGGAAAGAACATGAATAGGAAAAAAAACTCAAAACTCAACTTACAATCAGTTTAAGCGCTAAAAAAGCTATCGAGAACATTGAGGAAAGGCCCACCATCTATGAACCTGCGCATCTATGAAGGAGAAAATAACCAGAGAAGGGTAGGACAGCCAACCCACAAGTAACATGCTCACTACAGAAAACCAGACGAGCTTGCCCATGGTATACTATGGTGTCATTATGCACCTCAATAAGAAAAAAGCAACAGTAATAAGTGCTATATAGTGCCTACGAAGATGACTATCCATAGGCCAGTTGTATTTGTATGAGAGACAGCACTTTTGCCTGATGCATGTAACAAGCTGTCAGAACTGGTAGTATTATTATGATAGTGATCCTGAGGCACATGAAGATTTGGCAATAAATAAGCCATTTCAAAGTGATGGTGCTCCAGACCTCCATAGTATTAGAATCACAGCAAGGAGCCTGATGGGAAAACGTAGTGAAACATGAAAACCAATAGGTGGTTAATAACCCAACCCTGGCACTTCACAACGCGCTAATTCATCGACGGTATCACCATCATTCTCTCAGCCCCTACAAAACAAAAATACGGAGAGTGGGCACCAAGAAATACAGAGCATATGAAGAAGAAAATTCAACTCCTTAATGACAGAAAAACAGTCATCGTCTAGCCGATAGCACACAATATAGCAACTCAACATGAATCAAAACGGAAGAATAATAAATACGATATGACGCTCTTCTTGTCCCTCGAGCGAGGAGGATCCATTGGAGCACTCTGGCACGCGACAGGAACAAGTGGAAACGCTGCCGGCGCCTCGAGCAAGTCGATGATGAACGGGACGACAGGTGATACAGGTGATACCCTGGCGAACATCTTCGACAGTTTCGTCAAGTGCTTGCAAGAAGGACATTTTGAAACGATTATGTGATTGTGTGTCTGCATTTGTGTTTTTTCAATAAACTGCTAGAAGAACACTGTTTTTAAATGTTTTGGAATAAGGTTACAGCCAATCATACAGCGTCAGGAACTTGGCTTCCACCTGACATATGACGGTCTCTACATATACGTTTTCGTGAATCTATGAAGTAAAATATGTGGCACTGAAATGTAAAATTTATTAGAATATACAGCTGCTTGTTTCGCTCATAAACTAGCAAAGAATGGACAAGACAAATTCCTTATCCGCAGCTCTTAACGTCGAAATATCGTGTGAATTCAAAATTTGCGGAGCATGACCACTTCTACATTAAGCTATGCTCTGGAAATTATTACAGATAAGCACAAATAGACAGTGAAATATGTACAATTAGGTGCAAATCTCAGGTAAACATATCACGAATGAATTTGTTATTTCTATCGGCGCAAACTGATCGTTTTTCAAAGGCTGTATGCAGAGCGACACAAGCAAAATTACAACGGAATCCGTTTTTCATCGAATCTTCAAAATCATGTTAAAATTCCTCGGCCGATGCATAACACCGATAGGTGTTGTAGCATTCAAGTCAATTGGAGCCTTCGGATCTTCGAAGATGTCGTAAGTGGAAATCATATTGGCGATGACCTGTAATATGCAGTCGATAAGGTATTATATTCTGTTCTCTCATGCACGTAGAGCGCAGTCGGAGGAGGCGTCGACTGTCGCCTGCACCCGCTACCAGGTTCCTGGTTCGGATTTACCGCCCAGGCGAACCAAGCCTTCCATCCCTCCGGGATTGGTGAATTGGTACCAGACTTGTCTTGGGAGGGTAAAACACTGTCTTGTATATCAGCTGATCTCCGCAATTCATTCCATGGGCAAATACGCATGCAGATTGCCTCCAATCCCGCAGAAGTCGAATGCGTGGCGTCGTCGATCAATTCCTTTTAGGTTGCGCCACGCATTCGGCTTCTGCGGGTGCCTTTTTTATAATTTTATGCACCTAAGAACCTTTAGAACAAACGGATTCCATAAAGCAGCCGGCTGGGGCACATTCTCCATTTCTCTGTCAAGTAAAGCGCTTTGAGTTGGCATCTCACCTACACCCGTTTTCTATTTGTGGAGGTCACATTAGCTTTCTACTCTTTTCAGAATTTTTTAGTGTATTGAGCAGTGCTTACAAGGAACGGTTCCCAACTCAAGGTGAGCTTTTGCGATGGTATTTTGACAGGATGTAGGGCCTTGTCAGCGGAGTCCAGAACCACAGTTAGTTTTTGCTGAACGCCTTTCTAAAGACCAGAAAAGAAAGTCTGAAAGCGTGCGCGCAACTATTATCAACCCCCACGACACCCCACGAGATGTGCTTCGGCGGCGCAGTTGATAGGAAGGACGCCTCATAGGAGCACATCGGAGAGGTTTTAAGCTCAAGTCCACGAACTGCCAATATTTTTGCACATAGGTTTTGGTAGGTTTGTTGCTGCTGTTTTCGACCTTCTTTGATCTTGATCAAGATCAGAGACGCTGTCGCATGGGCCAAGTCGTCGAAAATTAGGTGGGCCGGCCACGTAATGCGATCCGTAGACGCCCGCTGGACTACAGCCATCACCGACTGGATTACGCGAGATGTCATGAGAACACCAGACGCCCACCAACGCGTTGGTCGGACTTCTTCGTGAAAATCCTGAACGACCGATATGACGCTCTTCGTGTCCCTCGAGCGAGGAGGATCCATCGTGTCCCTCGAGCGAGGAGGATCCATTGGACCACTTTGGCACGCGACAGGGATGAATGGAGACGCTGCTGGCGCCCGCTCGAGCAAGTCGATGATCAACGGGACGACAAGTGACAGGTGACATGTGACATGGTGTGATATGGTGCTGGTGTAGATAGGATTGTTGGAAAACCAACACATAGACGCAAATAGGCAGCCTTGGTTTGTTGTAAGCACTGGTGGTCTAAAATTGACCCCTGTGAGCATGAGAAAGCGTAATAATAACAAACTAATATGTGCAAACACTTCGACAGTACGCGGACTTGAACTTAAAACCTCTCCGATGTGCTCCTATGAGGCGTCCTTCCTATCAACTGCGCCGTCGAAGCACATCTCGTGGCGTGTCGTAGGGGTTGATAATGATTGCGCGCACGTTTACAGACCTCCTCTTTAGGCCTTTAAGGAGACGTTCAGCAAAAACTAACTGTGGTTCTGGATTCCGCTCACACGGCCCTACATTCTGTCAGAATAGCATCGCAAAGCTCACATTGAGATGGAACCTTTCCTTGTCAGAAGCTTGCATGATCAGTACGACATTGACGCCGAAACCAGCAAATAAGTCCTTATTGTTTAAAGACATTTGAGATGTGGGAAGAAAAAATTTATGCCAATTGATAACTGGCTATGTCTAGGCTCACAATCATATCGACAGTTTGCCTTTACGGGCGCGGAATTTTTATAATAAAATAAAAGGATAAAGGACGGCGTTATTCAATCCCCTTTGGGATGCGCCATGCATTCTACTTCTACGGGTTGTCGTGGAGGCAGTTGAATGTGTATTTGGCCATACAATGACTTGCGGTGGCCAGGCGATGAACGATTCAGCGCTTTACCCTTCCCAGACAAGTCTTGTACCAATTCACAGACCCCGTAGGGATGGGAAGCTTGGTTTGCCTGGGCGGGAAATCCGAACCAGGAACCTGTTATCAGGTGCCCGCGGCAGCCGGCGCTTCCTCCGACTGCGCTCCACGCGCCCCGGAATTTTTACACCATAATAAAACCTACCAAATAGATTTCCGCCTTTGCTAGTGTCTCACCGATACATGAGCGCTTTCCGAGACCAAACGGTACCACTCTCTGCTCCAGAGCCTTGCCTCCGTTCTTGTATCTTTCGGGATTGAACTGAAACTGAGCAGTTTATGTCAGAAATTTAGAACCAGCTCGATTTTCTAAACACCGATTGCATTAGATTCCAAACGGACGAAACTTTCCCCTTTCGGGTTTAACCATATAAAACGTATCTAGTCCAAAACAGCCTGTAGGCCATAAACCTCACCACAGTTCCGAATATTTATACCTGTACGCGTTTCACGCTCTATTATTCTTCTCTTGGCTTCATGCTATAATTTCTCTCAATCTTTTTCGACTACACGGCATCGGCGTGTTGTAGTTATTTGAAGCACAAGGTTTTTGTCAGTAGAATAGCTTTGGTTGGTGATGATGTCGAATTTAGCCGTTGAATTGGTTTAATGGACAGCTGATGTGCTGTGTTTTTTTTCTCTTCAACAATCTTTTATTATAAATAGTCATTTCATGGAAGCAACTATAACGCCGTGGGAATGCCTTCTATCAGACGTCAATAGATTGTGCTCGTTCTATTCAAGGGAAGGGTCTGAAGCGTATGTCTGAACGGAGAGCGAGTCATATAGAAAGAATCCCCACCAATTAGTATAAAAATGTGATTATTTTTTGCGAAGTCGTTAAACCCAAGGAGCATAGGACCTTGAACCACAATGGAATCGCGCCTCACGAGTTCGGGAGTCTTGTACGCCCGCGACGCCTCTGCAGGCAACCGGCTCGGAGCGCAGTGGATAGTGACGTTGCTTCATGAAAGGGAGGTCGGAAGTTCGATTCTCCTGTGCCGCTGTATGTTTGGATTTCATCTGATTGGTCGAGGTTTGAAGGATATACCATTTTCAGATGTTTTTTCCCTAATTTTCCGGCTGAATGCTGTGGTATCAACATGGTGATGTATAAATGTTCAACACCAGTGATACGCAGGCACAAAGTGCCTGAAGCAGCAGTGGTCTCACAATACGGCCAGCGTATAAAAGCGACAGGCTCCTCAGAGTTCGTTTCCCTAAATGTACCAATGACCTCGGGATTCTTCCTATATGACTTGATCTCCCCGTTCAGACATACGCTTCAGCCCCTTCCCTTGTAACATAACAGCGGAGAAATGCTCAGTGATTGCTTCTTGCCAAAGGTACACATTTCATAGTACCTTTGGCAAGAAGCAATCACTGAGCATTTCTCCGCTAAAAGTTTTCCGTTCCCACGCGGTTCCGTCTAATTTTGTTAACCGAATCAAAGCGCCCACAAATTTGGTATTTCAAACTGGAACACAAATAGAACTAGTTAAGCGAAGCTTCGCCGTAACATGCGAGTCTTATCGTAAGAAATTCTTCACTACCAAATTCTTGGGAAGTCACTAGAAGTCATCGCGCAAGAATCATTCAAATTCGCTTTGCTGACCTTCAAGACAATTTTATATAGAGATCTCAACTCGAATTCAACTTCTGTTCGAAGCACGCCTTACTACCTTCTTGAAGTCATCGAAATGTTTCTCGTCACTCATGATCGTTGAAAGTTCGGCTGCGATCGCCGTACCCTTTGGAACGGGGTGACCACCGACTTTACTATCTTCCTTTGTTCGACGCCATAGGTTCAGATTTATAATGGAGGCAAGCCGTTGAATTTCCTGAAAAAGAAAAACTTTTAAAAAATTTTAACAATATTGCAATTTGTAAGAGGATAGTCAAAGATCAAATTCACATTAAAATTTACCAGCACAGTCCAGTTCAGGTAGGGAGTGTGGCTTCTGTCGTCCAGCGATATCGACCGGTTGCCATTCGTGACAGCGTTCAGCTCGTCTCGAATTTTCTGCACAACCTAAACGACTTCTGTGGAGGCGGATCCGCCAGTGAAGAAGCAGTTTTTTCCTACGTGTTTGTCCATACGAGTGGGTATGAATCAGTGAGAGATATTTAGTCTTTCATCATATTCTGCCGTGGACAAAAGAAAACAGTCCACTCACATCTGGGTTCTTGATGAGGTGCATGAAACCCCACATGATAGTGATTGCTGTCGTCTCCTGACCAGCAATCCATAAATCAAAGACGTCATAGAGCAATCCATCGTCCCTAAAACATCTGCTTCCACAGCAAGGATTCACATGGGATGGAATGGGAATTATTTAGTCATCAGAGACTTCCCATCGGAATGGGAGTGCCGCAGCGAGGACCAGAAGATGGTCGGTCGGTTTACATAAGAGCCTACTATTCTCTAAGGCCTTTGTTATACTCCCGTGGGAGCATCCGCGGAACGTCCGCGGACCAAGGGTCCACCGCGGACGGCGGGCGTGGCGGGGGGCGGCGATTGGCCAGGTGAGGGATCTCGGCGCGATTCCCGCCCGCTAATGCTCCCGCGGGAGTATAACAGAGGCCTTAGAAAGTGCGTCAGCGACGCGCGGCGAGCAACTTCTACGCACTACGTCCGTATGCCATAGCGGATGACGGAGGAGACAGTCCATGAGTCACCTAAGAACCAAAACAGAAAGGATTCGTCCGGCTGATTAGCGGAATGCATCTTGTCAATTAGTGGTGGGATTTCTGTGGGGAGCGACGAATCCTCTCTTAAAGCTGGGGTCGAAGTCGTCCATTCAACCTGCGCTCGAAATTGGTGGGTGTGGTATCGAGTCGAATCCCTTGCAATGCAAACGGCACTAGACGGTCCTTTATTTTGCACCATGTGCGGATGTAAAAGTAAAACTGCTGGAAGGTATTCATTGTCGAGAATCACTCAGAATTCTCTCTCATATGGCCATTCCGGGATCATTGTGCACTTAACATATCTTCAGCGTAGTAAGTAAAACTTCGTAAATGTCTACAGATCTCCATTTTCTTCTTAGGTTACGGTAGGTACGGGTGATTAAGGTCATGGTCACCGATTTCGTTCAAACTCCAGCGTAATACGAAAAACGGATGTCAGATTCGTGATTTGCACCCTAAATAGCCCCTCCTCCTGGGAGAAGTTTGGTCAACAAAAAAATTCGATTTCTCCTCGACCTCTGGAGTCCTGAAAGTACAATAGTGCCATAATTTCGCTACACCTTTTTGTTCTGTTAGTTGGGGAACCAAAACAAAGAGAACATAGCAAAATGTTTCACCTCGGTGGTGAATCTCCCATTCCACAACGAGTCTGCCGCAACTGATCTGTCAGATGTGGCAGCCGCTGGAGGAAAGGACGCGGCGCGGCGCGATTTGCCGAATGCCGTAACCCGGAATTCCGTCAAATGTGGTGTTTTGAGGCGGCGGAGCATGAATGCGATGCAACGCCGCGAGACGGCGCGAAAAATCGATAGCTATTATAAAAGGCGCTTAATTGAAGGAGCTACAATCACGATAATTGAAAAGAAACTCTGATGAGTACTAAGGAATTGCTTGACAAGTGATACATCACGCGGTTCAACGCTATTGAAAATTATCTTTTAACAAGGTCGTAAAATGTTGCAGTATTGAGGGCCGCTAGAAGGCGTATTTCGTCTAGACTGGGTCACGAGCCTACGATATCCAGCATGTTGCGAATGCGATCGGTCGCTCCCTTAATTTCAAACTCCCGCTTGCTGCTGTATCCGCGCGGGACACTGATGGGGCGCTCCCGAGGCCCGGCCTGCGCGCACGCTATTGGCCGGCAGGACCGCGGTGCGCCGCCTCCCGCCCGGCTCATTCTATACTTCTATCGGCACGTCAAGCGGCAACGCGGGGGCGGCTCTGGAGCGCCGCTCGTTCGAGTCTGCTTCTACCAGCATCCCGGGTCCTCTCGCGAGGAGCCTTGCCGCTCCATTCTACTCACTACAGCCGGCTGCACTCTAGGGAGGATGGCAAGCCTAGATGGGGCTCGCCCAGCCTTGGATAGCCAATACAGCCAACCAAATCGGAGCGGTCCCATCACCTCTATAATCTTCTACACTATTTAGTATTCACCTGGTATTTCCTATTGTGGTTGTGCAATGCCGATGTGTGGAATAAACTATGGAGATGCCTAGTGTTTAGCACACGACGAGGAAGGTGATGAGTCCCTAATATTACATTGTCGGTATTGGTGTATTATCTCAGTTAGTAGTGTCATGTTGGGTGGGTATTGTTGTGTTGCCATGGAGTGTTAGTGTTGTGGTCGGTTAATATTGGGAGTTGTGCCTATTCTGTCCCATATCCATGCGTCTCTAGTCTCGACCTCAGTTTATCACGTTTCTTCGTGTCTTCCCGCCATTATGACTCATCACGAGTTAGAATTGAATTTTGAATCTTGGAAAGATCTCGAAGCACCTCCCGCTTTCCCGCCAAAGGCCGCTGAAACAGGGCATAAAAGCTGGTCCAGTCTTGTAACAGGGTTCATTCTCTCCTTTGCCGTGTACCTATTGTCTTATTTTCCGATTCTGGCTTGTCTCACATTGCTGTTTCCTGATAATCAATCCGCGTCTCTTCGCTGTATCTACCCGGTCGCATATGGGTCAATATCGAAACAAGGAGTCGCAAGATCGACTTTGGGCAGGCACAATTCACTTCAATCGGGGTACACTACAACACATCCGTAGGGAACCACGGCTGGCGTGCGGTGCGGACATGCGTCAATCCAGACGCTGTGCAGCGCGAGAGCTAGAAGTCATCACGTGGGCACCCGTCTGCCAGGGAGCGGGCGTGGCTTATTCACATCACGAGGTCCGCCTCCATTCTCCTGGGTCTTGGGTTCCTGGTTACCTGGTAGCGTCACGGGGTGAATGGGGGACTTCGCTCAACAGGGGCATGTACCCTCACAACGGGGTCACCGATTCACAACACAGCAAATGACGAGGTTTTATGAAGGACAATCATTGAGAATGTCGTAATTTCTAGATTTATAGGACCCATGCGCTACTGGATTCTGATGGCACACTCAGCATCAGACACTTGTTGGGCAAACCCTAAATCGGCCATCGTTTCGTTTCGCGCTGGAGGACAAGATGAATACGTAAGAAACATTTCAGGAGGGATAAAAAAGGAAAGGAACCACTTCCTTGCCTTTCCTGAAACCAACATTAGTCACTGCACCGATCTAGAAAGATTACCCAGCGCCATCGTGCTTAAGGAGAACTCATGGATTATCCCACAAGGCGGGGATTAACGGGAACTTCCAACCTCTTTCCGCATAACGCATTTTAGTGGTACACCTTGCAAAACCCATAGTTTTTCGCTCAGTTTTGGGAAACGAGAAATAAATTCAAAGGAAAATTAGATATTCACTTGTATGATTGGCTTACGTGGCGGCCCTCTCTTTGGTCCTTTTCCATTTTTATGATATAAGCGTCAACAAAGTCACCACCAGTTCCATCAAGGTGATGTTTTCCGGATGCAATGTCGTCTTTTCTAAAATTGGCTTCTTGAGGACTAGCAGCCTATGCGCAAAAAGATTGAAAGTTGAAGATTATGCCAATCACTTCATCTTCCAATTATAAGATATGCAAAAGAAAACATGTACCGATAATCGTAACACATACTTCTTTTCTAACAACGTAGATAAGAAGGTATTATAACCCGATTGTTACACGATTCACGCTGGATGCTCTGCAAAGCGATACACACCTCTGGGCTATCCGCTCTTCGATGAACTCCACAAGCCGTTCTTGCGGCTCAATCATACCCCTCTTCTTGTTTTTGAAAAACGGCAAATTAAGCGTCCACTTGTTCATCGACACTTCAATCGCTGTCATATTCATGAACATATCGTCCAATTGATGTTTTACAGCGAAGAATTCCTTGGTGTTTTCCTAAAAATCCTTCCTAGACTGTGTGGTTCAAATGACAATGGCCAGAAAAAAGAACATGCCTCTGTGAAGCGCTCCGAGAAGATAATCCTATTAATCACGCTGCCAACAAGAATGTCGAAAAATTCTCCTGCATTGATGATCGCCTGTCCATTCTCCATAGACTTATCCAGCTTGGCAAAACTAAACGTTTAAGCTGGAAGTAAGTCGCAGCAGACAATCTAAGAATAAGAAGCGCGACTGCCGGCGCCTCCTCTAATGATATGGGCTCTATTGCTTTTTGATAAATAAATCAATTTTTTGATAGTTTTAAAATTGCTATCGCATTATACTTTTTAATAACATTACTTTTAGCCAGATGTTTTAACAAATTTCCCACAGTTGCCTCACAAATTAAAAAAATATCATACTGTAGTACTGTGATAATATAATATAATAATTAAAAATTTAATGTTTTAAATTTTGTTAAAGGATAAAATAAAGGATAAAGGACGGCGTTACTCAATCCCTTTTAGGTTGCGCCACACATTCTACTTCTACGGGATGTCGTGGAGGCAAGTTGAATGCGTATTTGACCATTCAATGACTTGCGGTGGCCGGCCGATGAACAAGTCAGCGCTTTATCCTTCCCAGACACGTCTGGTACAAATTCAACGACCCAGGAGGGATGGAAGGCTTGGTTGGCCTGGGCGGAAAATCCGAACCAGGAACCTGGTATCGGGTGCACGCGACAGCCGGCGCCTCCTCCGACTACGCTACACGCGCCCTTTAAATTTTATTAATGTAAATAAATAAATAAGGGCGCGTGTAGCCAAACGATGGGGGTGTCAGCTGTCGCGTGCAACCGATACCATGCTCCTGGTTCGAATTTTCTGGCCAGACAAGTTTTCCACTCCACCGAGATTGGTGAGCTGGTACCAGACTTGTCTTTATTCTTTTGATTTTTATTTCTATCTTTTTTATGTTTCATATTTTATATTGTAGGGGGTGGATAATGAGCTGAACAATTCAACGGCTGGTCATAGCAAGCCATTGTGTAGACCAAATACACATTCAAACCGCCTCCACGACATCCCGAACAAGTAGAATGCGTGGCGCGCCCCAAAAGCGATTGAGTAGCTCCGTCGTTTATTCTTAACCTCTTGAATACTCATCTTCAAGGTCAAAAACAGCTACGCTCTCTATGGTGAGAACTCTTACGGTTTTAAGGAAAGAAGACGTACACTTACTTGAAGTGATACTCATCCATTATCCTCTCCTCCATTATGTGATTTCTGAGTGCAAAATCACGCAATGTCCTCAAGCTGAAACGGCGGTGATCCGCCCAAAAGTCTCCGCTTGAGAATACTGTACCTCTGCCTTCTGTAAAAACGTAGCTCATGATAGGACCCAATTAAATAGCTGCTCACCGTACCTCGTTTCGCATCAAAAACATAGGGTGAGTACCGATCAGAATAAGCGGCGCCATTTGTGATCATTTCTTCCTTGGCTGTTTCGAAGTCGAGGATATGAACGGTAGGTAGTGGTCCTAGCCAGATTGTAATCACGTTTCCATATTGCTAAACAGCAAGTGTCCGTTTGCACAGAAACGGGGTGTATAGGTATTTACTATCACATTACTCGTAGATATTGCCTAATTAGGAAAAACTCCTGGAAAGTGTACTGCCAAAGCAAGCAATGATGCGCAGCAATCGAAGATGAAACAGATCTTTCCCAGGGACGCCCCACGCCTTCTGTTTCTACGAAACCTCATGCTGTTAACTTGTATGTGTACATATTCAGTTAACTAATGTCTTTCAAACCACTTTCTCTATTCTTTTCTCGATTTCTCCCAAGCTATTCACAGCGGCACTCCAGGATGCCATGAAGGCCTTGAAATGGGACGATAAAGGCTACCTTGTCGACGCTAAACGGATCAGCAGCCTTCGCTTCGCCGACGACATTGTTCTAATCTCTACCAGTACAGCAGAAACCGATGAAATGCTGAACGAGCTCAATGTGGCAGGTATGAAGATTGGATTGGACATGAATATGTCCAAAACGCAGTTTATGGTCAACCAGTGGTGTGACACGGGAGTCGTAAGGTTAAATGGAGTCGCTCTGCAGCAGGTCGACTCCTCGTCCATCTGGAAAGGGAATTGAACATGGATAACGACCTCGCTCCTGAAATCGCCCGCAGGAGACGCGCAGCATGGGCAGCCTTCAGTTCGATTAGTGAAGTCAGGAAGATCAGGAGAAGGATGCCGGCCTCAGGGCCTCGATATTCAACGCCTCTGTACTGCCTGCGATGTGTTACGCGACGGAAACATGGCCCGACAACAAGACAATCGCCAGAGCAATGGAGAGATGCATCGTGCACTGGAGAGATGCATCGTGCACTGCAGAGATGCCGTCTGAGGACAAGCCTTCGTCAGCAGTGGCAAGAAGGCCTCGAAGCTCGGAGCTAAGGGAGAAGTCGCAATTAGCAGATCCGCTGCGGAGCATGAAGAAGTCCAAATATCGCTGGGCCGGACACCGCCTTCGACGAAAGGACGACAGATGGAGTCTTCGTGTCACAGAATGGCTCCCAAGAGCCATAGGAGACCACTGCACCGACCGCCAACAAGATGAGCAGACTCATTCTAAAGATCTTTCAGAGAGCGGAGTATGCCTCACTGAATGCAAGCCTCCAGAGATCGAGCGGTCTGGAAGAGTTGTGGTCCCCGCTGAGAAGACCTCCAGCCGACGAAGGAACTATCAAAGTATGAAAGCAAAGCAAAGCATGACTTTCACTGCCAACGGACGGGAAATCACTGTTTTCTCGGTCCCACAAAAGTGTAGTACCATTTCACCGAACTCCGAGGTGCGGAATGCCTACTAATCCAGGACCCGAACAAGAACCGTAATTTGTAGTGAAAGCGGCAGTCAGCAGCTCCCTCCCACTGCGCTACGTCAAAAGGATTAACGTAATTTTGTCACAGACGCAAAACTATTGATGTTGTACCTTCTGCCAGTGTCGCATTGTTTCCACAATGTCGCCATACATCATTTTTCCGACCAAGATCTGATGGAAATTACCGACCAATGGCAACGGTGTTGGACCTAAGAGAAACCTTATAATTCACTCCGCATATGGCTAGATTTCTCCCATATTGTGTCATCACTGGATGCTGTGAATTTCTTGAAAAATTGATTTCTTGTTGGCAAGAAGTGATCCACTAAAGTTGTTGAACCTTAACAAACTCGCAGACAAAGGTAGAAGAGCAATCACTGGTCTGAATTCTTGTACGAAGTGCTGAATGAGATTTGTGACGTAGAACACTAGAAGTGTCCTAATATCAACTTTACTGGTCTTCTAATAGCTCAGGTTTAGCTAGGTTCTTCTTCACATTTAAAGAACCGTGGGATCACTCCTGGTTGGGACAGTGCACTAAATTTACCAGGGAATGACTTCAGCTTTACATCGAACTTCGGACAGAGACCTATTCTATGCAAAAAAAGCTTGAGACATTAATTAGAACGGTGCATACCAAACTTGCTAAGAGGTTTCCTTAAGATATTAGGCTGTTTGGAAAGTTTCCAGCGTTTCTTGTTACCATAATATTCATTCGTTTATTATTAAGTAAAAATTCATGTTTCATTGGCATAATGCTTCTTTCTGTACAGAATTTTTCGATCTATATGACTAAATGATTTAGTTTCAACTCTGTTTTATATTTTTGTTCTTGGATGGCCTATTGATGTATGTCGAAGGAGCAATTCCGACCAATATTTCATTTTAACTTCAAATTTGGACAATCCGCAGACGAGACGGTTGGACAAATCAATCAAGTGTGGGGCCTGATAGTGTTGGAGAAAGTAATGTGCGCCGGTGGTTCAGTTAATTTCGGACCGAAGATTTTCGCCTCAAAGATGACCCCCGTAACGGTCAACCTAGAGCAATCTTGGACGACAAGTAGGAGGAACTGGTGGAAGCTGAATCATCCGAGACGGTTCGAGGGGTCGCGCAAGAGCTAGACGTCAGTCAAGCTGCTGCTGCAGATGCTTTGAAACGCCTTGGAAAGGTGAAGAAAGCTCGGAAAGAGGGTGCCCCACGTTTTAACTGAGCGGCAAAACTTATCGCGTTTCGAGATTTGTTCTTCTCTAGTTTTACGAAACTGACCCGTTTTTGGATCGAATCATAACTTGTGATGAAAGGTGGATTCTGTACGACAACAGGAAACGTTCCGGACAGTGGTTGGATGCCGACGAACACCCCAGGCATTTTCCAAAGGCGAACCTCCACCAAAAAACGTAATGGTCATTGTGTGGTGGTCGGCGGCTGGTGTGATCCATTACAACTTTTTGGCACCAGGCCAGACGATGACATCAGAGTCCTACTGTAAGGAAATCGACAAACCGAAAATTGCGTCAACTTCAGCCAGCATTGGTCAGCAGAAACGGCTCGATTCTTTTGCACGATAACGCCGGCCCACACGTTTCAGAAATCTCTATTCGAAAATTGAACGAATTTAGGGGTTGAAGTTCTGCCTCACCCGCCATATTCTCCAGACCTCCCGTCAACGGTCTACCACCTTTTCAAACCCTTTCAGAACTTTCTTGTTGGTACAACCTTCACCAGGACCAAGCCGAAACAGCTTTCGTGGATTTTGTCGAATCTCGACCATCTAATTTTTTGCTGATGGAATAAGTCGACTGGTGGCCCAGTGACAAAGTGTGGTGTTTTGAACGGTGCTTATCCCGACTAAATCCGATAAGATTTGAAACAGTTACGGTAGTTCAAAGTGAAGCACTGGAAGCGCTGAGAACTTTCCGGACAGCCTAATAGTTGTTAGGTAGCTAACCATAGGTATACATATAAATGGGGGGCAGTCGTTCGGTACACCGCGCTGCCTGCTCCGCCCTATTTGGACAAGTTTGCTGCGCGCGAAACCGTCGTTAATTGGCGTGACGTCGTCCAAAAACCTGACAGTTGATAGCAGGCGATTGGGAAGCGCATCTCGGAGAACTCTGAAGCCATTTTCCAGATGTTGTCAACCCTGTACATGTTGGTGTACTTGTCGAAAAATGTGGACGACGCCCTAATACTGAGCAATGTGGGGGACCTGAAGAAAGCCTTGGCGCTGCAGCTGAAAACTCTTTTCCTCCAAATATGGTAACATGATTCTGACTCTTGTCTCAAGAACGAAATCAGTTCAGGATAGAGCTGCAGGGCCAAGGGAAGTGATTAGAAATGCGATGCCTCCATGTGAAGGCCCGGACATCTTGTCCCCGGCGCGCCCCTCGCCCCGTCCCTTTCTGGGGCCGTGTATCCAACGACTCTCCGCCCATATAAATAGTTAATTCCATTGGAGATTCAAACTTACCTGGAGGATAACGTCGCACATATCTTATCCATTTAACAATCAGGAAGATAACAAGTAATACGAAGACAGTGATGATCAGCATCGGTCACTAAAACAAGTAACAACAACAACTCATGGAAAAAAGCGTTTGTAAAATACACTAGCACTACATGAAAACAGAGAAGATAACACTTGACGTAAACTCAAGAAATAGTAATACAGATTCCTCCAAAAATGCTGCAGAGGTGTAAAAAGGAATAGTCAGTGAAACCAAGCACTTACATGTTTCCACTGACTATGTCCTGTATTGAAATGCGCATTTTGTAGTGCAAGAAAATTCCTGTGTAGCAGTGGAATAACCCTGCTCATCCTACAAGTTCAATGGAAATGTTCTAGTCGCTATTCCCGATTTTGCTTTTCGTTTTGGTATGGAGAGCTCCGAGATTTATATTCCACATTGCTTAATTTTCTTTTGCCTAAGCTCCTAATACTTTGACTCTTAAATTCGAATCATCACAACAACCTTCTAAATTCGCGTTTTGAGTAGTGTTCAGCACTATTACATTTGTCATATCACTAGGAGAAAACCTTTAATGTTATAAAAGCTAAAGAGCTCGTGAAATGCGCAAAAATAACATCGCGAAATCAAACTGGGTTTTCTTTTCTCTCGAAAAGTGGCTTAAAACTTCCAATTTTTTTAAATATTTGATATTATTTTTGCTTATAACTACGTGTTTTTTCAAAGCAAGTGCTCCCAAACCAAATCAGATACATGTCGTCCAGACGCTCGACAATTCTCTTTAAAGCAGGACAAGACTTTCAAAAATCGCAACGCGTTGACCTCAAACAAAACTATTGTGTCTAGTAGGACTGTATTTGAGTGGCGACTTCTGGTCAGTTGATAAAAACAAGCTGATCATTGTTTGCAAGCCCTGAAATCTAGCACCGCACTCTGTAGATGTCTTACCGCTCGAAAGGACAACAATACAGCACGAATTTTTAGCGCGGCGAAAAAAAATGTAGCAAGCGCATGTTCATATTCTTAAAACGACATAAATTTGCAAAAAGTATTTGTAATGCAACAAATTAGTCATGAACAAAAATCAAAAAGGAGGCCTCACTATCCGGGTTAACAGAACGCATCTATCTATTACATTTCGATGAATAAAGGTATTTGAACAGGAAATGTAAAGAAAGTGCAAATTCATTGGTCGAGTTGATCGGCGTTACACCACTCTATAATACTGCTCAATTTCGATTACTATTGTCAACGCCTTTGGCAGGTGATCACAACATAGAGCAGAACGTGTTTTTCTCTTTGCGAACTCCACATTTCAATGTTTTCTGGTGGTGTATTGTTAGCGCCGAGTCAGGATCTAACATTACACTGAAATATGTTGTCCAATGACTTTGCGGAATTGGTTCCTTCTACTTCGTTGCATCTGAATCCGTCTGAAATTTCAAACACTTCTTTTGCTGTTCACCGCACCTTGACAAGTAGACTGTAAAACAGGGGATAGAGATAGAAGACATTGCATAATGTCTTTTTTGTCTACAATACAGGGTGGTCCACATGAAGTGTTACGCGCTACAAAAAGTCCATTTTCGAAAATTTCTCTATTTTTCTGTGCTTTGCTGCGGTGTTATTCGTTCTCTCCGTACCTTTTAGTCCACCTATGGCCAGTCTTATTCTCCGTTTCTAGGTAAACATGGTTTCGCTTAGGGATCGTTCAGCAGTAGTCGATACATTCGAACGCGGGTCGTCCGTTTCCACGACTTCAAAGATGCTCAAACTGTATCGGATTCAAGTACACCGCGTCATCCAACGTTTCGAAGAGACCGGAGGGATCGAAAGTTGTCCGAGAGGAAGACCGCGACGAACTGCAAGGAGTTCTGCCCTTCGAAAGGCAGTCAAAGACATGTCACACCGAAATCTTGCAAGAAACAATAGGAAACTAGCTAAGGAGCACAACGTAGGTCGTTCTACTATAAAGCGACTGATCAGGGATGATCTGTGATTGTATTCCTACAAGTTCGCCACAGCACAGCCCCTCACTGAGGGAATGAAGGCTTCAAAATTGGAGAAAGATGAAGGCCCTTACGCGCGGTGACAAGCGCGACTGAGTTCTCTTAACAAACGAGAAGACATTTACCATCGAACCACTCCAATACGCGCAGAATTAACGGAAGCTGCTGCCAAAAGGATCAGCAAGAGCCGTCGGATGAGCTCATTTTCCACAGTCCCTGATAGTATGGGCTGGAATATCGGGCCAGGGCAAGACTGAGCTTGCTTTTATTCAAAAAGGCCGAAATCTACGAGAAGCAAATCCTGGAGAACGTGGTAATACTTTGGGCACAAGAATATGCTAAGGACGTGGACTGGACTTTCCAGCAAGATCAGGGCACCAGCTCACGGTGCCAAGAAGACCTTGGAATGGTGTGAGGCCAATCTTCCAGATTTGGGGACGAAGGATGTTTGGCCTTCAAACTCACCCCGTCTCAACTCTATGGGTTTCGCCGTCTGGTCAATCCTGGAGCGAAACCCTGCTCCTTCAGACAGGTCACTGGAGCCGCTGAAAAGAGCTCTGGAAAAGGTATGGGACGAAATTTCATCGGAAATTATCGCGCGCATCCTCAAGAATTTCCAAAGCTAAAGGAATTCATTCTGAATGTGATGAATAATATTTTGTGCAGAATTTTCTTGTCTTTCCAATGATCGTACACTTTTCTTATTTTAGTTGGTTTCTGCAAAGTTGTATATAATATTCCGCGTAACACTTCATGTGGACCACCCTGTAATTGGTTGCACATGAATCCAATTGAAATTCCAACATTATGTGGGTGTATAATTTTTCTCCACATTTCGGTTTATTCGGAATTTTTTTAGGACACTGGGAAATTCTTGGGATGCCTGCAGTATCGCGTAGTAGATTCTAAAAGATCCGAAGAGACGGGTACCCTAACGAGCGCGGACGCAACCGATCTGGTCAACACCGCATTTGGGACCGGCACGACTACCGAACGCAACGTTAATGGTTCGAAAGAATTTTTATAAAAAATGAAAAAGAACTCAAGGATTCTCTTCTCCGCTTTTAGAGACTCACAAGGCGTTATCCACTAGGCGCTGTTGGACTACAATCGCACCGTCAATGTCGACGTCTATGCAAAACAGCTTCAGAAATTGGCTGACGCTTCTAAGGAAAAACGAACGAAACGTCTCGACGTCGCCTTTCTCAACGACAACGCGAGACCGCGGCGAAGCTAACTCGTGGTTTTCTGAGAATATTGGCTGGACGACAGTGCCTCGTAGAATCCTGTCATGACACTGTCAGAGCACCACCTCTTCAGAGCCCTAAAGCAGCATCTGAGCGAGAAAAAGTTCAATAATTACGGTCACATGAAAAAAGAGATTTCTCTTTTTTCACTCTCAGCATTGTTCTTTCTGGAACAAGACGTTGAAACTTGCCTAAGAATTGGCTTGCCATTGTCGACACTAACGGTGATTACATTGCGTATGGATCACATGTTTTCTCAAATAAAAATAAAACCTTAAAATCATGCATTCTACGGACAAAAATTATGCACCAATCTAATACTTCGCTTATGGTCGACAAGCAGCACTAGTGATCCTCCTACGTCGATAGATCTTTGGGCATTCCCACTTGGGAGGGTTTATCGTTTGCAGGTTCAATCTCCACTCTCGTAGCATACCTGCTGAGTGCTGCCAGATATTCAAACTCGTGGATAGCAGGGAAACAGCAAGCTGTCAGAGAGCAATGCAGTGCATGTTAAGTGCCTGATGCTTTAGTTCTACTTGGTCCTTAAGGAATGTTGTTTTCACGAATGTCTTCCCAACCAAGTGGCATTTGGAGTTGCTATGAAGTATGAGATCTATTGTGCAACGTCATACGACTTAAGCATGGGAAAAGGTTTACTACGAGCGCAGTAGTATATGCTTCAAGGATCGGTCGGTTCAATTGTATCACGTGAGTGAAGTGAAGATGGGCGAGGGATGTCGGGGATCAGCGCAGGTGCAGTTCGCGCGGGAGGACAACAAGGGCCTAACCTTATCCGTGGCAGGCAACTTAAGAGTAAGCGCGCAGGGTAAGACCTCGACTCTGATTGTGTATCATCAACACGTAGTCTCGGGTTGAGGACCGCGGGTTCTCTACCACCGGTGCAGCGGACTCACCGGGGCACGACAACTGGCTCAAGAACCAAGAACCACGTGGCCATCTCTTTTCTTATGGTTATGGTTTCGTGAATCTGTGAAGTACAATATGTGGCACTGAAATGTAAAATTTATTATTTATACAACGGCTTGTTTTACTCATAAAGCAGCAAAGAATGGATAAGATACAGTTACGGCCGTAGCCTTTTCATAAGTTCGGAAAAGCCGCATTTTCGCGGCTTTTTCGGCCTTTTGAAATAACGCCCATTTGAAAATACGTTTTTGAAAGTTTTGACGTTTTTACGCTCTTTTCGTGCTATCTGTTAGAGTCTGAGCTGCTGAACTCAAAAATGTGCTTGTTTTCTCAAATAATTAACCTTGAAGAGAGTTATTTCGAAAGGCCGGGGATTTGGTCACAAGCTACGGCCGTAACTGTAAGGCGCCTTTTATACTCCCGCCGCGGCGCGGCGCGTCAATTCGGAACGCGACGCGGCCAGTCGCGTTCGGTACCCATAGCTCTTAACGAGAGAAACATCATCTGAGTCGAAAATTCCTAGAGCATGATCACGTACACATTACCGTCTCTTGTCGAAATTACTTCAGTAGGCAACAATAGGCAGTAAAATATGTACAAACAGGCACAAATTGGTTCCTCTCAGTTGGGCATATTACGAATAAATTTGTTATTCTATCGACACAAACTGATTGTTTTTCAAAGACTGCCGGCAGAGTTACACGAGCACAATTACAACGAGATCCGTTTTTCATCGAACCTTCAAGATCATGTTAAAATTCCTTGGCCGATGCATAACACCAATAGGTGTTGAAGTGTTCAGGTCAATAGGAACCTTCGGATCTTCGAGGATGTCGTAACGGGAAACCATATTGGCGGTGATCTGTAATATGGCAGAATTAGAGCGTTATTACAGCTACATATAACATAAACATTTATATTAATATAATACTTTAGCTTTCCTTTAAATGTACGTTTAAAAAATAAGACTCTCCTACTACCGAAAAAAACTTTGTGCCGAAAGGATTCCATAAAGCATAATTAAAGCATTGTAATAAAAGCTAAGGACAATGCCAACAGAATTCATTTTCTATTTATGTCACATATGCAAAGCACTTTGAAGAGGCGTCCGACCTACATACATCTATATTGCGGGTCAGTTTGGTATTCCATTCTCGGAAATTGTTGTTATATTTGACCATACTTAAAACATACGGCTTGTATTGTCAGTAAGACATTGATGCCTAATGCAGCAAACACGTCCTTATGGTTTCAAGTTAACTAATGTGAAAGGAAATTAGATGAATATTATGTAAATTTTAAGCGGCTACGTCTTTGCTCATGTTCTTTTCGATATGTAGCTTGCCTTTGTGGGCGAGGAATTCTAATACCGTAATAAAACTGACCAAATAGATTTCCGCCTTTGCTAGTGTTTCACCGATACATGAGCGCTTTCCGAGGCCGAATGGTACTACTCTCTGCTCCAGAGCCTTGCCTCCGTCCTTGTATCGTTCTGGGTTGAACTGAAACTTTACAATTTATGTCAGTCATTCATATATATTTATAAAAACAGCTCGTTCTCTAGAAAAACGTTCTCATCGAGTTCAAAATGAGTTAAATCTTCCCCATTTCTACCTAGTTAAAACACCTATGGCTGCAGCTGCAGGCGGAAAAGCTCAACACTGTTCTGACGATGAGCATTTGCATCTTCACACGTTTCAGGCTAAAATGCCAATGCAACTTTGCTTCATACTGCAATTCTTCTCAACAATTTTTCGCCACCGTGGAACACCGTTTTACAGTTATTTATCGCTGAGCATTGGATGGTCTTCCGCGTCGGACTTAAATGTGCAGTTACTGGCGTATAGTTGGTGAAAGGGCCTGTAATGTGCTGTATCTATTCTCTTAAACAATCTTTTACTCTAAATATTTTGATATAGTTGGCACAATTAAGACGCTTCCAATATCCTTTATTGGCGAGCTTTCGCTGCTTAACAGCTTCCTCAGGCCTTTAACAACATTAAACATAGTGATTACCATCATCAAACTATACAATAATAAAGGTAAAACACTAATCAAGCAGGCGTCGCTAACAGAGCCTCACCACAGCGATGCTCCTTACAAATAAAGTTACTGTAAACAGCATTGCCGCTGATCTTCTTAATCACTACACGATAAGCTTCAACGCCTCGGTCTGCTCATCCCTACTGCTAAATTCGGGGTTCAGCCTCTTTGTTGCAAGAGCTTCGAGCAGCTTCCTTTCTAGAGGGTTATCAGTGAGCGGTGTAATAAGGACAAGGATAAAGGACGGCGTTACTCAATCCTTTCTGGGATGCGCCAGCGTATTCTACTTCTACGGGATGTCGTGGAGGCGACATGAATGCGTATTTGGCCATACAATGACTTGCGGTGGCCAGCCGATGAACAAGTCAGCGCCTTATCCTTCCCAGACAGGTCTGGTACCAATTCACCGACCCCGGAGGGATGGAAGGCTTGGTTGGCTTGGGCGGGAAATCCGAACCAGGAACCTCTAAAATTTCAAATTTCATAAATTGTATTCCAGTATTTTTACACACAATCAAGGCTGCGCTTAAATTTGGAAATTACTGTAAGAATAGAGAAAACTAGGAAGGCATGCGACATTCTGTAACTATTAGGCAACATTTAAATATGTAGCACCGCAGCCAAAAAGTAGCACTTAGACAGTGGATAAATAATCAATCAAATAAGTTGAGCGACATTCCAAACGAGTTCACCGGAACTAGTCAGGCCCGGGCAAGACACCTGGACATTTAAAGGATAAAAAAGGATAAATAACGGCGTTACTCAATCCCTCTTGGGATGCGCCACGCATTCTACTTCTACGGGATGTCGTGGAGGCGATTTGAATGCGTATTTGGTCGTACAATGACTTGCGGTGGCCAGCCGATGAAAAAGCCAGCACTTTATCCTTCCCAGACAAGTCCGGTACCAATTCACCGACCCCGGAGGGATGGAAGGCTTGGTTGGCCTGGTCGGGAAACCCGAACCAAGAACGGGTGTCGGGTGCACGCGACAGCCGGCGACTCTTCCGACTGCGCTACACGCGCCCGTCTGGACATTTAACCAGCAATAAAATGGCTCTAATAAGCGACAATTCTACCACTCTTGCCAGGTAAGCTTTGGCTAGCAAATGGGCTCGCGGCTTATTTTAGCACTTTGGAACAGCTTTTTAAAGATCGCGCTGAGTTGACTCATGCTTAATCCTACTTAACTGGATCGGACAGTGCTGTTGGACGTGTAATTTTTTCGAAGAGATTATTTTGCTCTATGTTCTTGTAGATTTTTTAATGGATAAGTTTTTAGATTTTACTTTTTGAGATTTTTTTTTGAGATTTTAGATAAGTTTTTAAAAGGATAATGGATGAGTTGTTCGTAATGGTGTTTACTAACAACAATTAAAGAGTAAATAGGCGCTTTGTCTTAAGCAGCAACCAAGCTGAAATTCTACATGTGAAAAGCTGCAGCGTGCCTTTTGGTTCTGAATTTCTAATTCCCTCTTCTTGAGCCAAAGAGTCCGAGGAAAAATTCGTCAATGACGACTGACAAACTACGTGGGTGACTTCGATAGTATGAAAGCACTGGAATGTTTAACACTTTCCATTTCTAGCCTGGCTTTATCTAACCGAAAAAAAAACCGCTTTAGCTGAAAATAGGGCGTCTTCAAAATTGATATTCTAAACTACGGCTCAAGAGCAGAACCAGTGAAGCTAATTTTCTCCACTCGGAGGATGCAACTCGAGGAAAAAATTGACTGAAGGAGTTATTAGAAGTCATCGTGCAAGACTCGTCTAAACCCACCTTCCTGACTTTTAAGACAATTTCATATAGAAATCTCAGTTCGAATTCAACTACAGAATTTTTGTTGAAATAAGCCTTACTACCTTCTTGAAGTCATCGAAATGTTTCTCGTCACTCATTATCATTGAAAGTTCGGCTGCGATCGCCGTATCCTTTGGAACGGAGTGACCTCCGACTTTGATATCTTCCTTTGTTCGACGCCAAAGGTTCAGATTTAAAATGGAGGCAAGTCGTTGAATTTCCTGGAAAAAACTCAAAATTTTCAATATCATTGCAATTTGTAAGAGGAGTCAAAGATCGAATTCACATTAAAATTTACCAGCACAGTCCAGTTCAGGTAGGGAGTATGACTTCTGTCATCCAGCGATATCGACCGGTTACCATTAGTGACAGCGTTCAGCTCTTCTCGAATTTTCTGCACAACCTAAACGATTTTTCTCAAAGGCGAAAAACTTAAGAAGCAGCTCTTGCTTAGGCGCTTACCCAAACAAGGATGGGGGGGGGGGTGTATCAGCGAGAGATACTCTTTAAACATATTCTTAAGCATAATCACAGAAGAAAACAGTCCACTTACTTCTGGGTTTTTGATGAGGTGCATGAAACCCCACATGAGAGTGATCGCTGTCGTCTCCTGACCAGCAATCCATAAGTCAAAGACGTCGTAGAGAAGTCCATCCTCCCTAAAATATCTGCTTCCACAGCACGTCAAACTTCGACATCCACAGTGTTTTTCTCTAGCAATGGTGGCAATCCAGATATCCATCACACACACACCGCCTTCAGTTCACGAGAAACTAAAAACGTCAACAGAATTCTGCTTCGCGTCGCGAAGAATACTGAATTGAATACCGAATTTGTTCCACACAGCTCACTGCTGGACAGGGCGTGGTTGGCAGATTTACAGGGTGCGCGAAAATTACCCGCACAGTATACGACGCAGCGCACAACTACTAGCAGAACTGGATTCCGAGCTCCATATTGGGATATGTTATATGTTACACCATGCGAATGTATTCTAATTTTGAGCTCATGTATGCTTACAGAACGGTAATGGCGAAATCTGAAACGATCGGCCATCATCAGCCTGCACCTTTCTGGTCACAGCGCTGTTCTTATCGCCAATGTTCTCAGTGTTCCTCGACGAACGGTATGATGCCATAAAACGATACAAGGAGTTGGAATTTTATCAGACAGGACTGGTCAAGATAGAAAATTGACTGCTGTCCCTCCGGAAACGATAAAAAAGGTTCGCGAGCGGATTCGTCGTATTCTTCGCCCTTCGATGCGAAAAATGGCTCAAGAACTCAATCTTTCTGCAAGCAGTGTTAGAACCGTCGTCGGGAAGAAGCTTAAGATGTGTTCATATTGTATCCTACGTGTTCACATGCTAACTGAGAGAATGAGCTCTCAGCGACTACGAAGATGCAGGAACTTGCTGAATGGCACGCTCCGCGCGATCGTTTTTTCCGATGAGAAAGTGTTCACCCTGGAACCCACGGTGAGTAGTCAAAACGATCGCATTCTCTCACGGAATGTTGAAGCCGCTGTCCGCGACGAGAAACTGGTCGGTAGAACGACACATCCGGCTTCATTTATGGTTTGGGGTGCGAATACTTCAAACGGCAAGTCCCCATCAGTTTGTGTCGAATCCGACGTCAAAAGTAACAATGATGAGTCGCAGAAAAGATTTTGGAGGACTTGTTGAAGCTCTGGGCCGATGCACACTTCGGTAATGACAGATGGTGCTTCCAGCAGGACTCTGCGCCTGCACACAAGGAGAGGACTACGCAGCAGTGGTGCAAACGTGAGCTCCCGGATTTTATCGCGCATGAAGACTGGCCTTCGAATTCATCGAATTTGAATCCCCTCGGTTTCTCTGTCTGGTTAGTTATTGAGAGCAAAGTTTGCTTTATTCGACACGCAAGTTTAGCTTCTCTGGAAGCTTCCCTGGCTGAAGCATGGAACGAAATGAGCGAAGACTACCTCCGTGCCATGTGTGATGCATTCGTTACTCGTCTAAAGACTTGTGCTTGTAGGAAAGGCAGTCACTTCGAATGACTTTGACACTTTTCTATTAATAAGGGAATAAGGAAGTTATATGTTAAGTTTCATTGCCAAATCTGCATTTGGGTTGAAATCACACTGTGATATCTTTGTGCGAGTAATTTTTGCACCCTAACAAAGTTCTTCAATTGGTGCGAAGCAGCGCTAGGATGCCCATTTGGAGAAATCCCATTCCTCAGTGACAGCATGATAGAGACTGTCAAATCACAAGAATCGAGTGCTCCAGGGCCAGGAGGTAGTCGGTCGTTCTAAATGCCATCCCTCTATATGTTCTACTAAAGAAGTGCTGCACAAGTGAGGCATTACGCTGTTCAACACAATTGACACAAACGCGTCTTTCAGACACCTAGAATGCTCACTTCGCCTATACAATGCTCCTAATTCGTGAACAATCGACGCTTTGCGGCAGATTTTTCCGTCGCAAACCGTCGCAGTGCCATAACTTGTTTTTCGTTCAAACTTTCGTTCAAATTCAATTATACGAAAATTAAATTGCAGCATCAGATTCACCTCCCTCATACCAATCCAACTAACTGCATGAACTGTGGAATTGGATACTCTTGACCTAGTTGTGCAGCTCCTCCTCTCAAACGTCCGCTAATTTATTTACGAGCCCTCCACGAGCGCCACTCGTCCACCATGATAGAGCTAGAAAGTTTTAAAAATTTCCAATCATAAAATTTCTTTATCAGATATGTGTTTTGTAGAGCGCGGCCATCATTTTGATAGTAGACATTGCAAAGTTGATCAAGTTTGGAGTGTCGGCCTGTTCGTACTATGAAATTTCATAAACTAGGCTTATAAAAAGTCGGTGGCATGTCCGTTCCTCCTCGCGGTGCCACTGGAAACTGCCCGCTTCTGCGAGCTAAGCCAAACATTCGAATGCAGGCGACAGGCCCTGGTGACAGGCCGGCCTACGAACAACCCAATGTCACATCACATGGTGTATGACAGTTCAATTTTCTCGAGATAGTGCTACGGCGTCCGCGAAAGCCGACGCGCACTCGCAGAGCCCGGCGAGTGTGAGAAGCATGCGAGGGTTCCTGATGCGAGGATGGCATCGGGGGGCAACTGAGTTAGTCCGAAAGTCCCGCAACGTAAGCAGGACCCGCGTAGAAACGCTGAATGTGGGTACGTTGACGGGCCGCTCGGCGAGTTGGTAGAAGCACTGGAGCGTAGAAGAGTTAATCTCTGTGCGGTGCAGGAGACGAGGTGGTCCTGCCGCAAGTCAAGAAACATGGGACGTGGCTTCAAGGCCGTTCTATGCGGTAGTCCGAGGACCACCAGCGGTGCTGGTATAATTGTCTCCGAGCGTTTCCGAGACTCGATTGTAAGCGTCGAGCGCTTTGACGATCGACGCTATCTAGGTACTAGACCATGACTTGACAACCTCTTGCAGTTTCTGAGATATTACGACGAAAAACCATTGAGAACACCACAATCTCCATAATTATGGTATCCAAGGAGAACTGAACTCTGATGAAACATTCGGCAGCAGACTCCGGTTGTCGAGTAAACGATAAATTGGCCATCGCTTCGTTTCACCTTGGAGGATAAGGTGAATGCGGAAAAGACGCCTCAGAAAAGAAGATAAAAGGAACCCTTTCCTTGCCTTGCTTGAGGCTAACATAACTCACTGCACCGACCTCGCTAGCAATATGACCCAGCGCCATCATGTTGAAGGAGAACTCACGGGTCATCTCACAAGGTGGTGGTCAGCGTGAACCTCCTACATCTATCCACATAATGCATTTTAGTGACGTACCGTGCAAAACCCATAGTTGATTGCCCAGTTTTAGGAAAGAAGAGAAAGGTTAAATGAAAAGTAGATATTCACTTGTATGACTGGCTTACGTGACGACCCTCTTTCTCGTCCTTCTCCATTTTTATGAAATAAGCGTCAACAAAGTCATTGCCAGCTCCTTCAAGTTCGTGTCTTCCAGATGAGATATCGTCTCTTCTGAAATTGGTTTCTTAAGAACTAATAGCAGAAGGACAGCATCTGTTGCGCAAAAGCTTTAGAAATTGCATATATTTCACTAACCACTAAATCTTCTTTCAAGGAGAACAAAGCCCTTTGTAGAGCACATGCTTTCATCTGTTACGTTCTTTAACAAAGGATAAAAAAGAAGGCATTATGTTCCGATCCCTTCACGATTCACAACTAATGTTTTTCAAAGCGATACACACCTCTGAGCTACTCGCTTTTCGATGAACTCCACAAGCCGTTCTTGCGGCTCGGTCATCCTTCTTCGCTTGTTCTTGAAAAACGGCAAATTGAGAGTCCACTTGTTCAGCGACACATCAAGCGCTGTAAGGTTCATGAAATCCTCGTCCAGTTGATGTTTCACAGCGAAGAATTCCTTTGTGTTCTCCTGCAACTCCTTCCTAGGTTTTTTGGTTTAAATGACAGTGACCAATAAAAGAGAGCTTACCTCTGTGAAGCGCTCCGAGAAGATAATCCTGTTAATCACACTGCCAACAAGAATGTCGAAAAAATGACCTGCATTTATGGTCGCCTGTCCATTTTCCATTGAGTTATCCAGCTTTCCAAAACTAAACGTTTAAGCTGGAAGTATAATAAGTCGCAACAAGTAGCCTAGTAATTAAGATCAGCTGGCGCTACCAGGTGTCAAATCAACACGGCGACAGTTTGGCGATCTTCGAACTGAATTTCTCCTATTGCGCTTAGCCATAGGCGATTGTTAGCAAATTATAGTCTTCGCAGTCGATCACCTAACCACAAGTTAATGATAGGAACAACGCACAACGGTATGGAAGGAGGTCATGCGGCGAGCGTTGGTATTCAGAAGACGTGCCACAGACATCGTACCACTCATGTCGGGATTGAAAAGTACATAAACAGTATGCTCAGAAGGCATGACATAGTCTATGCAGTATGCATGGGATTTGCAGGCGTATGCGTGCTTGACTTTCACTCCGTTTATCTATCGGTACATAGGTAGGGGCACTGACGGGAGTATGAGAGGGAGGAGGGTGGCGGAGGAGGGCACGGCTGGGTAGGGAGAATGAACATAGGAATCAGGAAGTATTACTGCCGTTGACCGGTTAATTTTACTTAAATCACTTCAGAAGGCGCGTGTAGCGCAGTCGGAGGAGGCGCCGTCTGTCGCGTGCACCCGATACCAGGTTCCTGGTTCGATTTTCCGCCAGGGCCAACCAAGCCTTCCATCCCTCCGGGGTCGGTGAATTGGTGCCAGACTTGTCTGGGAAGGATAAAGCGCTGACTTGTTCATCGGCTGGCCACCGCAAGTCATTGTTTGGCCAAATACGCATTCAAATCGCCTCCACGACATCCCGTAGAAGTAGAATGCGTGGCGCATCCCAAGAAGGAGTGAGTAACGCCGTTCTTTATCCTTTATCCTTTATATTACTATAGATCGGGACTCTCGCGATCTGTTTCTGCTCCGTAAACTGATAGTTCGGAGTATAAATGGCACACATGCGATAAAGAGTGAACAGGCATCGTAGAAACAGCTTTGAAGATTGCCCCCCCCCCCCCTCCCCCCACCGATTCTGCTATCCTATTCTGTATAGTAAAACAAGTTTTAAACTGTAACGAAAGTAAGGAATTATGAACCAAATAGGACCGTGTAATGCCCAGAGACGCAGGTGGAATGCAGGGGACGGACTTCTTGCTCCTGCTGGGTCGGGTCGACTCGTTCTTTGTGTGTGAGAGCGGCATGTTCATGCACAATGGGCGTGGATGTGTTCGCGCCTGCGCGGATTGTATCTGTGTCGGCCCGGGCAAAAGCTTGCACTCTGTGGTTGACCGGGAGTACGTATGTAGTAAAACATAGCAGCACTAAAGAACCTCACTCCCCTGACCCCGAAAGAGCCCCCATTTCTGCAGCGATGGGAAGGACGAGTACGGAGAGGCTGCTCAAATCTCAGGGCCTAACCAGGCTGCACAAACTGAGAAGGACTAGGATGACGATCTGTACTTTCAACGCCCGCACACTTGCATCGGAAGCGACCGTCGAGGACCTGATGATGCAAGCAAGGAAGATCAAGTACGACGTCACCGGACTGACTGAGGCGAGAATACACCTACGATGTCATTTTCATAACTTCCTGGAAAAAGTGCACGAAGTAGTACCGGACCACACTAACTTGTAGAGTGCTAGCAAAAAATCCTTATTTGTAACTGTAGATCAATCAGCATTCAAAACTTTAAAGGATTCAATTCTGTGCCCATAACATGTCTCCATCAGAGAGCCAAACATTGCGCGAATCTCTACAGTGTTAGAGGCACCTCTAGAGACCTGGGCAGAATAACTTGTTATGAGATAAAAACAGTACCTAAACAGCTAAAAAATACGATACACCTCTATGCAAGAGGAAGTACGATCCCTCTCCTCGCCAAGGTACGACCCCTTCGATTCTCGAACCTCAGACTTGGCCATGGCTCCAGATCAACTTCGTTTTCAATGCTAAGACTTCTTACGGTCTTAAGGAAAGAAGACGTACTTACTTGAAGTGATACTCATCCATTATCCTCTCCTCCATAATGTGATTTCTGAGTGCAAAATCACGCAACGTCCTCAAGCTGAAACGACGATGATCCGCCCAGAAGTCTCCGCTTGAGAACACTGTACCTCTGCCTTCTGTAAGAACGTAACTTATGACGAAAGCCACCTGATTAGCTGCCTACCGTACCTCGTTTTACATCAAAAACATAGGGTGTGTATCGGTCAGAATAAGTGGCACCATTTGCGATCATTTCTTCTTTCGCTCTTTCGAAGTCGAGGATGTGGACGGTTGGTAGTGGTCCTAGCCAGATTGTAATCACATTTCCATATTGCTAAACAGCAAGTTTTAGAGCATAAACCGTTGACACAAATACGAGGTATGCAGGAATTCACCACTATAGGCGAGTACCAAATTTTCCATGTAAAAGTGGGAAAACTTTAGAGTTTTATTGACTTTTTTGCAGATGGACAAAAGGGTAATCCGAGGCATTTACTTGTATGAATTCAAGCTGGGCACTACAGCTAAGGAGGCGGACGAGAAGATCAACGCCGCATTCGGTCAAGGATGTTCCACAATTCGGACGGCGTATCGTTGGTATCAGAAGTTACGGAATGGAGATGAGAGCTTGGAAGAACATGAAGGTCGTGGGAGGCATAGTGATGTTGATGAAGACAACCTGAGAGATGTGGTAGATGAGGATCCACAGAAAGGTACCAGGGAGATAGCGAAGGTTCTTGACGTCAGTCACAACACAGCTGCCCGGCATCTGAAGGAAATTGGAAAGACCAAAAAGCTGGAAAGATCGGTGCCTCACGAGCTGTCTGAGGAGCAAAGAAACCGGCGATATGAGATCTCTTCCGCACTGCTTCTACGGAACGAAACGGACCCATTCCTTGATCGCATCGTAACCTGTGACGAGAAATGGATGATGTACGACATCAGGCGACGATCGGCACAGTGGTTGGACAGCGATGAGAGCCCCAAGGTTTTTGCGAAGCCGGAATTGCACCAAAAGAAAGTAATGGTGACAGTATGGTGGTGTTCGCTGGGAATTATTCACCACAGCTTCCTCCCTCCCGGTGAGTCCATCACGGCAGAGAAGTACTGCATTGAAATTGAAGAAATGATGAAAAAGTTGAAGGATATCCGGCCGGCCTTGGTAAACCGAAGGCGAGTTCTCCTTCTGCACGACAATGCTCGCCCCCATGTAGCACGAATGACGTTGCAGAAATTGAATGAGCTGAGCATTGAAACTCTACCACATCCTCCGTTTTCTCCCGACCTCTCCCCAACAGACTGCCATTTCTTCAAGCATCTTGACGACTTCTTGGTAGGGAAAATATTCAAATACCAACAGGATGCCGAAAGTGCCTTCGAAGATTTCGTCAATTCCAGAACTTCTTATTTTTATGCTACTGGGATAAAAAAGCTTGTGTCACGTTGGCAAAGAAGTGTAGAATCAGAAGGTTTTTATTTCGATTAATAAACTTGCCTATAAGCCGAGATATTAACTGTTTAAATTTACAGTGGTTCAGTGCCATTTATTTCGTTACAACCTAATACTTTCGGTATCATTCAATTCACAGTTCTTCCAGAGTAGTCGTAACGTAGTCAAGATCGCGCCTCGTTTCACTAGTTAAAAAGCTGCCATAGCCTCGATATTTTAGTAACTGCATTCCTTGATCGCGAACCGCTTATCTGACTTCCTTGCTCTACCGTCGATCGCCGCCGAAATTTGACTGCGTACTCTCTGTTCCTTCAGACGCACACACACTATTTCGCACTATTCCTGTCTACATCTCGTCTACTACACACTATACGTCCGGTGTATAGTAACGGTTTGGGAGTGGCCGGCGAATCTACACGAGTGCCCGGCACAACGGCGGCATCGAGCACACACGAGCAGCAGTGACACCTTCCTTCCTATGTACTAGTCCTGACTCTTTTTGGTGTTTATATGTTCGAATTCGTTCTCGTAGATTTGGGACTATTACATGGGTCGTTACTATGTTATGATTACTAACCTTATCACTTAGTCTTCTCCTGTGTTCACTAACCACGTCCGGTTCTTTCAGTTGATTATGTTAATTGGTCAGGCATATATTAGGGTGGGAAAAAATTAATGAGACAAATTCAACAAATTTCTTTACCTCTTTATAACTCAATTACAGCTGATGCTGAGGAATGTGTTCGCCATTAAGGTCAATTACTTGCTGTCATCGCTCAGCCAACTTCCTGAGCCCACCCTTCTAGAACTGCTTACGCCTGGTGCTGATCCACTGCTCGTTGTGGTTGTCGAGGTCTGCTTGGGTCTTTGTGTCCCTTCCGACCAGGAAGTCCTGTAGGCTCAAGAAGTAGTGGTAGTCGCATGGAGAGATGTCCGGCGAATACGGTGGGTGAGGCATGTGAACATAGCCCGGCTGAGCAAGCATATCCGTAGTCACTTTTGCCCTATGGGATGCGGCGTTGTTGAAGAGGAGAACCTTTTTTAAGCGCTGAGACCGAATAAGTGCGAGTCGCCGGTCCATCTCTACTATTTCCTTCACCATGGCCTTGGAGTCCATCGTCGTGCTTTTGAAAAACAGGTTCCAGTATACCGGTCCACGGTTGCAGACTCAAAACTCAGAAGGTGCTTCTCGTCGTGAACATCCCGCCGAACGAAGGTTGGTAACAGGTCACCAGGCCTCACCCAGACCCGCTGCTTGGCAGGGTTAAGGTAGAAGAGGTACTTCTCATCTTGCGTGAATATTTAGCCCAGGCTGCTCGGGGTTGGGAATTGAGCGAGATTTGCGCAACACAGGTCGACTCGTCAGATAAGGGTTTCGGCATGAGACAGACTGGGATTTTGGCATGCTTCTGGAAAGGGCAAAAGTGGTCACTTCTCAGGTGGCCTTCAGTAAGTAGCAAATAAACACAAAAATACGAGAAATACGAAATCGGACTCCAGTCACGACATATATGGTTACGGCATGGACAGTCTCATTACTTTTGCCCCCCAATATATTCATGTATGTAACGATAGACCTAGCACCAGAGCTGAGCAGGAGGAAACGAGCGGCTTGGGGAGCTTTCAAGAGCGTCGAAGAAGTCGCGAAGAAGACGAAGAACGTCCGACTCCGTGCCCACCTATTCGACTCCACTGTTCTTCCTGCCCTAACATACGTCTCAGAGACCTGGGTTATACGAAAGCAGGATGAACACGCGATCAGTGTCGCGCAGCGTGGAATCGAGAGGACGATGCTCGGAGTGACACGACTCACGCAAGTGAGAGAAGGCCTCCAGAGTTCCGAGCTTCGCCGACGTTCGAAGATCAGAGACGCTGGCGCATGGGCCAAGTCGTCGAAAATTAGGTGGGCCGGCCACGTAATGCGATTCGCAGACACCCGCTGGACGAGAGCCATCACAGATTGGATTCCGCGGGATGTCAAAAGAACACCAGGACGCCCACCAACGCGTTGGTCGGACTTCTTCGTGAAAGCCCTGAACGACCGATATGACGCTCTTCGTGTCCCTCGAGCGAGGAGGATCCATTGGACCACTCTGGCACGCGACAGGGACGAATGGAGACGCTGCTGGCGCCCGCTCGAGCAAGTCGATGATCAACGGGACGACAGGTGATACAGGTGATGTAACGATAAAAGTTTCATTACCCAGGTTTGAGGTATCAGAGCCCGAGTAGCAGCGGTGAGCGACCGTTAGTTATTCTGGTGCCTATCACTATTATACTCATTATTCTCCATTGCACCTCAAACACAACCACCACATTAGTCAATGTAGACTATTCCAAATTAAGAAAAACGCCTGAAAAAAAGTAGGGCCGAAGCAAGGTAAGGGTCGCAACTACCTATGCAGAGCAACATACTTCTCATGTCGAAATAAAGGGTAATGAATAGAAGACGGTGTTAGTCAGTCTCTATGGAAAGCGCCGAGCATTGAGGTTCTATGGGACGTCGTGAAACTGAACGTGTGCGTGATTGAATACATAACGATTTTCAGTGTCCAGCCGAGGTGAACGTGGCTGTCTTGCCCTTACGGATAAGACTGCTATCAGTCCACCACCCTCAGAGGTATGGAATGCTTGGCCCAGGACTAGAATACAGCTCGCCCAGCTTTTGACGTCTTCAACCATTGCAATTCTTTCATGACGAAATACTCGCACAAGCTTGGGGAAACCAAGGTGTAACAACGTCACTTCGTCGCCGTCAGAAGACCAGCAAGACGGTACATACCTTCTGCCAGTGTCGCATTGTTTCCACAATATCACCATACATCATTTGTCCGAGCATGATTTGGTGGAGATTGCCGATCAAAGGCAACGGTGTAGGACCTAAGACAATTCTTGTGATTAACTCCGCACAGCTCGTCAATAATGCGACTGGTTAGATTTCGCCCCATATTCTGTTATTACTGGTGCTGTAAATTTCTTAAAAATTTTGTATCTTCGTTTGCTGGGGTTTCATTAAAGTTGTTTAACCTTACCAAACTCAACGGAAAAGGTAGAACACTGGAAGAAGAGGTGCTAAAGTATCTTCGTATGGGTTGCTAAACGGGTTTTGTGGTGTAGAACACCAAAACCGTACTGTGGTTTTTATTAATAGGTTGAAACGAAATAAATGGCACTGAACCACTGTAAATTTAAACAGTTAATATCTCGGAATGTAGGCAAGTTTATTAATCGAAATAAAAACCTTCTGATTCTACACATCTTTGCCAACGTGACACAAGCTTTTTATCCCAGTAGCATAAAAATCAGAAGTTCTGGAATTGACGAAATCTTCGAAGGCACTTTCGGCATCCTGTTGGTAATTGAACATTTTCCCTATCAAGAAGTCGCCAAGATGCTTGAAGAAATGGTAGTCTGTTGGGGAGAGGTCGGGAGAAAACGGAGGACGGAGGGTGGTAGAGTTTCAATGCTCAGCTCATTCAATTTCTGCAACGTCATTCGTGCTACATGGGGGCGAGCATTGTCGTGCAGAAGGAGAACTCGCCTTCGGTTTACCAAGGCCGGCCGGATATCCTTCAACGTTTTCATCATTTCTTCAATTTCAATGCAGTACTTCTCTGCCGTGATGGATTCACCGGGAGGGAGGAAGCTGTGGTGAATAATTCCCAGCGAACACCACCATATTGTCACCATTACTTCCTTTTGGTGCAATTCCGGCTTCGCAAAAACCTTGGGGCTCTCATCGCTGTCCACCCACTGTGCCGATCGTCGCCTGTTGTCGTTCGTTATTCATTTTTCGTCACAGGTTACGATGCGATCAAGGAATGGGTCCGTTTCGTTCCGTAGAAGCAGTGCGGACGAGATCTCATATCGTCGGTTTCTTTGCTCCTCAGACAGCTCGTGAGGCACCCATCTTTCCAGCTTTTTGGTCTTTCCAATTTCCTTCAGATGCCGGGCAGCTGTGTTGTGACTGACGCCAAGAACCTTCGCTATCTCCCTGGTACCTTTGTGTGGATCCTCCTCTACCACATCTCTCAGCTTGTCCTCATCAACATCACTATGCCTCCCACGACCTTCATGTTCTTCCAAGCTCTCATCTCCATTTCGGAACTTCTGATACCAACGATACCTTTTGTCCATCTGCAAGAAAGTCAATAAAACTCTAAAGTTTTCCCATTTTTACATAGAAAACTTGGTACCCACCGGTAGAGCAAAGTTTGCGCTTCTAAATGATATGCCACATGTTACGGTTTGTTCTTGATCAAACGCGTAAAGACGCGCCAAAAAATGGCGCGAGCCAGTGCCATTTAATTGGTTACAACCTAATAGCATCTCTCATTCAGGCGGAGTCGTCCTCACGTTTGAAGAAACATATTAAACTTTGTTTATGTCAGTCCATGTGGCTCGCTGACAAATGTTTCCTGCTACTGATTCTTGAACTGCGTAGAATTCTTAAGCTAGCTAAGTATACTAATTAGACTTTGTTATGAGTTTTAACTTACCTGGAGGATAACGTCGTACATATCTTATCCATTCAACAATCAAGAACAGGACAACTAATACGAAAACAGTAATGAGCAGCATTACCAACTAAAACAAAGATAACAACAATTAATCATGCGAAAAATATTTTCAAAATGAACGTCATATAAAAGTGGAGAAGGTATTACACAACATAGTGAAGCAGTTTTTTCTCGAAAACCAACGGATGAAAAACCATAATCAATAGAGCCCACTTGTCACTACTGACTATTTCCTCGAACAAAATTTTTATTTTGTTATGCTAGAAAATTCCTAGCAATAATCGACAAAGGAATACTCATTCTGCAGGTTGTGAAATTGCTTTAGTCACCTATTCTGGTTACAATTTGCGTTTTGGTATGGAGCACTCCAGGATTTGTACCCTGTTTTTCCATTATTTGTTTTTCTTCTGCCGAAACCTTATTATGTTTCGACTCATAATTTCAATTCTTCACTACAAGAAGTTACTCTTTCCAGTAGCGGTAAGGGTTATTATTAGCTTGTTGCGAAAGTTTCCGCCATTTTTTGAATATGCTTTTTTCTCACTAACGCTACTTTATATCAACCTATCTTTTGTTCGTTGTTTGTTTGTTTGACGGGCGCGTGTAGCGCAGTCGGAGGAGGCGCCTACTGTCACGAGCACCCGATACCAGGTTCCTGGTTCGGATTTCCCGCCCAGGCCAACCAAACCTTCCATCCCTCCGGGGTCGGTGAATTGGTACCAGACTTGTCTGGGAAGGATAAAGCGCTGACTTGTTCATCGGCCGGCCACCGCAAGTCATTGTAAGTCCAAATATGCATTCATATCGCCTCCACGATATCCCGTGGAAGTAGAATGCGCTGGCGCTTCCCAAAAGGGATTGAATGACGCCGTCCTTTATCCTTATCCTTTATCTTTTGTTCACATAAACAGATCAGGTATGTAGAAGTTTACTATTATTGCTAGCTACTCACTCTCGCGTAACTCCTTCTAGAAAAATGGAGCTTTCAAAGGAGTACATCCGAGGTGTCTCTTGGATGACTTCAAATTTGGTGAGTCAGCAGCCGCTTCCTGTCGTTGCATCAATGGCACGTTTGGGGAGGGCACAGTGTCCGATTGCACTGCTCGAGAATGGTTCGCACCCTTTCGTAAAGGTGGGTTTCATCTTCAAGGTTCGTTCAGCTCAGGACGTGAAACCGATGTCAACATCGACCGATTGCGACGGCTGGTGGTTCGGACCCATGACGGACTACTCGTGTGCTTGCGGAGGGCTTGGGTGTGCACATAGACACCTCCGCCAAGCACCTACGTCAAATGGGTAAGGTGCTCAATTTGGCACAGTGGGTTCCCCGTGACCTCATCGAACGCGACCGCCAGCGACGTGCTGAGGGGCCACTCATTTGCTCTCATACAAGCGCACAGATAGTTGACTGAGGTCCATCATCACAGGAGATGAGAAGTGGTGCTTGTACGTCAACATTAAGAGGAGCAGACACTGGGTTGACAAGGGCGAGCAGCCTGAGCCACAACCAAAGGAGAGTCCTCACCCGTCGAAGATAGGGATTACAAAGGTTTCATCTACTACGAGCTGCTAGCCGGTAACGAAACTCTAACAGCGGACTTGTACTGTCAGTAGCTGGATAGACTGGCCGACAAGATCGCAGAAAAGCGTCCGAGTCATGGCACAACGCGATTCTTGCATGACAATGCTCGACCACACATTGCAGGAATGGCTCGCCAAAAGTTGCTTGACCTTGGATGGGAGGTGCTGCCTCACCCGCCGTACAGCCCATACATTGCTCCAACAGACTACCACTTTTCCTGTCTCTCTCCAATGCCATGCAAGGAAAAACGTTCGATGACGAGGACGACATGGAACGCTGGCTGGCTTTCTCGGATCAAAGCCAGAAAAGTTCTACCCTGACGGGATCGGGAATCTGCCTGAAAGGTGGAGAAAAGTGATAGAACATGATGGCGGTCACTTCGTTTCTTGACGTGTCTTGTGCTTTTTTTGTAAGACTAAAAAATGTGGTGTGTTGAATATGGCGAGAACTTCTGCAACAACCCTAATATATTTGTCATATCCCTACCAAAAAACTAACAGAAATTTTCAGTTATGACGAACAAGACCAACAGAGCTCGTGAAGTACCGGAACATATTTTTAGCATCCTTCGCATACGGTAAGCTGTCTCTACCAGAGGCTCTCTCATCGTCTAGGAAAATAACTGTGCAAAACGACAGGAAAATTGAGCTCTTCTTCTCTCCAAAAGTGACTTTAAAATTTTGTTTTTTAAGTTTCAACATTTTTATTAAATTTGCTTAAAACTACGGTTTTTGCTCAAAGAGGCTTGACCTAAATATCTTTGCAACTTTTGAGGAAGGCTTTCTATTATACTTCAAAAATGGAGGAACAGTTCTAATGGGAAAACGGTAGAAGCTTCCGAAGCGACTTATTTAGTGCCTGCTAAAAGGTGCGATTCCCTACGCCTAAATGAAGAACTTAACGCTCCACTGTACATTTGAGGATTTCTAATAAGTGAAACACTTTTGAAGGTTCCAACACATTTGCTTAGGCTTAGAGCGGCTGGTAGAGAGGCTATATGTTGTTACAGGATGTTTTGTTGCGATCAAAACTCTTGCGCCAGGCGGGACTCGAACCCATAGAACATTGTTACTAGTAAGGTCTTCAGCTTAACCGGCTCCATGCTGATATCAGCGATCGGCCCATCCCGTATCACGGGTGGGTGCTGACAGACGTCGAGGATATCGCGGATGTTACGTGCGGTCAAACAGCGCCGGTGGTGTAAGGCGAACATCGCTGCCCAGAAAGCAGAAGATGCGGGTTCGAGTCCCGCCTGGCGCAAGAGTTTCGATCCCAACAAAACATCCTGTAACAACACTTTTGAAGGATAATTGCTGTGAAGCATGAGCAGGACAAAGGGTCTCACCCTAAAGCTCGAAGCTGTTTTTCCACGCAGAACGACGCCTTCAAAAATTGCAATGCGTTGAAAATTCTAGGACTGGTAGGACAGTATATGAAGGGTGAACCGGACTAGCCCGTAAAAACAAGACGATCTCTTAGTCTGCCAGGACTAAATTGCTGAAGAGCAGTTTATGCATGCCTTACTGCCAAGCTGTGCTTTGAGAAGACGAACTTTTTGGCGTTGGCACAAGGGATCAAAACATAAAATAAAAAGCAATTTTATATGAAAAAAAACAGACATTCAGCGGCCTAGCGGCCGCCAAACGTCTGGTTGGGGACTTCGCCCCAAACCCCGAGAATAAAACAACCTCATCCCATCTGGTTGGGGGCTTCGCCGCCAAACCCCGAGAAAGAACAACCCCAATCTTGCTCCTTTCTTCTTTAGGCCTTCTTACAGTAAAAAAACTAGTTTTATTATATAGATTAGTGCAGTGCGATATGGTAGGGCAGAATTTTCACTGCGCATATGAAGCCCATCCACCCTCCATCACATGCACGCGATTTATTCTCGGAAGCGCTCGTTCTCTACGTGTCGAGAAACGGGTAATGAGAGTCCCAATCCGGTGCTTAATCAGCAAAATCATAATTAAAATAATTCGGTATTGGTCGACACCGCTTACTGTCCGACGGCAATAATACTCCTCCGAATCTCATGGTCACTCTCTCTACCCCCCCCCCTTACTTCCTTTCCTATGTGCTGGCAAAGAAACGGAGTGAGAGTCAAACACGCACATGTGACACTGAGTACCTATTCACGTGTCACTACGTTGCCACGACGTCTATGACACTCTTTCTGCACTCTGACACACGTGCCACGACTTTTGTAAGCCGTCTTCAGAATTCCGACACACACTGAACGATGTTGAGGGAAAATGCTGTTCCCCCCCCCTCCTTATTCACGCTCTCCCTCTAATGGTCTCCCTTTGTTGGTCCTCTCCTATTGGTCGCCCTTCCTCGGAATCCCTACGCACGTTGGACGACGCCTTCAGCACGTGTTCTGAATCCAGACGCACGCTGAACGACGTCTAGGGCACGCCTGCTGAATCCCTACGCTCTGCACTCGATCCCCATTCATACCCTGACGCGTTGCCCCTTGAATATCTCTTACACTTGGACGATCAGCCGCCAAGGATAGTTCGCCTGCAACCGCCCATGCTTAAGCTCAAAGAAAGCCCGGCTGGCATACGCCGCGCTACGTAGGCATCTTTTGGCTTCAGTCCCTCCTCCCGTGACGGACGCGTGACATTAGCCGATTATATATAGTAGGATAGTATAAGGATAAAGGACGGCGTTACTCAATCCCTTCTAGGATGCGCCAGCGCATTCTACTTCTACGGGATGTCGTGGAGGCGACATGAATGCGTATTTGGCCATACAATGACTTGCGGTGGCCAGCCGATGAACAAGTTAGCGCTTTATCCTTCCCAGACAAGTCTGGTACCAATTCACCGACCCCGGAGGGATGGAAGGCTTGGTTGGCCTGGGCGGGAAATCCGAACCAGGAACCTGGTATCGGGTGCACGCGGCAGTCGCGCCTCCACCGACTGCGCTACACGCGCCCCTACAGTAGGATAGTACACGCAAATTAATAACAACAAATACAATCAAAAAGGAGGTCTTATTATCTGACCTTACAGAATCAGGTATCTGCATATTTCCATGAATGAGGGAAACTGATCAGAAAAAGTAAGGAAAGGTGTAAATGCATTGGTCGAGGTGATCGGCCTGTCACCACTCTTCAACACTGCATAGTTGCGAGTACCACTGTCAACGTCTTTGGCAGGTGATCACAACAAAGAGCGGGACGTGTTTTTCTCTTTGCAAATTCCACATTTCTGTGTGTTCTACCGGTGCGGTGGTTGTTATCGACGAGTAAACTCCGTCCAAAGAGGACCTAACATTACACTAAAATATAATAGGTAGTCAATCAACTTTACTAAATCAGTTTCTTCCACTTCATTGCACCTGATGCCATCAGAAACATAAAACAATTCACCTTTTGTTTACAGCTCCTTGATGAGCAGAAGTAGGTCCTCTCTACAGAGCTCTCAGGAATGAAATCACACCTAGCTGATTAGGGTTAACGATACTTTTCGCATGTGTTACATTCTGCACCTATACGAAAGTCACTTGAATACACGTCAATTTATCGCACCGTACACGAATACATTAGGTTGTCCGGAAAGTTCTCATCGTTTTGTGCTACTATTATATTTTTCATTCCTCTATTATTGAGTTAGAATTCAACATGCATTGCGCATACGCCTCAAAGACGACCCCCGTAGCGGTTGACCTGGAGCAATCCTGGACGACGAGTTGAAGGAATTGGTGGAAGCTGGACCACCCCAAACAGTTCGCGGGATCTCGGAAGAGCTAGACGTCAGTAAAACTGCTGTTGCGGATGCTTTAAAACGCCTTGGGAAGGTGAAAAAGCTCGAAAAGTGGGTGCCCCACGAGTTGAGTGAGCGGCAAAAATTGTCGCGTTTTGAGATTTGTTTTTCTCTACTTTTACGCAGCAGAACTGACCTGTTTAGGATTAAATCCTCATTTGAGATCAAAAGCGGATTCCAAATGGAAACAGGAAACGCTCCTTACAATGGTTGGACGCCGACGGTCGGACATCCCCAGACATTATTTAAAGGAGAACCTCCACCAGGAAAGGTAATGGTCACTGTGTGGTGGTCGGCGGCGAGTGTGATCCGTTACAACTTTTTGACACCAGGACAAACGTCCATAGCAGAGTCCCACTGTGAGGAAATCGACGGAAAGCACCGAAAATTGTGTCAACCTCAACCAGCATTGGTCGACAGAAGAGGCCCGACTTTTTTGCACGATAACGCCCGCCCAACGTTTCACAAATCACTATTCTTAAGCCAGATTGCCGCTGGTTCAGTTTATGTCCGTCGGTGCATATACACCAGTCGGTCACAGTTTACCTCAAAATTGAGCAATTAAACCAAAACTCTATTTTGTACAAATCCAATACACAATAGAGCATGTTAATAACAGCCTACAAGAGGTTAATATGAAGAATAAAAAAGGAACATGAGAAGAGCGCCATGTGAATTTTCCCATATGACACTTTTATGAGTAGTTTTTTGTGTGCATAGCGCCACAATCTGATGAAGCTCTAAGCGAAATTCTTTTACAATATTCCACGAAATCGTCCTATGATTGCAGAAAGTCGCGATAATTCTGAAATTGAATGAATGACGGGCTTAAGTTCTGCCTCACCTGCCGTCTTCTCCAAACCTCTCACCAACCGACTACCACCTTTTCAAACACTTTCAGAACTTTCTCGCTGGTAAAGCCTTCACCAATCAGGATCAAGCCGAAACAGCTTTCGTGGATTTTGTCGAATCTCGACCGCCTTATTTTTTCGCTGATGGAATAAGTCGACCGGCCGGCAAAGGTGTGCTGATACGAACGGTGCTTATTTCGACTAAATCCGACAGGATTTGAGAATGTTATGGTAGTTCAAAGTGAAGCACTCAAAACGCTGAGAACTTTCCGGACAACCTGATATGTGTTGGCCAGGCAAACCTGCATCGATCCACCAACACATGAGGAGCGTACGCAGTAGTGCCAGATGCAATCTCGACAGACATCGTTACGATAGAGTGCAGCAACTGGCGCCTGCGCCACTAGCGTCCAGTGTCTCAGCAACATTTTACGGAACTGATTACATGCCGTCCCGTTGACCATCGAGTTGCAGCAACGTCTCCATTTGTTCCTATGGCATAACGGAGTTCAGTACCTCCATCCTCCTCTCTCGACGGAGACAAGAATGTCAAAACTTACGTTACGGGCTTCCACGAAACAGTCCAAGCAAGGCGTTGGAGATGTCTTGGTGTACTTTGGTTATCCCCTAGAATCCGTGCAATTCAAAACAATTCCCGTCCTACGGATATTCGCGAAACGCAGCTCGACGGGACCAGCCCCCGAATTTCGAATGCTTCATCCAAACGGCAACGCCAGAAATCGACAATCATCGACGAAACCTTGAGCTCCGGAGATATTCTCCCACTTGCGTGAAACGTGTTATGTAGTTGTGCCCGAATGAACACTCGAATTCGAATAATTCTGTTCATAGCATTCGTATTCGAAAGTTCGAAAAACGCGATTTTCGAATGCATTCGAATTCAAATGCTCAAAAATCATATTCGAATGTACTCGAACTCGAATGCTCGAAAAATCGCGATTTTCGAATATCTTCGAATTTGAATGCTGGGAAAAACGCGATTTTCGAATATTCGAAAATGGTCGCTATTCGAATAGATTGGTTATTCTAAGTTTTTGAGAGAGCACAACTATACTTCCCTGTTGCGACGCGCTTGTCGTCCGTTCATTCTACTTTTGCAGAGCCCAGGCTTGGAAAACGCACGATAATGCGAAAAGAAATTTGGAGTCAATTTGGTGAGCTTCGCCTTGTTCGAGACCTCTTCAATGGTCTTAAAGGCTCGTTGAGTCGCTCGTTTTCTCTTGTCCAGCTCCGGTATAAAGGATAAAGGACGGCGTTATTCAATTCCCTTTGGGATGCGCCACGCATTCTGTTTCTACGGGATGTCGTGGAGGCGAGTTGAATGAGTGTTTGGCCATACAATGACTTGCGGTGGCCAGCCAAGTCAGCGCTCTATCCTTCCCAGGCAAGTTTGGTACCAATTCACCGACCCGGAAGGATGGAAGGCTTGGTTGGCCTGGGCGGGAAATCCAAACCAGGAACCTGGTATCGGGTGCAGATGACAGTCGGCGCCTCCTAAGACTACTCCTAGCTCCGGTATAGAAAGCATAAAAATAAGGTACAAAGGATGGCGTTACTCAATCCCTTTTGGGATGCGCCACACATTCTACTTTGCATTCTTTCTTTTATAGAAAGCACACTCTCTAAAACGAATAAGAAGTGAGGAAAACGATTTGCTTGAACATCGACTAGGAGACTGTTCTCACCCTCTTAATGCTTTAGAGAAGATTTCTTTTACAAGGAGCATTGCCCGGAATCAATCTGTCTATAATTGTGGGTTCACATATATTAACAATCTACACTAAAAGCTGAATAAAGCTTTTCTTGAATTCTAGAGTGTTGACTAAAACAGAATGCCGTGAACGGGCTCAAAATAGTGGTGCTTTCAATCATCTTGAAAAACGATTAGAGGCAAAATACTCAATGCTGGTGATGTTGACGGTGAAACTGTGTGAGGTTTGAGCAGCAACCCAAGTAAAGGGATGCCAAAGGACCCGATGAGCACACGGAGGTGGAAAGTAAGCGGCTGAGCAGAACATTGTCAGCGTAATCTGTTGTCGAATGTTGAGTTGTCCCTTCGCGGTCGGTGAGTTGGTACCAGATTATTCTAAGCACTGACTTGTTCATCGGCTGACCACAGCAAGTCGTTGAACAGCCAAATACGCCTTCAAGTTGCCTCCAGGATAACCCGTAGAAGAAGAATGCGTGGGGCGTTCCAAATGAGATTGATTAACATCGTCCGGTACATGTCGCGTAGGTGAGCAGCATTGGTAGGTGAGAGCGCGCCGGTCAATAGTAACTAAACAGAGCACAGGCCGAACACACGCCAGCCAATCAGGGCGCTAACTGTACATACCCTTCTGAACGGCATGCCCATTCCATGCGGTCTGATTGGTTTGGGCGTTCCCTCCTACCAATGCTGCTCACCTACGCACCATATACCCATCATCCTTTATCCTTTAACCTTTATGTTAGGTTGTAGGGAAAGACTCCCGCCACTCACTTTGGCGTTCCGCCAGATTTTTGAAAAGTGTTCTGGAACCTTTCCCCAATAACGCATATATAGGCTGACCAATGGCCAACATTTACCACTATTGTCGTCATGTTCCGTTACGGTACTTTGGCAGAGGAAATCGTTCTCGACTACAAGCAGGTTCGACTGCTTCTGCTTTACGAGTTCAAAAAGCAAAGCAGTCGCGGTGGATAACACATGTAGAACGATGGGTCCTACTATATTCGAAAATAATTATTCGAATAATTTAGTATATTATTTCATTCGAATTCGAAACTTCTTGATTTTCGAATATTCGACTTCGAATGCATATTCGAAAATCAGGAATTATTCGAATAATCATACGACTAGTCGAATAAGCACAACTATAGGTCCTACCGCTGCCTCCTACAACACATCAAGAAAATGGTTCCAGAAGTTCAAAGACGGAGACTTTTGTTTGGAAGACCAACCGCGGTCTAGAGGGCCAGTTGCAGTGAATATGAGGAGCGCCTTCTGGAACTGGTTCACGAGGACCCCCGACGTTGCACCACGAACTGGCAGAGGAGCTCGAGTGCAGTCACACCACACATACAGCACCTGCGTGCATTGAGAAGAGACTATCTATGGACATGGATACCGCATTAACTTAGCGGCCACCAGCTGCAGATGTCCCAAAATGCACGCCTGGACTTTTTGACCGTACGGCTCGAGAACCTGGTCACTTACGACGACAAGTGGGTAGTCTACGTTAACCACATACGTAAGGCTGGACATACTTCCACCTTCGGGCGGAGTGGCGTTCAACCCCGCCCTTTAAATAGGGGCGTGGCAAATGTCTGCGTCATAACTATCTTGTGAGGCAGCCCAGGGACTATCGAGCAAGCCCAGGGGGTTGGGGGGGGGGGGCGGGCCAGGGGGACGAGGAGTAGAACGCTCGTCCCCCCCCCCCCTATCTCCGCAATGCCATCGCGGAGACGGATTCATGACCATTCCGCCGCGCGCAGCCGAATAATCAAAAGAAACTTCGCCGTGGCTGCCGCAACAGTGGCAGCCGGCATGCGCGATGGCTTCCCGCGCTCATCACGGGCATGGCGTACTTTTTCGCGCCGCGCGTGGTATTTAGCGTTGGTCCCGGGCGGATCGCCGTCGCGTTCCCTTGCAGAGCGATGAGCGCTGAGAACTCCACAACCTTTCGCGATGCTTCGCAAAACTCATCGCCGCGATCCCATTGCCGCCAAGGGAAGTATGCACGAGGCCTAACGCCCCGTTTATACTTCCGACGCCAAGCGACGGACGCGACGGCATGTAATGTGGCCAAATTGATCGATCGCGTCGCTCAATCAATATGACCACTATACGTGGCTTACGTCGCTCGGCGTCGAAGTATAAACGGGGCCTAAAGGCCCCGTTTATACTTCTGCGGCCAGCGGCGACGGCGAGGTACTGTATTCTTTCTAGTCGGGACCAACTGGTGATGCGCCCGTTTCCGCTCTGGATCCCCGCCGCGAAAGGACAGAGCGCAGACAGACTCTCCCGGCGCCGCTTAAGGGCGCCGCTGGCGGCGAGCTCTGCGTCCCTGCCCAATGATGAAGGATAGGGCAGGGGCAACGCCGCAGAAGTCTGCGTGGGCCTTAAGGCCGGCGGCGAGCTCTGCGTCTCTGCCCTATGGTTAAGCATAGAGCCGCTGCGCTGCCGCAGAACTCTGTGGGGGCCTTTAAGCGTCAGGGGCTCAGTAGCGGGAATTCCCATGCCAAGACCGAACGTTCACCCGAAAACGAAAGAAATAAAATTGAAAAAATTGCACAAGTGGCGGGATACTTTCCTTTCAACCTAATAGTAGAATCGTTGAGCATTTTCAAAACATCGTTTGTAACCAAGGGTTACCTTAACTTAGGAAACACGAGCTCTTGTGGATAGAGTTTGCCTCTATCAAGAAGCAAGTGCAGATCAGAATTTAGAAGCAGCCGAAGGGAAATTTCAGCCGGCAGGAAACGTTAGCTTGACGACAACGAAGTTGGGTAACTGAACGCGATTTATAAGATCGACGTTCCTTCAGGTTGGCTCTTAGCAAGGCTAACTGTCAGCAGAAAATGGCGCCAGAGCTCAGCACGGCCGAGTATTAACGACTAGAGTTTATCCTAAAGTGCAGAAAGATGGCGTTTTGATGCAAAAAAGGAGTCGCCATGCACTCGTTCAGGATATACGCGATTTTCATTTGATTGATGCAAAGATGCTGTTTGCCTGGGAATAAACACTTCCTGCATTTTTCGTAGGTCTCTTCATCTATGGTACTGAAATCTACCACAGCGGTGTAATCGCTGTACCGATCAACCAGGTTTTTGAGTGTCGTCGCACTCAATACAATAGGCGTCTTATAACAATGAAGCGCCATTTTGTTTTCAAAAAAGGGTTTCGTTCTTGCTTTTTCAAGAAACGAAGTGAGAATTTTTTCTCGTTGCTCCTCGTAATTGATACGGAAGCCTTGCAGTCTCTTAATTAGAGGCTGTGGTCGTAATTAGACCAACTCAAGGTGTGAACCGAGAGTAGTTCTCTTAGATAGAGAGTGCAATCTGCAATAGATCGACTGGCGGCTCTAGGCGTAGGTACGCGAGAGACTTACGATTCTCTTTATTATAGAGAATGCGATCTGCAATAGATCGACTTGCGGCTCTAGGCGTAGGGACGCGAGAGACTTACGATTCTCTTTATTATAGAGAATGCGATCTGCAATAGATCGACTTGCGGCTCTAGGCGTAGGGACGCGAGAGACTTACGATTCTCTTTATTATAGAGAATGCGATCTGCAATAGATCGACTTGTTGCTCTAGGCGTAGGGACGCGAGAGACTTACGATATGGCTTATTAGGCCGATGCACCAAAATGTGCGGTTCAGTGGATTTATATGATAACGTACAGAAGCAGAGAGAAGAGGAACGTGTTTATTCCTTGGTATCCAGAAAGAGAGTGCCCTAGCGTGGGTTGGGAATAGGCCCCGCCCCTGCCATCGTCGTTGGCGGCGATACACTTGTCAACGGTGTAACAATAGCCATTGTAGAAAACATGTCCATCATCACCTTGCTATTTCATGTACGCAGCGCTAATACTATATCCTTTGTTCCCCTTCTATTATTTATCGATTATCGACAATCAATTATTGATTTCCATCGATTGTTGATGCTTGCTCATAGTCTTCCGGTTCCGGATGCTAAATTCCGATCCATCCCACGCGAGCTCTATCATGCTGGGCTAACCAGGATACTATCTCAACGGTAGTCCAAACAGCCCAAGTGTTGTATACCGATCACCAACCGATCCTGCCAGCAGCAGCTCCCCGAGGACAACCCCGGCAAATACCCCCTAGCTGCGACGGTTCTCGCAGACGTTATCCGCCGGAGTATATGCTGCTTAGGTTACGCCCCGACCTTTCCCAGGAGTACCGCAGTGACCTCACCGCCAGTCAGACGCTGGTGCTGCGTGAGGCTTGCCGCCGTGCCTGAATATAGCCGCCTCTCCCTGGGAAGTAACAAATTGCAAGTATCTTGACTTCAATACAACTCTGCGCAGAGTTAGGAGCACGGAAGTCGGATGTTGGCGCCCTGTTGATTCACGTGCTCCGCAGCTGACGGGCGCGCGCGGGATGAGGGCTCGTATCGCGGCGGAGCGCAGTGCACCGGTGGCGCATTGGGGAAGCTCCCAGACTCGTGAGCGAGTGGTCGGGGTTTGGATCCCGCAAACTGCGTTTTGCTTTGCACTTTTGCAAAATCCATGTCTATCATATAGGTGATTCACCTAGGGATATTATAGTGTGAAGAATCAGCTGCGAGGGACCTTTGGCTGTCATTCATTGCTTATATTGCAAGCACTCGTATTGCTTTATGCACAATGTTAGGGGGTACCACTGGTGTTAGAAATTACATGTAGTATCCTTGTTTGCTTGTAAACACCTGCTTATGCTCTATAACATACTATTATACCCCCAGGTGGACCTCCTATATGACAAACATGGATTTTGCAAAAGTGCAAAGCAAACGCATCTACGGGATCCAAACCCTGACCACTCGCTCACGAATCCGGGCGCCTCCCTACTACGCCGCCGGTGCTCTGTGCTGAGCCGCAATGCGAACTCTCATCCCGCGCGCGCCCGTCAGCTACGGAGCACGTGAATCAACATGCCGCCAACACCCAACTTCCTCCGCCCCTAACTCTGCGCATAGTTGTATTGAGGTCGAAACACCTGCAGCTTGTTACTTCCCAGGGAGAGGCGGCTGTACCCATGCACAACACTTGGGCTGTTCCGACCTACCGTTGGGATAGTATCCTAAGGTGGCTCCAGTGCCATTAGATGTCCGCTCCATTACCAACAGTTCCGTCTCTCTTGCTTCGAGTGACACACCCTGGTTACAGTCGTGCTATTCCTGGCATTGATCTACTCATTTTACGTGTATTGATCGTTCGCAATGAACTAATTGGTTGTCATCATTTTCTTCCATTTATTTCCTTAAATTCCTCCTTGTCTACCGTATCCGTTCCTTAACCCATTGACGACCGCGCGGCAATTCGCGTGTCTGGCGCGTGGGACCGCGCGCTGGGACCGCCTTAAGGCTCGAATCTCGTGCACTCACTACTTCACGGTATTTCAAATGAAGGTCCCTCTCCAATGGGTGAGCCACATATTGGAAAAGGCCGGAACAGGTTCGAAGCAAAACGTAGAAGATGTATTTGCTGCTATAAAAAGGTCAGCGCAGAAAAGGGCGCATGTTCGTCACGAATCGTGCAAATAAGGTGACCACACGATGTAGCAAGTGTTTGAAATATCTTTTCTAAATTGGGTTCAAGTTTTTCGCAAGAAATTTGACTAGATGTCTTAACCATGACCATTTTTGTAAGATATACGTAGCTGCTCGTGAGTAGTATCTATTTATTTGAGGTTTGAATAGTGTGTTGTGCTGATTTTTTTATCAAAGCTTTCGTTAGAAGTAAATGATTCTCAGACCACTGTGCAGGTAGCATTGGTAGGATCCAACGAATCTAATGAATACTAGTAAACTATGAAAAATCGAGGAAGTGCGCAGCAGCGAACATTTTTTTAACCGCGGGCTAAAATTGGGCCGCGCGGTCCCACGCGACAGAAAAACTGCGGGCCGAAATTGGGCCGCGCGGTCGTCAATGGGTTAAGTACCGTATCTACTCGAGACATCGTCGCCGTACTGCCATTCACAGCCAGACGTCGAGTAGTTCTCCTCCGTTTCAGACATGCGACCGAATGCCACCGGCAATTGGTTGTTGGTCGAGTGCGACTGGTTCGATCAGGTACGGGTTATGCAGGTTCGGGTAGACTTCCTTGCCGTTATATTCATTTTTTCTACCGCTAAAAAACGGCTGCTTTTGCTGTAGAGTCGATTATTTCATTAGTTTTGAAAATGGCGTATTAGTCTCGAAATGCCTTTGTATACAGGGCTGTAAGGTTTATTTACCCAAGTTTGAGGTATAAAGTTTTTACCTCAAACCTCCTAAGCGTCTACACTTTTTCTTAGCTCCTGCACAATTTTAAAAAAAATGTGTCGAAAAATTTGCTGAAATGCAAAGTTGAATGAATTGGAGAGCAGCCATTCCTTAACCAATGCTTAAAGTGATCCTTATTTCAGGGTAATCAGTGTTGTTTACTGTTTATTCTGTTTATCTGTGATTCTGTTTTACTATGTGTTGAATTTTGGGCACTATTTATTGTACTTTTGGGACTCCGGAGGTCGAAAAAAAATTTCGCCCAAACTCCGCCCAGGCTATTTGAGGTGCTAATCACGAAGGTGACATTCGTTTTTGAGAATTCTGCCGATTACAGTAGGTTATGGTAGCTACGGGTAAGGCTGCCGAGGTCATAGTCACCGATTTCGCCCAAACTTTGCCTAGCGCGTTATTTGGGGTGCTGATCACAAATCTAACATTCGTTTATCGTTCTACGCTGGAGTTTGGGCGAAATCGGTGACCATTACCTTAGCCACCCGTACCTACCGTAACCTACCGCACTTTATCGTAAGGCAAAAAACGGATATCAGATTCGTGATCAGCACCTCAAATAACCTTTCCAGGCGAAGTTTGGGCGAAAAAAAATTCGACCTTTCCTCGTCTTCTGAAGTCCCAAAAGTACAATAGTGCCGATTTTTATCAACACTTTTCTCGACGATAGCCCCAAGCACAGTAAACTATCACGGACTTAAGAACCTAAGAATTCGCGTTGCCCCCCACCCCCCTCAGCACTCATGTTCGCTGGACCCCCAAGTGAACTGCAGCGTTCGGTTATCAAGGTGCGACTGCCGACGGAGCAGTTCCGACTATTGATTCACCGTAGGTGTCCTAACACTAGTCCATCACTTCACTTCGCCGCGTTCATCTTATTTTTTCCTGGTCATTTCTGTCAGAGAAACTCCAGTACGCGCGACCCATACTTCATGCAGGCAAATCAACAGCTCTCTGTGGTGCTTTCTCGAACATTTACGGTAGATTTCCTTACACCTTGCAATTCTGCCATCTGGTACCTGCCCTCAACTACTTGGTTTTATATTTCTTACGTTTTTCAACCGTGTGTACCTCTAGCTTTAAGTCTGAAAAAGAGCAGGGTTGATAATTATCCTAATATTTTTGAGCGGTATAAACCGAGGCGCGTGTAGCGCAGTCGGAGGAGGCGCCGACTGTCTCGTGCACCCGATACCAGGTTCCTGGTTCGGATTCCCCGCCCAAGCCAACCAAGTTTTCCATCCCTCCAGGGTCGGTTAATTGTCTGGGAAGGATAGAGCGCTGACTTGTTCATCGGCTGTCCACCGCAAGTCATTGTATGACCAAATACGCATTCAAATCGCCTCCACGACATCCCGTAGAAGTAGAATGCGTGGCGCATCCCAAAAGGGATTGAGTAACGCCGTCCTTCATCCTTTTTATCCTTTATACACCGACGTAATTTGGTTGAGATGAATAGCGGAATAAAGAACGGCGTTAATCAATCCCTTTTGAGATGCACCACACATTCCACTTCTACGGCATGACTTGCAGGTACTTTGAATGCGTATTTCACATAAACAACGGAATTGCTGGACATGGATCAGTAAGTGTTCAATCCTCCCAGAGAAATCTGGTGCCTATTCACCGATCCCGGAAAGCTAGAAAGCTTGGTCAGCCTGCGCGAGAACCTAGAAGCGGCTACACACTATACAATGGATCCGATCAAAAATTATCGGATAATTGGATGACTCAGATAAAGGTGGTTTTGTGGGCCTCTGATTTTTTGACGATTCGGATCGCGATATTCGAATCGGACATCCGGAAATGATTCATTCGGATCCATTGTAGGTACATGAATCCTCCACCTCCTCCGATTGTGCTGCCTCACGCCCAGGATTGAAGTAGAGACACTTAAATAGGTGACACCAAGTGGGTAATAGGCTATGACACTTCACTCTGCACTCGAGATGTGACAACTTAGCTGACGATGTAGTTTGGCTTGTTATGCAAGCTAATCGGGTTGATAACGTCTAAAAGTTCTTCTAGCTGACAGCTAGCGATTCCTATCTGGTCTGACAAGGGAAGCGTATGAACGGAAGAGCGAGCAATATAGGAAGATTCCCTAACCCTGAATTAGTATAAAAGTGTGTTTCTTTATTGCCAAGCCGTTAAATACAAGGAGTAAGGAGACCTTGAAGTTACTGTGGAATCAGCTCCTCAGCGCCGGGGGTGTCTTGTACGCGCACGATGCCGCTGCCAGCAAGTGCTCGGGGCGCAGTGGATAGTGGCGTTGCTCCATGCGACGGAGGTAGGAGGTTCGGTTCTCCTGCGTTGCAACCTCTTTCATTTCAACTAACTTGTTGAGATTTGAGGGGTCCTGACGTCTCCTCCATTTTCAGGCGTTTCCTGCGCATTTCTCCCGCTGTCTGCGCTTTGGAGGGGAGTATGTTTCTTGCGACATTTTATTACTCACCTGTTTTTTTGCGGGATCCACATGTTCTGATTTTTGCAAAAATGGTATATCTAACTTATTGTCGCGTTGGGGAAAGCGTAGTGATTGTAATGGTTCTTATATCAATTAATAAAATTGCTTCCAAGCGGCACCAGACTAGAATAGACAATGCTTCTATTCCTCCTTTCGGCATTATTCATGGATGTATTAGAAATTTCAATGGCTTCAATTCCCTAATAATGAAGGACAAAGGACGGCGTTACTCAATCCCTTTTGGGATGCGCCACGCATTCTACTTCTACGGGATGTCGTGGAGGCGTGTATTTGGCCATACAATGACTTGCGGTGGCCAGCCGATGAACAAGTCAGCGCTCTATCCTTCCCAGACAAATCTTGTACTAATTCATCGACTCCGGAGGGATGGAAGGCTTGGTTGGCCCCGGCGGGAAATCCGAACCAGGAACCTGGTATCGGGTGCAGGCGGCATCCGGCGCCTCTTCCGACTGCGCTCTACGCGCCCTATCATATAGTTAATGAATGGACGGGTTTACGTAATGAACACCGATGGTGACCGCAGCATTCATCGAAGTAGCGTTGTTTACCAGAAATATTCTGAATACCAGAAAATTTCAAAAACTTCTACTTTAGCAAATTTGCGAATTTCTAGCTAACCCACACCGATAATCCTACATATAGTTCAGTGCAAACTCAGAAGAAATATGACACACGAATTGATCCTTTCGGTTCCGTTTCGTGCGCCACATCAGCCACCACGGGCGTTGACTAATAATGCTGTTAGAGAAGAACCTGTTCAAATCACCTCCAACACACCGAATCCAACCGCAATTAGTCGCGTTACAAGTGCTCTCACTCCCAAGTTTCTCATTCGAGGAACGACTAAGCAGTTCGTTCCTGATCGACTTTGTTTTTCCCGCCACGAATTCATAATTACAATTCATTCAACAGAACAAGTACGACTCCTCAGTTTCCTACACAGTTGTGTCTTGATTCTTGTTCCTTCCTTGTTCTTTTATTGCGTTCTTAACATAACTACCATAGTTTCCTTCTTTATGTAATGTTGGTTTTTTTCTTTTTGATGTCCCCATGAAGTAAATAAATAAATAAATAAATAATGATTGAGACACTCTATTCCAGAATTTCCTTAGATCAACAATTTAAGATGACGTTTATGAATTAAGTTTTACCATGAAACTCGTTATCACTTTTGTTATTATCCGTTATAACTACCGTACCAACTACAAAGGGGCCCCAAAAAATGTATACACTGTTTGAAAGGTAATAACTTTGCTCATAGTAAGGGTGATAAAGAAATTAAAAGCTCATATAAAAGCTTAAGAAAACAGAAATTTCTTATATATGAGCGGAATGGATTACGCTATGCACTCTTCCGAATTATTGCATTTTGCACGCGATTGATTGTTTTCGCTCCTACACTTAATATAATTTCTCCACAAAGTAGCCGTATCGATTGATTTGTGCTTCTCTTAAGGTTTAAAACTTAAAAACACACTAAGCCTTGCAAAAAATGCAGGTACTATTTGAAAGGTTCGGTACATGTCGCGTATGTGGGCAGCATTGGTAGGTGGGAGCGCACTAGCTAATGAGAATGATAACCAAATAGAGCACACACCGAACAAATGCCAGCCCATCAGTGTACCAACTGTACTACATACTCCCTGTGCCTATTCAAAGCGGTCTGATTGGTTTAGGCGTTCCCACCTACCAATGCTGCTCACCTACGCGACATATACCAAAGGTTCTAACATCGCTGCTAGTACTTTTGAAGACGTTTGAGACTCAAATGAAAGCAGAGGGTATCGAGATTTCTGTGACATGTAATTAGTCAAGACTGCGCCATGCCCCCGCCTGAAACTTTGCATTTCATATGGTTGATTGTGCATAGGCTGAATGCTTGTTACAATATTGTTATTACTTGGTCAGATCGACCTGTGCTGTGCTTCTTTGAACGTTTTTTGTCGCCCAGTAGCTGCAATTATGCCGATTAACCTCTCCATTCAGATTGAATGTTGCTTCATCAGACCACAGAATCCGTCTTGGAAAATGGGGCTCCTGCTCACGATTAAAATGTGCAATCAATAAACTCGCAGGTTTCGTGTCGTGTCTTTCACGCGATTTTCAAGTTCTAAACGTTAAAAGGAGCACAGCACAGGTTAGTCTGGCCAAGTAACAAGCATTCAGCCCATGCCCAATTGATCGAGCCTGAAATGCAAGGTTTCATGTGGTGGCATGGCGCAATCCTGACCGTTTGTACGGTGCAGCATTTGCGTTTTCCTGTGATTTCATATGAGTCTTAAACATCTTCAAAAGCTTCACCTTCAGCCACGCTAGAACCCTCCAAATAGCATCTCCGTTTTTTAGGATAAAGGATAAAGGATAAAGGACTGCGTTATTCATTCCCTTTTGGGATGCGCCACGCATTCTACTTCTACGGGATGTCGTAGAGGCGACTTGAATGCGCATTTGGCCATACAATGACTTGCGGTGGCCAGCTGATGAACAAGTCAGCGCTCTATCCTTCCCAGACAAGTCTGGTGTCAATTCACTGACCCCAGAGGGATGGAAGGTTTAGTTGGCCTGGCGGGAAATCCGAACCAGGAACCCTAGTATCGGGTGCAGACGACAGCCGGCGCCTCCTCCGACTGCGCTACACGCACTCATATGGATAACCGTGCAAAAGAAAAACAAACCAAATCTAAGCATAAGTAAAAGTCATTGTAAACAGGAAAAAACAAAATAGGCAACAAGAATCAACATGGTACGATTGAAAACTACTATGCTGCATCCTGAAGATAGAATTAGAATTGCAATGACTCATAATCTTGTTCTAGTTTATAAGGCCAGGAGCGTAGTCAAATTGTTCTGGGCTGCTTTCCTCCATATGTATGAAATGCCACATTATGTTTTTCACTTTTCAGGAGAGAATTTCTCGCCTGTACCGCTCCTAATCAGTTGTAGTCTGGCCGAAGGAACTGGTATGTAGTGTAGTTCGGAAGGGCAAGGTCTCCCTGGCGGCCACTCGCTCCGTCGCAACCCTGTTTTCTCTCCATCGGGGGGACAGCGGGGTTGTCCTATCTCTCTCGTCCAGCACCACACTCTAGTCGGTCCACGGTGTGAAATGTTAGCACCCGAACCATCTCAGCTTCCATCACCACTCCTAATCAATAGCCGTGAAACGTGTGGTCGATATCGATCGTATGCGCCCGTCTGGCCATCAAAGGTCATAGGCCGGCATGGCCCGTGCCTACATAGGTCACTGTGCCGACTGTGATCCATTAGCAGACGTCAACGACCCTCCTTGTTTCGAGAATGGATAGGTCTGGAGCAAACGCAAAGGATAGCGTAATGTAGTCGAAATTCCACCTCAATGAAGCACCTGCTGTACTTGTGCTTGTGTGCCTATGCCTACGTCTACCTCAGTTCTGTTCTTCCTTCTGGCTTAACTGCTTCTGAATCTGGCTATGTTCGTTGAAGATTTGCGACACGTAAAGCAGCTTTTCGCGAATGTGTCACTAAGCATCGTTTTTGACTTTTCCGTTCACACTATTGAGTCTAAGCGAAGTTATCTCCGGCCAGACGAATATCATCTCCTCGGTTTTGCTCGACACGTTTTCCCCATTGAAAAACAGTATCCCATTCTTCCTTTTCAACATCTACATTGTACTCTTTTGATGAGGATCCGCATATGATCGTTGCCATAAAAAAGAATCCTTAAAAAGTGAAAATGAAAAACAACGAGAAAAAAGTCAGAGAAAAGAAAGAGAAAACGAAGAAAATAATAAAAACTTGATGTCCGACAGCCTTTTAATGTAGCAAGAAATGACAGATCGCCCTTCTCGTTTTTCCCTCAAAGTTACCATTGACAATTATATTAGGTTGTCCGGAAAGCTCTCAGCGTTTTGAGTGTTTCACTTTGAGCTACCGTAACTTTCTCAAATCTTATTGGATTTAATCGAAATAAGCACCGTTCGAATCAGCTCGCTTTTGTCAACAAGCCACCAGTCGACATATTCCATCGGCGGAAAAATAAGGTGGTCGAGATTCGACAAAATCCACGAAAGCTGTTTTGGCTTGGTCCTAACATTACAAAATCCGCTGACTCGTCACATACCATATCTCTTTGCTTCTACTTTTTAACTGCTTTGGTTTTTCTATTTTATTGTGTTTATTTCTATTTTTAATGGCTCAATTTCGAGAAAGAACATCGCCGTACATCAGGAGTGATCAGTGATCTGGGGATCCGACCGTTTAATCGTCGAAAACGGAGCCATTTCCATGAGCTCGCAGTTCTATTGGCGTAGATGCGAAATCGATCTCCATCGAACTGTTGCGCAAGAAAGCCTGGAAAGGGGGCCATTCTTGGCAGTGAACCACATGTGCTCCTCTGCTGTTAAATAGGATATGGTAGCATTACGAGCGGGCCGAACTAGTCAGCTTATATTGTCCACGTGGCCGTTGAGAGAGCAGACATTTAGATCTATTTTTTGCAAAGAAGCTTCCAGTTGATTTCAATAAAAAAAATTGTGTGCCACTGACAGAAAACGAAGGGTGAGCACATAAACTGTACAACCGCAGAGTTGCAATTTAGGCATCATTTCTTCACTGATCACAGTTCAGGGACTTCATTCTTTGCATCAGTAGAATTAAACTTTTGTGAACACGCCTCACAAGAAAAGGGTATCTCTGAACGGGGAGAGAGAGCCACCCCTCAATTAGTATAAAAATGCGCTTATTTTTGCCAAATCGTTAAACCCAAGGAGTAGGAGGTCCTTGAAGTTACAATGGAATGGGCACCTCACGAGTTCTGGGGTCTCCTGTGCGCCTGCAAGGCCTCCATGGGCAAGCGGTGCGGAGCGCCGTGGATAGTGGCGTTGCTTCATGCAGGGAAGGTCGGGGGTTCTGTTCTTCTGCGCTGCTCGATTTTTTGCGCTGCTCGATTTCTGCATTTCAACTGATTGGTTGAGATTTGGGGAAGCTGACGTCTATACCATTTTCATACGTTTTCTGCGTTTTTTTTCAGCTGTATGCTGTGGAGAGTAGCTTTCTTGCGACTTGTTTATTACTAACCGGTTTTTTAACCAAAAGGTAAAGAGAAAGGTATTTAAGATGCTCTGCTCTCATTGCTATTCTATTATGCTCTCCTTCTTTGAGCTGTCTTTTTCCTACAGATGCCCTATAAATGTAATCTTATTTTGTACTCATGAGTCGGCTTCTCGAATCACTTCATGGACCCCTACTCCTTGGGATTAACGACTTAGCAAAAAAAGAAACGCAGAAAGTATTTTCGCAGAAAGTATTTTCTTTTTGTAAACTTCCATGATTTCTGGTGTTGTCTTTAGTTTTTTCTTCAGTTTTTGAACGTGTGTTTAATTAAAGCTCAAGCTTGTAAAAAAATTGTTGACAGCTCATTTGAAGCATCGATTATTCTACAACGTTTTGCAAATACCACCGTACCGGCCATATCTTCTGTTTTTTGGAGGAAAAAACGCAGAAGAAACATCTATAGAGTTGTTAGTCTCGTCACGAGAAAAGGAGAGTCGAACATGACAGAAGAAACGCATTTTCCGCCGCGTTTTGATAGTGCTCTTCAAACTGCCAAAAAATAAACTCGTCATTTCGGATGTTGATGCGATTAGCTGTACTCAAGATGTGGCTTTGGATTGTAATTGTCTCCCGCGAGGGAGGGGTCCCCCGCGTCGACCAGTATATGTAGAGGCCATCGAATCAACATTTCTCGCACTCACTGCGCGCTTCTCTCTTCATCGGATATATGATTCGATGCTGGTTCCAAGTATTGGATTTATTTTCAAGGCATACAACTTGAAGAACGCTATCAGAAAGCGGCGGAAAAGGCGTTTTCAGCGCTTTTCCCGTCCAAGGAGCAAAAGTTGTGTCTAAGCTAGATTGTCGGTGGTTCAGTTTATGTTCGCCGGTACATACACCAGTTGTTGGACACCGTTCTCACCTCAAACTTGGGTAATTAAACCATAACTGTATTTTCTACAAACACAATACACAAAAGATCATGTTGATAACACCCTACAAGAGAATAAAGAATAGAAAAAAGGAACACGAGAAGAGTGCCATGTGAATTTTCTCATACGACTTTTATAAAGAGTTTATAAGGAGTTTTTTGTTTGCATAGCGCGACAATCTGATAAAGCTCTAAGAGAAATTCTTTTACAATATTCCATGAAATCGTCCTATGATAAAATCGCGATACGACCGGTATAGTAATGAAGTCTTTTAAACCCACAGGAATTTCATTTAATTCAATAAGGTAAAGAAGTTATTAGAATAGCAAACCACCGAGTTCATAATTCCAGTACATTTTGGTTCATTCGCATGCTTGTCTGTTGCAGAAGCGGGACGTATCTTTCCATGTCTTCTTTTGAGCCACCTTTTTTTGGAGAAAGTGCCCGATTTAAAACGAAATTGGGAGTTGAAAGTGAAAATGGAAAATGTGAAGCACTGAAGTATGCAACAGTGATCTCTACGACAGTTTGTCACGATTTGTCTGTAGTCCGCCTTCATTTTTCTCCTCAAATGATCGAGACCTTTTTGTTACGAATAGGAGCAGTTTCAGAATGGCCTCCACGTCTAACGCTGGTGCGATATCAGGAGAACTCGACCTGGAGGCGCTCTCTGCGTACGAAGACGCTCTCGACGAAAGCGAGTCGGAGCTGAAACGACTGTGCGAGGTGGCTGCAGAACATCTCACCAAAGAACGGTATTATTAGCTCTCTCGATGTCGGGCAGCTTTTCTATTTCTTCTATGTACTATCAGTTTCGCCCAAGCAACTTAATCAAACGTTAGGAATATGCCACGCTGTGAACCTATGGGACTAATGGAGAATCCCGCTCTCGAGAGCTTTCCAACATTCCTTCGGCACATTTCCACGATTATGTTCAGTTCTTCCTTCACACATTCTGTACTAGTCTTGCCTTATACAAGTGCTGCTTAGTGCCTTATCTCCCGGAACACTGTGTAGCTGATTTTTTCCTAAAATGTGTGATCACTGCCTTTCGTTTCTGCCGTTCGCAACGTAGTGAGATGCTTCTGATATATTCTGAGAGGAGGAACTCTTTATCAATAACGATTTAATACCAAGTATGGATTCCTGTAGCGATGTGGATTTCTCCTCAAACTCACTTGACAGGTATGCTTATGTGAGTCATTCGGAAAGGCTTGCAGTTGCTCGAGTGCGAGATTAAAGCACCCTTTATCTGCCTTCTTCCTCTTTTCCTAAGCGTTTCCTGAATGTGCCGCACCACCCGATGTTTATAGCAAAGGTTAACTAACTAACTAAAGATTAATTTTCCAGAGCAAGTGGCGGCTCTTGAAATCTCTACTTAACAGATAAATTCTACGCTCTACGATTAGCTACACACACTGGATGAAGTAAATGTAAGGTGTAGATACGGAACTCTGTCGTTATAAATACTTAATTGGAAATTTTATTATTTGAGGATTCGATGTCATTTCTTTTGCCAGTATTCGTTGATTCTCCAATTCTATCACAAGTTACTACTTTATTTAAGCTAATAACAAAATAACAAAATCAGCAAGCAAACAAACATGACAACTCTACGATTGGCTATACCACAAGGAAGGAAGGCATGTTATATCAAAATAAATCTACTGGTTGAGAAGAGCATATGATTTAGATTTATGTATACCACCAACTAAATTCATTTGGTCAATATTGTTCACTGCGTATACACTGCAAACTCTTCATCCCTCTAAACATTGATTCCATCAAGGTCATTTCTATATAAAATTTCTGAGAAAGTAAAAGTATTATCCTTCTAATTCATACTCAGCCTATCTACAATTTGACTGTGTCCGAAAGAACCCACTCTCGATCAACATTCGTGGCAGGTCACACCAAAGCGTGAAGAAGTAGCCTTTCGAACTTAGGCGATGCACTTCTTTTTTCAGGGACCGCCTTCGTTGCTTCTATAACTATTAGGTTGGAAAAGGTCTCTTCACACTTCGAAAAGTTTTTTACCATTCTCCTTGTAAATGCACTAGCCAGTACTGATTGCTGATTTCGTAGTCCTATCACACTTGTCTACCGTTCGCACGCGGAGACAGGTCAAGACTCCTCTTGTACTTCGCTATCTATCCAGTCTTCCGGTCTCAATGCCAGATCTACCTCATGACTTTTGAGACTGCATCACATTCTCAATATATCTTTGGTGGTTCTTATATATTTATCTACATTATTAACTATATTTATTTACTAACATTTATTAATCTACAAAATTAATCACACAATTAATCTACCCTTGCATACCATTAATCGACTACAATGACAAGCGAAACGGGTGGTTAAGGAGTGGCTACAAAAACGGTGAGGAGGATGAAGATCAGGTGTTTTCTTTTTATAATACTTCCAGCATGCATTTTCCCGTATTTTCCCATTACCATGAATCATAACGTTACCATTCTTCTAACCGTGAGTCCACCAACAACCGACCGTAGACAGGCCCCTCTGCCGCACTGTCGGAGAGCCGAGAGATGGGCCACGAAGAATTGGCCGAGCCGCCCGAGGCTAGCGTGACCCTGTGCGAGCCCGCCCCCCTCTGCTCGAGGTGTGCGACTTATATACTTGGCGGAGGCGGGGCTATCTGAGAGTGACCAATCACCGTGGATCTGGTATCCACGACACTCCCGAGGCCAGGTGGAACTATGTTCTCTTCTTCTCGCTCTGCTGCGTGTAAAAGCTGCAGAGCCAAGGGTCGTGAGTTGTCACGACACTCCCGCCAGACATGAAGAAAATGGGGGCGTAGTCGTTGCTGTGTGTTTCCTCCTCACGAGTGCTGTTTCCACATTGAAGACGTTCCGTTGCACATTTACCTCTTTTCCAAACCCTGCCAAGGAGTTATTCCAATACACCAGCGTTTTTTCATTTTTCCGAAGTCTATGGAGGACAAGTAAGAAGCAAAGCGGACAAATAACCTACACAACTCTTCTTATGCTACATATAGAATGATGAATAATACTCCAACGCAAGCGCGAAGTGGAATTATACACTAATGACATTAATACTGATACCGCCTACAGACTAATGACCAAGAAGATATGCGTACTGGAGAGGACGAGAAGGGAATCAGATTGGAAGAAAATAGTTGTAAAGTCTGGAAGTTTGGACGTTTATTCGAGAAGTGGGAGTAGTATACACAGTCATGGGTGGTACATGTTATGAGGCACGAGTTCGCTGATCCTTATCGAAGCGACGATGGAGTTGTGTCGCGGACGGTGGCGAAGGCGTCAGACGAATACGAACGCTGATTTGTGGCGCCTTGAATGAAAAGACGCGTTGTGCGTTGTCGTTGTTCGGAACGTTGCGTTTGGCGTTGTCGTGAAAAAGGGTTACATAAAAAAGGGTTACAAGAAGGGTTACATCGGCGAAGTCGACGACATCTTTGGAGGGTTGATTCGTTTCCATATATTTATATACTTTTTTTTATTTGCCCTATTTACTTTTATTTATTTATTATTTGTTTACCCTTTTTGTATTTACCCTTCTATTTTTATTTATTTATTTGTTTTTGTATTTTTACTAATCATTCATTTAATATTTGTTTTCTGTACGAACAAAAATTGTACTGAACTTTATTGCTCTTCCTCCAACTACTATTAAAATGTCTACCAATTTTCAAGCAATTAAAAGATTTACCAAGAGTATTACCAACTAAATCGATTATCAAGCAAGTAACACACTCTTTACAAAAGAGCACTATCAAGAGAGAGCAGGACTTCTTTTTTGAAAATCTTGTATTCTTCTTTTCCCAATTTTGTTTTCACCTACATTGTAAATTGGTAATGGCAGAACGCCGTGTGGTGGCGATCGAAATCAGCCCTGCCGTTCCTCTTACAATAGTAGCAGACTGACTTAGATCTACATGCCGTTGCCAAGTGATCCTTATCAAACAAACAGCGAATGCATTTTTTGCGTTGTTCTGCTCTAGCGCTGCGAGAACTTAAGGTCGTGTAATTTGGGCAGGCTGAAGCGTAGTGATCGCCATCGCAGAAGATTCAGAGTTTCTTCGGGTGTGCTCGACTTGTCGACGGTTGATCAGAGTTTGCTCCTTCCATTACCATCTGCTCGATTTTTGCCACTCTTTCCAAAATAGCGTCCAGTGTGATTGGAAAAAACTCCTTAATTTTGCAATACTAGTGTTGTTGTTTTTTAATCATCCCTTGTTGAATTAATTTTTATATTATATATGTGGCTCTACTACTCACCGCGCCTGTTATGAGTGGTTCGGAAAGTTTTCAAAGGAAGATTATTCACTCGAGGACAAAGCAAGGTCAGAAAGGCCAACTGAATCGGACGAAACTGAACTACTCCATCTCCTTCGTACCGATAGGAGGTAGACGACACGTCAACAAGCATAGAAGCTCGAAGTGTCTCATAGGATAGTGGGAATCTGTCTGAAGGGTCTTGGTTTTGCATGGAAATTTGGAGCTTGGATTCCACATGCCCTGTCAAACACTCAGTGCAAAACCACATGTTGCAAGACTCACAAGAGAAACAATAAAGAAGCTGGGCTGGGAGGTAATGCCACATCCACCGTGTAGCCCTGACCTACCGACTACCATCTCTTCCGTGCTCTCAAGCAAGAAATTGGAGAGAAATATTTTGAAACGAAAGAAGACGGAACGGTTGAGTCAAAAATTGGATTCAGCAATGGTATGACTCCAAAACTGCAGTCCTTTAAGCAAAGGGAATTAGAAAACTATCCAGTCTTTGGAGAAGTGTAGTGGAACAAAATGGAGTTTATCTCAATTGATTCCACACTGTAGTCGTGAAGTAATAAATCTTTGAAAAAATAATGTCCTTTTCCAACCTAATATTACATACTGGTCGACCATAACACCACAGCAATTTGTAGAGTGACGAACGTTTTCAGAATGCTCTTTCTTATCGCTTTGGCATCTAATTTGCCCTCCGGTATACCATATGACTGAAAAGAAAGTCTTCGTGTATCGAAAAGTAACTATGTGGCACAACTGGAAAACTTTCGTTAGGCGTGCTGAATAACAGAGGAGAATGGGCTTTTCTCAGACTAAGCAGAATCTTGAAACCAAATGTGGAAACACTAGAACACAATCTACATAACACAGTGTATAAAACTGGTGTCGTAACGCAATATAATATAGCTAGCATGATCTACGCGGTTCTAGAAGTTCACCTGAAACCATTCTACTAGTCGATGCTGCTGTGTGGAGGTGGAACGACATGACACTCTAGCCGTACCTGCAATCCTCGAACACTAATCAAGAATTGTAGCCATTAAAACATATAAAAGAACCCCTTTTCTTCGGCCTATGTCATACCTTCGCTCACCCCGAGCGAAGGCGACGAACAGAGCGATGAGCAAAGTCTCTTCACTAGCAGAAGCTAGCGAATAGGGGCGCAGTTAATAGCGTTGTGTGCAGCTGCGTCGTAGCATAGTTACCGATTCTGCCCGACGCTCTGCTCAGCTCAGCGACGCGGTCGCATCGGTAGCGATGCCGTATTGCTCGAAAGTATGACACCCCGCTAGCGAGGCTTCGCTAGCGGTGGTTCGGACAACTGCTACAGGCGTCTGCCCCTCCACAACGTCTGATACCGTCCCTTCCCCAATTACGTTAGTTGTCCATCGCCTTCGCTAGCGAAGAGCGATGGTATGACATAGGCCTTCGAGATGTGACTCCAGTCTGCATCTGAATCTGGCTGGAGTTGATGATGAGACTAGATCGTTTGGCAATTCGTTCCACGTTTTCGCTGCATGCACTAGAAAGAAACCAAAGAACTGATGCTGTGTGGAGGTGGATCGATATGATATCCTAGCCGTACCTGCAACCCGTATCTGTAATTCTTTTGGCGAAATCTCATCTACAATTATCATTCCAAGGAAAACATTTAGTACCACTTCATTAGAAACCTGCCTCAAGGATATGTGTTCATATGTATTCAGTATTAGGAACCGCATAAAAGATTTTTCTGAGGAATATCGTGAATCAGAACATATTTTAAAGTGCAGAATGGCGGCTAAAATGTTTATCAATGTATCACAAGAATAGATCATGCCATGCACTCTCCCACTGTTTATGTCGTTCGTAGCCTAAAAGCTGCCTACTTTTATTATAGTTGCGGAGAGTTGGGTAAATATGCAATTGCTTCTGTTGCGCTCTTCATTAATTCCCAGCTCCACGCAAACAGAGTTTTGCTTTTTATCAAATAAAAATCGCGACACAAAGGACTGTGCGTTGACGCTATTTAGTCGTTTAAAATACCGATTTTCCTTTACTTTTACATGTTACTGTGTGATCACTAAACTTTTCACGTAGGTGAGCGTGCTTTGCCCATTAGGATCTATCCTAGTCCGGAAGGGGGCCACATAACTAAAAAGTATGTAAAAAATCGACTTGGGACTTACCGAGCGACTCCTGCAGAGCACGATAGAACCCAAAAGAAAGAAAAAACGGACTGATAAATAAAAAATAAAATCGCCGCGGTTTGACAACCGTATCGGCGGGCAAAGGGCGGCGCAATGGAGTCGTGCCGCGTGCTGAGACATGCTTGACATGTTAGAACCAGGATATAACATGGTGAGGAGGGCGCATAAAGCCACCTAGCGCGTGCTGACCGCCGCCTGACATGTTATAACCAGGATCTAACATGGTGATGAGGGCACATAACTTCACCCACTTACAACCGCGGCGAAAACATTTATTTTTTTTATTTTTTTTTTGCTCGTGAATTTTTCTGGTTTAGGTTCTATCGTGCTCTGTAGTAGTCGCTCGGTAAGTCCCAAGTCGATTTTTACATACACTTTAGTTATGTGGCTCCCCGGACTAGGATAGATCCCACTCACTAAACTTTTCACGTAGATGAGCATGCTTTGCCCATTACATGAGAAATCTGACGGTGAGAACACTTCCATTTCTGAAGCTGTTCAAGCCCTTCATAATAGAAGGTTGTTTAGTCCTCGTCCACAAGCCATCCTTCTCCCGCCGGTATTACGCTCTCCAGCAAGCACGAGCACAAAACACAAACGATCGAGCAGCAGCGAACACTCCAGCATTGAGAAATTAGCCGAAGGTGATTTTACGGCTTTCCCAATAATGTGAAAACACCTGCGTATTCCTGGTCGTAGCGTGACTTATTGTTAGAGAAAAGGATAGAGAATTCCTCATCTCTATCAGGAGCTATCTACCGACTTTAGATTAGAAACTAGGGGCCGGATTCATCAAGGACTTACAGCTATTTAACGGAGAAAATTACAGCGGAGAACTCAGATAACGCGGCTTATCGCTTACCATATCGCTTGATAAGCAGCGCTATCAGAGATTTTGGCTGTAATTTTTTCTGTTAAATTGCTGTAAGTCGTTGATGAATCCGGCCCTAGGTGCAACCAGCAGTTCCGATGTAGTTAGTAGTCTTTCCGGTACATGTCGCGTAGGTGAGCAGCATTGGTAGGTGAGAGCGCGCCGATCAATAGTAACCAAACAGAGCTCAGGCCGAACACACGCCAGCCCATCAGGGTAATAACTGTACATCCCCCCTCTGAATGGCATGCCTATTCCATGCGGACTGATTGGTTTAGGCGCTCCCACCTATCAATGCTGCTCACCTACGCGACATATACCGTCTTTCCTTTCTGAACTACTCAATGGCCAGGAAATAGCATGTGCACTTTTCTACAGCATCTACCTTTCAACTACAATTGAGCTCTGTTTAGGTCAAGCAGGTATCCGTAGTCGTCGCCCTGCTTCCGGGCGACCAGACAGGCCACGTCGTGGCGGGCAGAACAGCCAGAAGAGCGGAAGCGACCATTCGGAATCACCTGAGGACTGGCGAATGATCAACTACACCGTTAGTGCTACAATTCTTGGTGAAGCGAATCGCCGTCGAGACACTTCGTTTCAGTTCCAGGAGGTGCAGCACTACCCGGTGTTGATCCAGATCAACCAACAGATGCAGATGTTGAGTCGCCAGCTCTACGAGATCGAGTCGACGAACGCCCTTCAGTTGAAGATCATTGCTCAGCTGTTGGCAAAGTTAATCAAGGTTTGACTGAAAATTCTCAAGGGCATACCTCTATGTAGCTGAGATGCGTGCACACTCCAGACCTTATTTTCTGTTCCTCCTTCGGATTTCTCAGTTTAGGCCCGACAACGTCCTCTGTATACTCTGACACGGATCATGCGGTTTATGCCAGTTTTGTTCTTCATCATCGTTTGGCCGTTCATGGCTCGACTTCTCTATAGGTTTATTGCTAGGTAAGAGATCCGTTTGTTCATTTCAACGCTCCTGGACATGCAGGAATGAACTGGAAGAGACAGACAGACTTAGAAAAAATGATGAATTAGCGAACGCATCCACAACAGTATGCAATTTAAGGGGCGGGAACGACATTCTTTGGTAAATCAATTCACACAATTACACCAAACTCAAGTGTGTTGGACAGGCAAAGTTCGAGCTATGCGACTAATGGTTGCAGGAAAACAACTAACGATAAGATGGCATCTGGAGATGTGGTTGTCTTTAAAATACAAAACAAATAAAAATAGAGGTTCGAAGAAGTAAAGAAATGTCAAATGTTTAAAGTCAAACTCTCTAGTGAGCGCGTAGCTGAATGAATTTTAAGTAAATGCAGGGTGTCTCAAAAAAATGTTTACGCTGTTTGAAAGATGATAACTTTGATCATAGTAAAAGTACTGAAGAAGTTAAGAGCTCGTAGGGAAGCTTAAGAAAATGGAAATTTTCTGACATATGAGAGGCATGGATTGCGCCATGCACTCGACTGAAATTTTCCATTTCACACTCGATTGATTGTGTTTCGCTTGAATACATGTTATAATTCCTTCACAAAGTGGCCGTTTTGAATGATTTGTGCTTATTTTAGAGTTCAAAACTTAACTACACATTATAGCTTGCGAAAAATGGAGAGCATTCTAAAAAAAATTGCAGCTACTGTTTGAAGGGTTCTGGTAGCGATGTCCGTTCCTCCACGTGGTGCCACTGGAAACTGCCCGCTCTGCGAGCTAAGCCAAACACGGACATTCGATTGCAGGCGACAGGCCCTGGTGACAGGCCGGCCTACGAACAACCCAATGTCACATCACATGGTGTATGACAGTTCAATTTTCTCGAGATAGTGCTACGGCGTCAGCGGGACCCGACGCGCACTCGCAAAGCCCGGCGGGTGTGAGAAGTATGGGAGGTCCCTGATGCGAGGACGGCATCGGGGGGCAACTGAGCTAGTCCGAAAGTCCCGTAACGTAAGCAGGACCCGCGTGGCAACGCTGAATGTGGGTACGTTGACGGGCCGCTTGTGCGAGTTGGTTGAAGCACTGGAGCGTAGAAGAGTTGATCTCTGTGCGGTGCAGGAGACGAAGTGGTCCTGCCGCAAGTCAAGGGACATAGGACGTGGCTTCAAGGCCGTTCTATGTGGAAGTCCCAGGACCACCAGTGGAGTTGGAGTCATGGTCTCCGAACGATTTCGTGACTCGATTGTAAGCGTTGAAAGCGATGACGATCGGTTGATGAAGGTCGTTGTCGCCGCTAAGGAGCGACTCTATCACTTCTTCTCTGCGTATGCTCCACAGACTGGCTGCTCCGATCAAGCCAAGGATGAGTTTTGGAACCTGCTTGGTTAGAAGACAGCAGAGGTACCGTCGAAAGATGTCATCATAGTCGCTGGTGACCTTAATGGGCACGTAGGTGCTGCGAAAGACGGGTACAGCTGTCATGGTGGTTTCGGATACGGGTCTCGTAACCCCGATGGTGAGCGTATTCTTGAGTATGCGGAATCGCATAGCCTTAACATTGTGAACACCGTCTTCCGAAAACGCGACTCCCACCTCATCTCATATTATAGTGGGAGCTCCAAATCTCAGATAGACTTTGTGCTTGTGAAGGATCGTGACCGGAGTCTTGTCACAACCGAGAAAGTCGTGCCGTATGACACGATCGCCCCACAGCAGCGACCGCTGATCTGCACTTTGAAGATCGCCCCTCCGAGGCTGAAGCTGGTCGAGCGATGCGGTGCAGGAAGAATCAAGTGGTGGCGAATGAGAGAGAAGGAAGCAGCTGTGATTTCTCGCGTGCGGTTACCGACGGTCACAACTGTCGACGAAACTTGGAAGAAGGCGACCGACGCGATTCGTCAAGCTGCACAGTCAGAACTCGGCATTACGAAGCCTGGGCGACGGAAGGTCGACAACCAGGCCTGGCTGTGGACAGATGACGTAAAAGCAAAAGTGCGAGAGAAGAAGTCGCTTTATCACGTGTTTCTCGGCGAAAAGACAGCCGATAACTGGCGGAAGTACCAAGAAGCGAAGAAAGCTGCAAAGAAGGCCGTGGCTGTTGCAAAAGCCACTCATTATGGAGATGTCAACGAGAACCTCGAGTCACGCGATGGTGAGCGGTATCTGTACCAACTAGCAAAGAATCGCCAACGGCAGACCGAGGATATTGAGAAGTTCTTCGGCATCAATGATGAGAACGGCCATCTTCTTACAGACCGCAAGAAGGCATTGAAGCGATGGCGCGACTACTTTGAGGAAATCTCTACAGTGGAATTTCCTCATCCAGACATCCCTTCAACGGCTCCAACCCACGGCCCCGTTCAGAAGATCACCGTGGAGAAGATTGAAGCGGCTTTGAAAAAGATGAGGCCAGGCAAGGCAACTGGGCCCGACGACGTGGCGGCTGATTTATGGAAATCCAAGTGCTGGTACCTTGCTGAGTGGTTGGCGAAGTTCTTTAATCAGGTTGTGGCGGAGAAGAAGGTGCCTGAGTGCTGGCGCCAAAGTACGACGATTCCGATTTGGAAGAAGAAGGGCAGTCCTGCTGACTGCTCCAATTACCGTCCGATTCGCTTGCTTTCGCACAGCATGAAGATCTTTGAGCGAGTTGTCGATGGACGAATTCGTGACATCGTCCAGCTTTCCAGCAATCAGTGCGGCTTCGTGGCTGGCTGTGGCACCATTGATGCCATACACGCTGCCCGCCTCCTGATAGAGAAGCATCGCGAGAAACAGAGGCCAGTGCATATCGCCTTTCTCGACTTGGAGAAGGCCTTCGACTGCGTACCGCGTGAGGTTATATGGTACGCCTTGCGACAACACAACGTACTGAGGAACTTATAGAGTGGGTGCGGATGCTCTACTCTTGCCCAAAGAGTCGAGTTCAAGCTGCAGCTGGAACCTCGATGGAGTGCCCCATCTCTGTTGGGGTACACCAGGGGTCTGCGCTTTCCCCACTCCTCTTTGTTGTCGTCATGGATGCCATCACACGAGATCTTCAGAAGCCCGTCCCCTGGACGTTGCTTTATGCTGATGACGTGATGCTCGCTAGCGAAGATAAAGGTGAACTCGAGCGAGAGGTGCAAGCTTGGTGTGATCGCTTAAAGCGGTTTGGACTCAAACTGAACGTGAAGAAGACCGAATACCTAACGTCAGACGTTACTGAGTCCAGCTCCATCAAGGTTAGCGGCATCGAGCTTCCACGCACTGCGGTCTTTAAGTATCTGGGATCAGCAGTCGCGTCTGACGGCAAACTGGTGGTCGAAGTGAATTCACGCGTGAGTGCAGCTTGGTTCAAGTGGCGCTCGTTGACTGGCGTGCTCTGCGACAAGAAGATACCAGAGCGCTTTAAGTCGAAGATCTACAGAGCAGTCATCCGGCCGGTAGCGATGTACGGCGCTGAGTGTTGGCCAGCGACCAAGGAAGTTGAAGCGCGCCTCAGCGTAATGGAAACGAAGATGCTGCGCTGGATGGCTGGAGTCACGCGCCTGGACCGTATCCGAAACGATGCTATTCGGCAGAAGTCCGGTGTCGCGCCGATAGCTGACAAGATGCGCGAAGCTCGCTTGCGATGGTACGGCCACGTTCTGCGTGGAAAGGAAGACAGCGTCCGCAAGATAGGCCTTAACTTCGAGGTAATAGGAAAGCGGCCTAGAGGGCGCCCGAAGCAGCGCTGGGCTGATACGTTACATATGGACTTGAAAGTAGCTGGTGTCCACCCTGATCTAGCGCTGGATCGGGAAAGGTGGCGTCATGACAACAGGATAGCGGACCCCGCCACGGAGCGGGACAAACGCTGAAGAAGAAGAAGAAGTTTGAAGGGTTCTAACATTGCTGCTGGTCAGGTTTTGAGGACGTTTGATACTCATATGCAAGCGCGGAGTAAAGTGAATTCTGCGGCATGCAAACAATCAAGATTGCGCCATGCACACGCCTGAAACCCTGCATTTCACACCAGATTGATTGTGCATGGGCTGAATGCTTGTTGCTACTTCATCACATTAACCTGTGATGTGCTTCTTTTTACGTCTTCCGTCGTCCAGTAGCTGCAGTTATGCCAACTAACCTCTCAATTCAGCTTAAATGTTGCTTCATTCGTCCACAGAATGCGTCTTGTAAAATGCGGCTCCTGCTCACATTTAAATGGTGCAATCAATAAACTCGCATGCAGCGTGTCTTTCACGAGGTTTTCAAGTTCAAAACGTTCAAAACGTTCAAAGAAGCACAGCACAGGTTAATGTAACCAAGTAGCAACAAGATTGTAACAAGCATTCAGCCCATGCACAACCAATCGAGTCTGGAATACAGGGTATCGGGCAGGAGCATGGCGCAATCTTGACTATTCCACAGTAATCCCGTCGCCTGCGCTTTCATGTGAGTCCCAAATATCTTCAAATGCTTTACTAGCAGCAATGTTACAGCCCTTTACATAGTGCCTTTATTTTTTAGAATACTCTCCATTTTTCACAAGCTATAATGTGTAATTAAGTTTTGAACTCTAAAATAAGCACAAATCAATTGAAACGGCCACTTTGTGAAGAAATTATAACAAGTATTCAGGCGCAACACAGTCAATCTAGTATAAAATGTAAAATTTCAGACGAGTGCATGGCGCTTTCCATGCCTCTCACAGAAGATTTGTATATTTTGAGCTTTCATATGAGCCCTTAACTTCTTTAGTACCTTCACTATGAACAAAGTTATCACCTTTCAAACAGTGTATACATTTTTTGAGACACCGTGTATGACGGGGAGAGTTCAGATTGAGTAAGGGAAGGAACTCCGGTTTTTGTCACTGTTGCGTTAGATGAACCAAGTAATGGAGTTCCTTGTACGCGCATAAGGGCCCTAGTCCTACTAAGTACCAAATATCATTACTAAGTTTTATTTATTTATTTATTTATGCGTCGAAAAAGACGCGCTTTACAACTAGAATAAAAAAGCTGAAACAAACCATGCCTAGATAAAAAATAAATAAAACAAACACAACACAACAACGGAACGAATCTAGTGGAGAAGAAGGAGATTCTTTGGCTCTTCAGATCATAAAACTACAACTCCAGTGGGTTTGGAAGGTAATGTTAGCAAGTAGGCGCTTGGTACATGACCTGAGTCTCTTAGGTGAAAAAAAGCACGAGAATCGTAGGACTCACTAAATTCACGACGACTAGAACGAAACTTCTACCAATGCAGCTTGCAAAAGGTGACATTGTAAGTAGGAGGCAACGAGCCAATATAGGCAAAGGAACCAGCCTGTCCGCATCAGCCAGCTATGATGCCCTAAGGTAGATACCAGAACTTCGGCACATGGGTACGCTGGCCGCCCCATGGAACTGGTATCTAGGACAGGCCAGTCCAGTTAGCTGCAGAGATTGGAGGGAGCAAGCTACATGGTAGAAGCAATAAAGAAAGGGCATATGAAAGTTTCTAAACAATTCAGTCGAACCCCACTTCCCAAAATAAAATAACAACATGAACGCCACCAAAAAAAAATGCCGCTTAATAAGAAATAGAAGGAAACCTACATATAGAGAAAACAAATGTATCAACAAAAGAGGCTAAATGTAGTGAAAAAGGGGGAACGAAGCGCTACGCTGGTGACATCTATCTGTAGGTACCCTAAATGCAAAACTATAAAAAATGCGAAGCAAGAAAGAGAAAAGAAAAACACTATCCTGACAAGAAGGGTATACGTGGGATCTGACAGTGGTGCTGAGAATGCTACATAATCTCGGTAGGCGTATATTAAACACAGCTGTTCGGAATTCCTAAAACCTGCAAAACATCGATTCTATCTAGCTTTTTCTTGAAAATGCAACTGCTTTCAGATTGCATAACCTCGGCAGGTAAGTGTCTAATCCACCGAGCCCCACTATAAAAAATGAAGTTGAACAACTGGGCGTAGTTCTTTTTTTAAATCATGGGATAGTGAGGTTAAATCCTCCAGATCGTGGTCCACAAGGTCTGAATATCCAGTACTTGCTAGCACGCAGTTTGAGCTCGCCACGAAGTACTTTGAAGCAGAAGTTTTGTTCAGTGAGGGATCGTCGACTTAATACTGCTTTAGTCTGCAAGATTCGGAGCTCTTAATCATTTTGCGTCAATTTCAGGCGACGACATGGTCTCGCTCTGACGTTCCTTCGATATCTCTGAATTGATATGAACGCTGATTCGTGCGGTCTTGGTGATAAAACGGAGTAATAAATGTCGACGCTTTGCCTGCTGTGTAATCTCGATGGCGCTTCCAATTCTGGAAGTTTACTATGCCAACAGAGGTTATCGACATACGGAGATAAGTGCAGCAGCAGCTGCTCAAAGCGCACATCTTGTCGTCGTGTGCCAGAAGACATCCTTTCTATGCGTTCGAAACGATAGAATTCGATTCCTGTGGCAGGTGTGCAGGGTCAAAACCCTTCCGGAATTCAGCAATCAAACTTTTTTTTTCGAAAGTGATGTCCTTACAATGTCCGTACACAGAATGAAACTGTAGAATTGGCATTCCAAACATTCGGATAGGCCTCACATGCAGCTACACCATCAAGTAAGAATTTTTGCGCTTTTGGTATTTTGTACGTACTGAGGAAAAAATCCTTGTGAAATTTCGCGAAAATTTTGCTGGCTTTAAAGAATGCCATTTTCTATGTAAGGCGAACATTACTGCTTAATAAGAACAAATTCAGATCAGAAGATTTTATTGAGTAAGAACTTTCACAACTGAGCACATTCGTCGTAAACTTACATATGTAGTTATCACCTCCCGGCGCTCTCATTCGGAGAGAGAAGTCGAGATTAGTAGGATGAAGTGTTTACAATTCATACAATACGATAACTGTACAGTAGAAAACGCCAATACCGTCCAATACTTTGTCAACAATTTGATGACAGTGACAACTTCGCTAATTACAAGAGGCTTAATGTGAATTCACCGCAGGTTGAATGTTCACCTTGGTCTATTCATTGATGTAAAATGACCTCATCTCTTCGTCATATAACCGATCCCACACCAACTGGTTTTCCAGCTCATTTCACTGTGATTCGGAATTGTCTGAGATCTGGGGTCGGATTCATCAACGACTTACATAACTTTAACGGAGAATTCAAGCGGAAAACTCAGATAACGCGGCTTATCGTCCATCATATCGCTTGCTAAGCCGCGCTATCAAAAAATTTAGGCTGTAATTTTCTCTGTTCAATTGCTGTAAGTCGTTGATGAATCCGGCTCCTGGACTAAAACATTCTGCTGCGGTGACTGACCTTCAACCTGACAACCTGAAGACATATTTGTTCCGCAACAGCCTACGCCGCCATATTTGCTGGACTTTAAAATGTAAGATGTGTTCAGATCGAGAGGAGGATGAGTGCACCGCGTAAGGTGTAGGCTACCTGGGGCCGGATTCATCAAAGTTACTGCAGTAACTTTAACGGAGAATTGCAAGCAAAGAGCTCAGATAACGCGTCACATCAAGCGATATGGTGAGCGATAAGCCGCGTGTTTGAGCTCTTCACTTACAATTCTCCGTTAAAGTTACTGCAGTAACTTTGATGAATCCGGCCCCTGGTCTTCTGCTAGGCTCGCGGACTGGAATACATCAGGGAAACCAGGCGACTCCCACAAGTGAGGATAATGAAGCACCTTGATGGAAAGGCGAATATTGGGGCATCCACCGCTCTAGACTTTCGTTGGTATGAAAGGAAGGATTTTGGCGTTGAAGACTCTATGGGTTTCAAACCAGGGTATGGGTTAAATTCCACCTGCTAAACTCCTAAGCGACTTTTCTACCAAACAAATTCCACGTATTTCCGTTAAATCGTTAAATTTCGCATAAAAGTGCAAATTGATGCGCAATATTGCTCCAAGCCAAAAAAAAAAATCCGAAGTACTACCTTAAATGCCATTTTCGCAACAAATACTGGATACTTTTCAAGTCTTCTTTTTCTTCTTCTTCAGCGTCTGTCCCGCTTCGTAGCGGGGTCCGCTTTTCTGGTATCATGACGCCACTTTTCAAACAAAGCCATTGAAAATTTTAAACCTACGACAACCTTTGAAGTCAAACCGAATAGCTTACAAATTAAACTAAGTCCCCTTTAAAAGCTCAAGGCAAATTTTTGGTTTGAATGAGTAACTATGAATTCCTTGAAAGTTTATTTTAACATGCCCAAAAGTGAACAGCGTTTGAACAGTCATAAACTTTTTCCTTTAGATACAAAAATGGTGTTACCTTATTTTAAAGTACAGAAACAGGCAAATTTTCAGTGTGCTTTAGGACGAAATTGCGCTATGAAAATCGCGCCATACTACTCGTCTACGATTTTCGTTGTTTTTTTTTGCTAGCAATAACCGCTTCTTAGGCTTAGACACTATCCAACGGTAAAACAGAAGAAATTGTTGAAACTGACATGTTTTTAATTCACAGACTCTAGTAAGCAGCATACATACGTCCTTCTTCACTTCTTCACTGACCTTCTTAGAGAGTTTCCAGTTAATCCTGGAAGACAAAGGTCATGTACTTAGATGGCTAAAGACGTAGACTTTAAACATATCGTTACTGCTACCCATTTCATTGAACCTAAAACTGAATAAAATGCGCATCAGTTGGGTACTACATAAACTCGCCTCGCCAATGATGGGGTCCATCTTTGTAAACGAATCGTGCGAAAGTACTTCTTCATTAGTTTGCTGTTTTACACTGAGAAATAACACTATAGGATGGGTACAACCGTTCTGATTAGTGCCTTCCTATCTGTGAGCCTCTAGAGATCTCTTGAATCCTGTTTTGCGCAACTGAGAGTCAGCCGAAGTGGTTTGGAGAATCGCAGCCCGACTGATTTGTTGATACTTTTCTAAATCAACTCAGACCACTACCAAGTAATTCCCTAAGACATATAGAGAGAGTGTGTATGTTCAAAGGTGTTACGTTTGGAGTCTATGAATGGCAGTGATTCAATTCTTTTTGCATGACGACCTTTCTGCACCCTTAATGGATCATCACGTAGAAGTTGAATGAACGCCAGATCCAAGATCATCGAATGCTGTATATTCAACAAAACTTTCACTAACCGAGTGTCTTCTTATCGAACATCTAAATGCTTTCTTTGGAGAAATAGTGCTTTGAAACAGCACGATGTCAAATTCGCCTCTGGTGATTTTAATCGCCATAAATCATCCAATTTGTAAGAAAATGCGACCTCTTAATATGCATCATACCGATAGTGGTGTGGCGCATACGATAGTTTTTAGTTTGAGTGAAAAGGTTCTTTCCGAGCCGAGTTATGACGTTTTGAATATGAGCCTTGAAGACTGACAGAACTTGTTTGCACCTAATATTATATTAGGTTGGTGCATAAGTTCTCGGACATTTGGGGCGTGAAATATTCATTATCACAACATGCGAACAACAATATCAAATCATCATTTGAAGTAACCACCCTTTACATCAATTGTCTTTCGCCAACGTGCTGGTAAGTCATGGATGCCTTTTCTCCAAAACGTGGCCGGTTGTGATTCGAAAAATGTGAGCAGTGCCTCCTTGACATCCTCTCGGTTCCTAAATTGCTGGCCGTCCAGGAACAGTTGTCAAATGTCAAATGTTAAATGTCAGGAACAGTTTTGTAGCGCTTTCCTTTCTCTATCGATCGATCATTTACGCGTTGATACATGTGAGAAACTTGGCGGGAAAATGCGCTTTCAATTCAGGAGGGATCAAATGTCCGAGAACTTATGCACCAACCTAATAGATTGCGCAGCCATTTTATCAGTGGATCATGATTTCCACGCATTTCTTAGGACCGCTAAAAAATTCGTTGAAATTCTGAGAAATTCCGTTATGTCATTAAGACCGATTTTAACGGAAAATACTGTCAAGATGTTCAATTCGTTGAATCGTTTCACCGTTAAATGTGGACCTCTGATTCAAACATCGGTGCGCCAAGCCCTTGAACATTCTGGACCGACTATCCCAAGCTTGACCGGGAGGGTTGAGTGTGTTTGGATATAACGCTCGAGCTCAAGGCTATGAGGAAGGTAATCTAGAAGAAAACTTAGCCAATGAAGCCGTAGAACTATTATAACTCGTGACAGGCTTAACAAGACAATGAGAAGACCCGAAGTGAATTGCTTTCCTGAAAGGCGAAAGGCTGTGGACCTGCTCGGTCTAGGAAGGCAAGGCCAGGCCCGAGGTTTGGCAGATGTAATAGTAATAGTAATAGTTTATTACGACCATTTAAGATGGACGTGAAATACAGCTGCTGTTTCTTGGAGCTAACGATAAGCTCTTGAACCTGGATCCTTTGCTACAGAACTTTCCAGTGTTGGATCAGATTCTTGGAGGAGCTACTCTAGTTGATCAGGCCGTTTTAGGTTCTCCAGGAGAGGGCCATCCTGTTAAAGCGGTAGTCCATAAATCCTATAAGAACCTCATAAGGGCTTATCAAGGAAACAGGAGCCGATGAAGTGAGCTTAGCGGAACTGAAAAGGAAATCGAATCCTAGCTGCATAGCTGCGCAGCAGAAAGGGAACTTCAAAGGACTCGGCTTGAGCAATAAACGGGAAAGATATCATATTGTCTCCAAAACCTTGCAAAACCATTTTGGTGAAGAGAAAAAGTGGTCCAATTAACAGAGTTACTATGGATGAGATGTCAATATGAAATCTTTCAGGTAGATAGATAGCGACAAAAATCAAAGCGGTGTCAAACTGCAATTGTTTAATTAAAAAAGGAAAGATACAGTGACAAGCAATTGGAACAAAAACAGACAGAAAAGTCATCAGTGGTGTAATGGCGTAGAACATTCCCGCCCGGTCAGAGAGAGGTGTGGGTTCGGATCCCGCCTGGCGCAAGAAGTTTTGATCGCAACAAAACATCGTTCTAACAACGTCATCAGTGTTTGAGGAAGGTTCTCACAGCAAGTCTTTTAAACGATTGATAATTGTCTAGAGTTGGATTCGTAGTGCTTTTTAGCGCTAGATATGCGGAGCCTGCCTTTGCCATGAAGGAATGTCCTTGTACTGCTGTTTCTTGGAGCTAACGATAAGCTCTTGAACCTGGATCCTTTGCTACAGAACTTTCCAGTGTTGGATCAGATTCTTGGAGGAACTACTATAGTTGATCTGGCCCTTTTAGGTTCTCCAGGAGAGCGGTAGTCAATAAGATCTATAAGAACCTCATAAGGAATATTCCATGTTCGACTGTCATTGAATCTTGGCATGATATTGATCAGTATGAATACCCACCCTATCACTTGGGTATTCATACTGATCAACCTCATAAGGGCTTATCAAGGAAACAGGAAGCCGACAAAGTGAGCTTAGCGGAACTGAAAAGGGAAATCGAATCCTAGCTGCATAACTGCGCAGCGGAAAGTGATCTTCAAAGGACTCCACTCAAGTAATCATGGGGAAAGATTTCATATTGGCATCTCATCCATAGCTGTTAACTGGACCACCTCTTCTCTTCACTAAAAATAGTTTTGCAAGATTCAGGAGACTTCAGGAGACACTATGAAATCTTTCCCGTTTATTGCTCGAGTCGAGTCCTTTGAAGTTCTCTTTCTGCTGCGCAGCTATGCAGCTAGGATTCGATTTCCCTTTTTCAGTTCCGCTAAGCTCACTTCGTCGGCCTCCTGTTTCCTTGACAAGCCCTTATGAGATTCTTATAGGTTTTATGGGCGCCTGTAGCGCAGTCGGAAGAGGCGCCGGCTATCGCGTGTACCCGATACCAGGTTCTTGGTTCGGATTTCCCGCCCAGGCCAACCAAGCCTTCCATCCCTCCGGGGTCGGTGAATTGGTACCAGACGTGTCTAGGAAGGATAGAGCGCTGACTTGTTCATCGGCTGGCCACCGCAAGTCATTGTATGGCCAAATACGCATTCAACTCGCCTCCACGACATCCCGTAGAAGTAGAATGCGTAGCGCATTCCAAAGCGATTGAATAACGCCGTCCTTTATCCTTTTATTTGTAGGTTTTATAGACTACCACTTCAACAGGATAGTCTTTTCCTGAAGAGCCTAAGACGGCCAGAGCAACTATAGTAGTTCCTTCAAAAATCTTATAGAGGAAAGTTAAGATCTAGCCTCAAGAGCATATCGTTAGCTCTATGGAACAGCAGTACAAGAGCATCTGCTGAACTTTCGGCCTGGCCTTGCCTTCCTAGACTGACCAAGTCCACAGCCTTTCGTCTTTCAGGAAACTCAACTCTAGATCCGCACGGCTGTATGACCCAGGATCTTAAAGAGGATAAAAGGGTCTTTTCGCACGATCATTATTCTGACTGGTCGGCTTAGTCATCCATCCTACTCTGTGCATAATCTTCTGTGACATCTGTGTCACTTCATTACTCTACCTGTTGCTCGTTAGGAGAGCAGTCTAAAGCAGATGGCTAGGCTATGGCTTGACCTTGATGAAGAAACTGGACACATTAAGGATTCAAGAAACTTGAGTGATCGATAATATTATGAACTTATCGTTAGGATACTGTAAGGAAGGAGCCTGTCTTTGTGTAAATATTTTCAAACTGACGGCCAGATGTAATTACGCCTCTTAACACATTGACGACAATATTAGCCACCGGTGGCTCGTAACCTTTCGGGCTATTTTTTGTAACGTTGCAGTTTATACAAGTTTTTCATGTCCCTAGTCATCGGTGATAGGTAGGATAATGTCCTAAAGGAATAACCAAGAAAAATGTCGTTGCTTTAATTGGATATCACCTGTATCACCTGTCGTCCCGTTGATCATCGACTTGCTCGAGCGGGCGCCAGCAGCGTCTCTTCGTCCCTGTCGCGTGCCAGAGTGGTCCAATGGATCCTCCTCGCTCGAGGGACACGAAGAGCGTCATAGCAGTCGTTCAGGGCTTTCACGAAGAAGTCCAACCAACGCGTTGGTGGGCGTCCTAATGTTCTCTTGACATCCCGCGGAATCCAGTCGGTAACGGCTCTGTCTGCGAAGCGCATTACATGGCCGGCCCACCTAATTTTCGACAACTTGGCCCACGCGACAGCGTCTCTGATCTTCGAACGTCGGCGAAGCTCGGAACTCCGGAGGCCTTCTCTCACTTGCGTGAGTCGTGTCACTCCGAGCATCGTCCTCTCGATTCCACGCTGTGCGACGCTAATCGCGTGCTCATCCTGCTTTCGTATAGCCTGGGTCCCTGAGGCATATGTCAGGGCAGGAAGAACGGCGGAATCGTTCAGGTGTAGGTGGGCAAATAGGGGGCACGGGGCCGGACGTTCTTCGTCTTCTCCGCGACTTCTTCGACGCCCTTGAAAGCTCCGCAAGCCGCTCTTTTCCTCCTGCTCAGCTCTGGCGCTAGGTCGTTGGCCATATTAACTTCGCAAACCAGATACACGTAGCTGGAGCATTCGTAGATGTTCGTTCCGTATATCCACTTCTACAGAGATGTACAACCGCTTCTAATCTTTCTTTATTAAATCAAGCACAATGAAGGCGATCCAATGTTCTTTTTTCTGCCTTCTTTTTGAGTTCGAAGGATCATGTTCAGCAGTACAAAGCAGACAACTTTTATTTTACCTATATAGCGAGGCGAAGAGAATCAGTCTCGCGTGAACAGTTTTACAAAAAGGGGTTTTACCAGGCGAAGAAGTAATCCTATGGAACAACACGTCCTATAAATGAAGCACAGCGCCCGTTGGGTTAAGAATCGGTTGTCCTATGACAACTCAAACCGCCCATTGTCGTCAGTGTGTCAAAGTGGAACTGGGGAATGCCGCTGGAATCGCGAGCGGGATTTCCTCGAGTGTTTGGCACATTGATGAAACTGCAGAGAAATTCCGCAGCATGAGTCTGTGTGATGTTGCGGGTACTGACAAACAGACACTACCGCTGAGCCACGAAGCGCAGGAACCATAGATGATAACGAGCTGTCAATCGCCGAGCCTAGTCGACTTCAAGCCCTCACCACATGATGTGCTGATTCCGGCTCACATCCGTCAGTGCAAGCCTGTTGTCTTCGTGCTGTATCGATCAGTTGACCCCACACCGCTGAGGATGACCCGAATACCGTATGAATGGCTGAGGTCGCTCCGCTTGCGTCACACCATACCCAGCCATACCTTGCTGAGCTACTAGGTTCACCTTCTCCAATGAACAGCTCAAAGCGACACATTTACACGTCATCTTCCACTATTTTTCATGTCCGCAAGTTCTACTGATGTCCTCATATCCTGTCCTCATATTCTGAGTGTTAAATTGCTCAAACACTGCTGTTCTGTATACGCAACTTAGGACTGGTGCCTCTTCCTTTCCGGTACTTCAAAACAGCCTTTGTGGCTACTTACGAGCAGGGGCCGGATTCATCAACAACTTATGTAACTTTAACGGAGAATTGTAAGCGAAAAGCTCAGATAGCGCGGCTTATCGCTTACCATATCGCTTGATAAGCCACGTTATCTGAGCTTTTCACTTACAATTCTCCGTTAAAGTTACGTAAGTCGTTGATGAATCCGGTCCCAGGATACTCCGAGCTTACCAGGACTGAAAATTTTACAGATAACTCGCAAGACTTGCGCTGCACAGCCACGCATTTCGCTACAGGGTTAAGCAGTTATCGAATAAGCATAACGATGGTGTATAGCGCTCTGGTGTTCCGTTCTATAAAACTTTTTTAAAGTCCAGGGGAACGTCGAGAAGTTACCAATACGCCAACTTTTTTTCAGCGTCTAATAAAAGCTCGCTGTTATACAACGGCTCAAAGGACTTGAGAGTCATTCAATAGAATATATTTAATAATAAAGAATAGTAGACACAATATTCACTTTCGCTAGTTCACGTCCTGATGAGGTATCCAATGTATCTTTCGCATAATTTATTTACTCAATTATTTATACCATTATCACGTCGAATTGGGCACCTTTCAAGTCAAATTGGACACTCTTCTAACCTAGTCTAAGATCCTTGAAATCAAACCGAACTCTTCAAAATTGAAATGAGCTTCTTCTAGATTAAACTAGAGGTTCTGCAAAAATGTTTGAATGATTTTTTTGTTCATGAAAAATTTTAGTATAACTTTCTTTAAAGTAGTAATTTTCTTCCCAGTAAGAGAATACATATAAAAGTTGGAAATTTTATTTAAAAAAATTTGAGGAAAACAACCATCTAAAGCTTGTTTTGAAGAGTATGAAGGCGGGTATTTTATGCTGCCAAAACCGAGATTGCGCCACGCCACCGTATGAAACTTCGCGATTTTTATTCGATTGGTAGGAAAATTTCAATTTGCATGCAGTTTCACACCTGCAAACAAACAAGCGGTGCAACATAAACAACTGTAAAAAGACACATATACTAACTTTCTTTCTGTATGTAAGCATTATTTACTATTTACTTACTATTTACTATTTACTTACTATCAACCAAATAAGCATTGCGATTTGTTTTTCGAGTGCATGGCGTGATCCAGTATTTTGGTACACTACCTGACCGCTGCCTTACTGCGCTTCGTAACAAAATTTAATTTGTTTTTTTTTCTCAATTTTTTAAAATAAAATTATTACACTTGTTGGAGCAGCTCAACTAAAAAAATTCAAAGAAAACTCTAGAATTTTTTTTCTTAAGCAAAAAATTATTCTAACTATCTTAATGATTCTGTAGTTTAACCTGCCTAAAGGTACATTTCAATTAGGAAGAGTTCGGGTTGATTTCAAAGGTGAGCGTCCAATTTGATTTGAAAAATGCCCAATTCGACGTGAAAATGGTATACGTGTTGACAACACGCTATAAAAGATACACTATGATAATAAACACAAAAAAGAGGAAACGGAAAATTATTGGGTCTCGAGATAACTATCCACGAGACTTTATATTAATTTAACGAGGATGGCAAAAACATGATTTTTGGAAAACATCAAGAGTTCAGAACCGGCCCTTCAAGTGAAAAAGGAAGCGCGAACACAACTTTTGCCCATAGGATAATGAATTTTAGCTGTGCAACTCCTTGTGGTAGAATGGTGGTCAGTGTAGTACTCACAAAGTGCAACCTTTCTAGTTATCATCTTGAAAATCATAATTAAATCGTTTCGCTTCCTACGAAAGACAAGAGACTCCAGCCTAAATATTTTATGACGACCAGGTGGAATGGTGGTGTAGTCATGGCCATTTAGGAGTAGCCTTCAAAGAAATAATTAATTAGTCGTAGCTTAAATGGTTATGATTAATTAATTATTTGACTAAGTATGACTAACGTAATTGCTAACATTACCCAAGCTGAAGCAAGTCCTGGAGCCGGATTAATCCCGTGGGTATGGGGGTATAAGGGTAAAGATAAGATAAGAGTCAGGTAAAGATAAGGTAAGAGTCAGAGCCTCAGGCTTCATCGTATATATCTCTACCTCCTATACCCGCGGGTTAGTCGTTGATGAATCCGGCCCCAGCTGTCTTTACACAGTTGCAATGTGTACACCTAACTCTTACGTCCTAAACGTCTCCGTACTGTTCCTGTGAATGTTGTGAAAGGGAGAAGGTTGGACGCCACGCCCTAGATTTACGTCAATTCTAGTTCATTCGGTATCCAGTTCTGCTGAAGTTGCTCCGATGCAACTTCGCGCTCCAATCACGATCGGAGGGAACGTTTAGGAATTTGAATGTGAAGTTAGAGCTAAATTCCGTCAATTTCGCCTTCAGAAGTTTGGCAGTCTCTCCCCACATCGTTTTTGGATTGGATTTGCTTAGTTGGTTTTAATTTGTTCGTATTATGCGTTATTGATAGGGACCACAGTTTGTAGCTAACGGTTATGACCAATTTTTTGCTCCAATCAGTGTTTGATAAACTTACAACCGGAAAAAACCCGTCTGAGTTGTCCACCGTAGTTTCGAAGTGAAATTCAGGGAAATCGTTACGGGACCGAGCTGCCTATCCCTTTGCTAATCAGTCGCTGCAGCTAGTGATATTTGCTTACATGCTTTTCCGGCGCAAATAGAGTGGGGGGATGGGCTTCTGATGCGCAGAAAATCTCATACAGCATCGTAGCGTCGTTAATGTCCTTCATCTCTGGCTCCAATGTATAGAGCCTGTAGTAAGGGCGTTCCATGGCTAATAAGAACCAGGTATGACTCGTGCGGCTGTGGACGGCGTTGCACACCGGACAACTCGGACGGGTTTTTTTCCGGTTGTAAGTGTATCGGCGAGTAATTTTTTGTCCCAACTAGTGTCGTGAACTTTTTGTGCCGATCGTTCATTCACCGGAGCTATCGCAGACTTCTATATGGCAAAAACGAAGATTTGACTGTGATCCCGCAATAGGAACATGCTGCTGAAGCCTATTTCTTCTTGCTCGTACCGCATGATCGCAGGAAAACCGATTAGACGATTTATGTGAGGTTTTCCCTTGGGAGTCTTTAACAGCATCTTTAGATCAGCAGCCTTCCCTGCAGGGATATCTAGTCCGAGCATCCTATTTCTTTTTCATCCGTTTGGGATAAGCAGTCATTGACACCTGAGCATTATCTTAAGAGTGTCCGTGTAAAGTTATTTATTGTGTTTATTTATTTATTTACGTCAAAAATGACGTGTCATTGTCATTAGAACATGAACCAGAACAGAACTCAAACAAGGCAGAAGAAAAAGCAGAAACAAAATAGAAACAACACCAGAACAACGAATTAACAGTCAGCGGCGAAACCCAGTGGTAACTAATTATAGAAAGAAAATCAAAACACCAGACCAGTGGGTTGTAGAGCGGCATGCGGTTTTGATAAATAGGCATAATTTGTAGTAAATCCAGTAACGAAAAACGAAAGCAATTAGTAGGAAGTAAGATCAATAACTACTTAGTCTTGCTTATCTTGGAATAATCGTTTTCAATAAAGGCTACGTGTCCACGGTGATGCCTTGCGGTAGATACCAGAACTTCGGCACATGGATATGCTGGCTGCCTTTTATTATGTTGGTTCTTTACTTGTACAAGCAGTGTTTTGGCTGGGTCCTGTGGTTTCCTTTGCCTGGCCGACGCGGAGTGGAGCACCAGACTGAGCAAGGGAACTCCAGGTAATGGCCATTTTTAACGCAGTTCCACTAGATGGGGCACATGCTAGAGCTCCTTATACGCCCGCGGACCAGTATCCCGCGCGGGTTGAAGGGAACAGAATAGAATCGAAAAAAACAACGAAACGAACAAACAAGCAAAAACAAACAAATAACCGCGGTTCTAAAGACGTCTCGGCTGGCGAAGCGCATTCAAACACAGCTGACCGCCGCCTGACATGTCATAACACGAACCTAGCATAGTGAGGGGGCAAATAAAGCCGAATGCCACGTGCTGACCGCCGCCTGACATGTTATAACCCGGATTACTCATAGTGAAGGGGCGCATAACGTTGTCTGCTTACAATCGCGGTGAAAGCGTATGTTATTTTTTCTTTTTCTCTTTGTGAATTTTGTCAGCTTAGGCCCTATTCTGTTCTCTTCGATTTGCTCTGTGAGTGTCAAGTTAATTTGTTGTATAATTTTTAATTTTGTCCCTCCCCCGGACTAGGATAGATCCTAATGGTCTACACGAGGTTCCTGTCCGTTAGTGAGGGGTGTAGCGACTACAGCTCCACCTTATTCCGGAACTTAGATGGTGTTTTATTCATCTCATGTACGATGCGTTTACTTTCTTTTGTTCCTAGTTGGCAGAGTTATTGTTTAGGCCTTGTTTCCACTTTCTATTGTTTTTTGTGTTTCGCTGTGTCAATTGACGCCCAAAATAAATAAATAACTCCTCAGCATAAGTAACAGTATCACCTGTATGAAGACTTGAGGCAAAGGTAGACTGTGAGAAGAATCAAATCACTGTTCTGATGCGAAATTTGTGGAGTCAAGTATGACTTCTTTACTCTTATGTTCCAGTTGCTTGTTTGAAATTTGTTGCGATGTCCTCATCGTAGTCCTTCGCAGTTTCAGGCGTCTGATTTTATCGAATTAGCTCTGCCGGAGGTAGCTAGTTCATACCTGCAATGATGAAGTCTTCAAGCCATAAGAAGAGGAAGTCCGACATCAATGTGCTGAAAATTTTACCTCCTCCTTCTCCCGCTCATTTCTAGTTGGCATTTTAGTTCGCGTATTTTCAGCTCGAGAGTAACACGGTCCTTCCACTGAAGAAGGAGCGACCATGGTACGCGGAAGAGGTAGTTTTTCAGAGGTGTTAAGAATATCATGTTGTCTTAATGTTTTGGCCTTTTAAAATGTCTTCCTGATATAGGCATATGGCAGTGGAACGCTCACCAAGGAGAAGGATAGACGAAAGAGCATAATCGGTTTGGGAAAGGGTCTGCTGAAGAAGATGCGAAGCTCTTCGGCGCTCAAGGTACTTCTCATCTGTTTACTTACAGGGACCGGATTCATCAACGACTTACAGCAATTTAACAGAAAATACAGCCGAGGTCCCTAATAGCGCCGCTTATCAAGCGATATGGTGAGCGATATAAGCCGCGCTATCAGGAATTTCGGTTGTTATTTCTCTGTTAAATTCCTGT